>JAWWLZ010000139.1:30880391-30892845 GCA_035041345.1 Poliocrania exsul | reverse complement strand
AATTGTAGCTCTGACTTATAATCTCTCTCGTGTTGAGTTCATTTCTCCTGCTGGTTTACCTTTAAACCAGCACAACCATGAAAGACAACCCAGCAATAAGCAATCCATGAGTCAGACAGATGTGTGGCACTTGCTTTTAACTTCCTGTGTATAAACCAGTCCCCAGGTGATTCTATCTATGCTGCTGTTGGATTACATCCTATAAATTATAGACTGCATTTCTTAACAGGAGCTTCCCACCTCAAGGATTTAGCTAACAAATCCCAGGAAATATATCCATATTTTTCCGTATCCCTTTTATAAGTTACTTGCTAGTAATTAACAATATACTGTTTAATTACTACACATGATTACTAACATTAGCAATTTAACAAAATAATGGATACAAAATAATCATACTTTTTCTTTAAAAAAAAGTACACTTTTTTACGTGTGACAGCACTTGTTCTGAATTTGCAATGGAAGGAGCTACTCCAGTATGTGATTTCATATCCCATGGCCCACATAGATCACTCTGTGCCATGGCAGGGGATGATTCATTTTACAGGAAACTGAAAAAATACATGGTGTGATATGGATGTACTTTGGAAATATTTGCAAAAAAACCAATAATAATGATGAAAGGGGGAAACATTAATAACTTATTGAATCTTGACATGCTATTTTCATGAAGTCTTAGTCCTGAGAATGACGTTATATTAAATATATTTATGCTTATATACATTAAATTATAAATTATATACATTAAATTATAAATTATTAAATGTATCATTTTAAAACCTATGACAACTTCCTTTGTTACTCTGCAGAATCTTCTGTGGAATTTGGATGCACGTAAGGAACTGTGAGGTTATTTTAAGAATCCTCTTTAGATATCAAAAAGAAGCAATATTAAAAGAAAGAATGTGTACATGCACATGGGTTTGATTCTCCTCTGACAGTAAATCAGAAAAAACTATAGTGTAAAGCCAATGTATGTATGCATGTATGGCCAGACTTCGCGAATAAATATTTGGGAAGGGCTCTCCCCACGTGAGTGTGCCCTTCCAGTCTGCACAGTGGATTTTTTAGGTGAGACACAGCGTGTGCAGAACTGGCCCCACCATTTAAGTCCTAAGGTCCATCTGCCACAGTCAAGCGAGTTTGGACAGTGATAGTGAAGTCCTCGGGACTGCCACAGTACCTGGTACTAACCGGAGCTGACCCTGCTGAGCATCCGAGATCTGATGGGGTCAGATGACAGGGAGGCACTGAACTGCCAGGGGACGGTCCCCACTGAGACTCGAACTCAGGTCCTTCGGGTGAAACGAAGGGGAATATCAGTCCCCTGAAGTCAGAGCCATACTACTTTCACAAGTGTTAAAACTGGGAGAGGACAAATACAGATATTACTACTGTATACCATTGAATTTGTGATTAATAATTACTGAAATATTTAGTGCTATTTGTGTGCATTACGGTAGTATCTCAAGGCACTGTAAAACATGTATCAGCAGATTATTGTTTGCCCCAGCCACATCCAATCTAAACAAAAGATATTTGGAGCAACAGAAAGCCCTCTTGTCCTCTGTCACTTGGTGCAGAGGAACATAAGAAAATAGAGGAAATAATCTGCCAAACTTCCACGGAAAATCTGGAGAAGGTACACTTGCCTCTCTTTACTTACTGGGTACTGTGTGTAGTTACAGACTGTCACTTAAGCATGATGTTCAGACTTGGGCTGTACACAAAGCCATGTCCTCAGCAATGCCTCATGGACAGCCAGCCAACAGCAGTTCTACTGCTTGATCAGAGAAGAAATAAGTCTGAATTCTTGCAGCATTAACTGACAGATAGACCACATTACAGGACAGCATGATGGCCGTGTGCAGATATGAGGTTAGTATGGACAAGACTACCTGGTCTTTTCTATAAAGCTTTGTTTTTCTTTTCATATTAGAAATGAAAACTGTTGAAAAGTTTAACATAATCCTATCTTTTAAGATTGGAATCTTCTTTCAGAGAATTAATTTTTTCCATTTGTCAACACTCATCAGACTCTCAGCATGAGTCTTGCATAAATGGGTTTATTCCTAGCTGTTTCATTTGCACACTCCATGTAATTTTTTTCATTTTTAATTTTATCAAGACTTTCTTCACAGACACAAACTTGCTGCAGGAGCACTATAATGTAAAATACACTATCTCTTTGTTATGTTCCCATGGAAAAAAAAATAGGGTAAACCACAATATGCTGTGGTATGCTTGGAAAAAATCCCATTTTAAAATGGTTTTCTTGAAATAGGAAGAGTATGGAAGCATATAACTAATAAAGCAATAAAGCTGCGATTATGGGTAACAGATAATAAAGTGCTGCCAGCTTGTATATACCCTTGCTGTTTAAAATTTCCCATGGTAAAATTCATAACATTCAGTATACTACTCTAGTGGTGTAAAATACTACTGTGAAATTGCAGTGTCTGGGAATATTACTATGGTATCATTGTTATTTTTCTAAAGGAAGTGCCTCCTTGTTGCTTGAAAACTCATCAAGTGGTGAATGTGATGAACACATTATTGCAAAGGCATAGGATTTGGGAAACTTAACTGTGTTTTTCCCTGGCTGGTTTGCATTGAATGCAGCTGTACAGGGCAGGTCCTCTGTTGAGGGGAGGTCTTGTCCTTGTCTAGGCTTCTGCAGGGCAGCCATCATGACCTCAGCAGATCCTCTGAAACCATCCTGGCTTTAAGACCACAGCAAGGCAAGAGCTTCAAGTTTAGAGGAAACAAGCAAGGCCCATGCAATTCTTTCCTGCCATTATGCACATCTCTTTAGTCTTTTCAGAAATTTATTTATTTAAGAACTTTTCACCTCAGGGAAACAATCAACTAGAAAATAGGAAGACTTAATAAAGCCTAAGTTTAATTCCACAAAGTAGGTAATAGCTTACTGTAGATGCTGTATATAATTGGTATTTGCCCCAAAAAAAGATTGCTTCTGTAATGGCCTGGTCCTGAAGCACATCCAGAAGCATAATGGGAGCAGGGCTGCCTCAGAAGCTGACACAATCAGACAGATATTTTAAAAAGCCTACAAAGATTTTACACCCTCCAGTAGGCTGAGGCAAAACAGGATTTGTCAGAAGCAGGAGCAGGTAGCAAGATAGGCTTTGTCAAAAGGAGAAGCTATGCTGGAGTGGTATTGGTCAAAAACATTAGTCTCTACAGTCAGTTCCTGTCAGTATTATGCCTTTGAAATAGCCAGTCTTCAAATTAATGTCTTCCAGTGAGCTGGCCTTTGGGAGTCAAAGAAACAAACAAATTAATCTGGAAGAACAAATCTGCTTGAGACACTGATAAATCTGTTATGACAATGTAAGGCTTATTAAACACTGAGAAACATTATTTCTCTAGCCTCTGGGTCAATGCAACTTTTAAGGTTAATAGAGGAAATGAACATTTTAAAAAACATCACATGAACTATTTATTTTTGTTTGTATTCTGCTTTTGACAGGAAATTCATGATTCAATACACTTAACTCAAAATAGAATGCATGTAGTGAGATGTTATCCAAATATCACAATACTCTGACTTACAGGAACATAACTGAAGTGGCGTAACAAAGATAATGCTAAAATTTGAGAAACAAGGGGGTCTCAGGTCTTCTCATGTCTTACTGTGCATCTGTTCTTGAACATCAGCACTGGCTTATCTTCATGCCACTATTCAAATCACACACATGATTTTGCTCTGACTGTAAGGAGATGAAAGGTAGGATAGCTGAAGTATATTTCCAAAGAAGTCGCTCAGACTTGATAATACGAGTGCTTTACAGAACAGAAAAGCTCAACAGTGCTGTTGATTATCATGAAGAATGCTACAGTGATAGAAGGTAGAAGGACAGGGGCTGCCTACACACAGCTTTTCCTCTCAGCAGCAATCTCAGTTTCAGCAGAGGCTTTCCTTGCAATTTATGGCACTAGAGAAGGTTCCCTCTGAGTTGAAAGGTTTTTGCAGGGTGCAATGGTACAACTTGACCTGATATACTCAGTAGGGTTTCTTGGCCCAAAAACCTTGAGCTTGCTTCCTCAAGTGAAAAATGACTATCACTGTGAATATTCTTAGAAAGAAACAGACCTACATAGATATATATGAGAAAACCCACACTATCCACTGCCACAGCCTGAGAACTCATCAGGTGGAAAACAGTTATACAATACCTTATCCTTTGTATTCCAGTTCCCATATTTCTTCCTTTCAAAGCACATTATGTGGCCTAAGCAACTGCCTAGTGGGACAAAAATCCCTAGAAACCCACATTGTCTTACTGGTTGTTCTCTCAGTGTAAACCATACTTTCATGCAGTAAGAGGAAATACCATTAATTTTCTTGTACTAAAAGACATGTGCTTAATGTACCTGCTGTCTCTGTGTAACAGCTAATGGTGTCACACAGACTTTGTAGATTTATTTCAATACTCCAAGGTGAATTGACTAACAAACTTGAAGGCCTTTCAAATACCTCCCCTGTCAGGAGGGAGTCAATGATTGTTTTCTCTAGAACCTGACAGGCACTGACTTGTTTAGAAGCCCCATGCTGAAAAGGAATCTGGGAGTGCTCCTCAAAATCAGAGTTGACATCCGTGAGCAACTGGAAGCAAAAAAAGACTTTCACAGTCTTAGTCTTCTTAGCCTCACTAGTTTCTTTAGTTTCATTTTTCATCCAAGAGACTGTGACCTAACATCCACTATTAGAGTTAAGGACTTCAAATAGAATGGTTCATAAAAGGGATAGTCTTATGACCTAGACTCAAGAAGCAACCTCACTTATGCCCAGGTGGGTGAATCCAACTAACTCATTTACATATGCAGTGCTTTAGGAAAATGAACTAGCACTTTTTTGTCCCTGCCAGGGTCCTCTTGTCAGTACACAAAATTAAACATGTCAGAAACCCTGTACGTCATCAAGACCCTTGGAGAGAATTTTTTACAGTAGCATCTTTCACATCACCCGTGGGAAGAATTGCTTCTGTCCTAGCACACAGTGCGTCATTCAGCATACACCTACATTTCACAGGCACGGGCTGATCAACACCCACACGAGCTAACTTTAAACCAACCGTTTGAGCATAGCAGCCAAGGCAGCACAAAGCTTTGTGGGGGTTAACACCGAGTATATTTTTGCCTGTCCTAGCCAGCAGGTAAGCTTCCCAGCCAGAGCTCACCGTCACCATGGTGATGTTTCCAGCCCTCCCCAAAACATCTAGTTTAAGGCTGATTTGGATAAGACTGCGTTAGCTGTGGGCATTTTAGTGACTGCAGCATAGACATACTCATAGCAATGAAGGGCTTTCAGAGAAATTTCAAAGCAGACAAGTAATCTTTATTTTAAATGTCTGCTGACACCATTCCCAGGGGTGGAAGGAGGACAGGTGCAGGGGGGAGTAGAGGAGTAGGCACGTTTCTGGAATAAGTCAGAATATAAGGGAGTGCTGCAAGAAGCCCAGATTGCTTGTGATTGATTTGACACAATGGTGTAGACAAAATCACAATGAGAAATTTATGCACTTAAAACTGCACTTTTTTTTTCTGTATATTCTGTTCACTTAAGTGTAGAACCTCATAAGAAAAGATTTAGTTTCTGTATCTTTTGGGCACTACAGATGAGCTTAATTTTCCTTTTTTTTAATTAATTCTTTATGGTTATATAAAAAGAAGGTAACTCATTTACATGCAAAAAAAATTCTTAGACACAAATTAAATTGCAGACACAAACAAAACTATTATTCAATCTCTCTATATCTGAATTTCTTTTCACATTATCTTCTCTAATCCTGGATTTAGTATACCAAAGCATCAAGTAACAGTGTCCTATCATTCCCTTATCTGCTACACACCTCATTTGTACTCATTGCAGCACTATGATATCTCAATAGCCTGAAAAATCACTTGGCACGGAATGTGTTCAGGTTGCGCTTCCTTGAAAATAAATAATTTAATGCTACCTATTCTATAAATATCCTTATCACAAGTCACACAGTAACCATAACAATAAGCTGCTTTAATTGAAGAAGAGACCCATCTCTTAACAGATTCCCTTAACAGCTATAACAGACTGTTTAAGTAAGGTATTGCCTCTCTTCAGAGTAAAATATTTTTAAATAAAGATTACTTGTAAGTGCATTTCCTTTAAATGATTATAGAGCCAGATCTATCACCATGGTCATGCCCACTGGCACTACCCCAGACGGCAGTGTTGCTACTTTCTCTTTAATGGGTAATAGGGTGGTAAGGACACACTATCCTGTTACCAAGTCCAAATTGATTTGAAGACTCTGAAGAGGAAAGCTGCTTGGCAGTGTTTCCAAGTGGTCAATCTTCTGTACACTGCACTTACTAAAATAAACTCCTTTCCTCTCTCAAAAAAACAGACTGCTCACATACACCATCTCAGCTACAATTAACTGAAAAAATGAGAAGGTGCCATTACCCACTAAAGAGCCGCTCCTTAAACTGGGTGTCAAAAATGAGGTGTGGATTACAGGGAATTAACACATAGCACCTGGTATTCTTTTCAAATCACATCTTTACTTATTGTGTACCTTAAATTTGTGGATGCAGTTAAGAAATGAATTAATCTCCATGTAAATTCCTTATGCAGTATTTGAATGTGTTCTAAAATCCTGAAAAAATGTAAAAAGATATCTAAGGGGCAATGACATCATGAATAAAAAGAATGAACTATTTGAATACTATCCCCCAATGCTTAAGAGCCAAGAAAATACCGAAGTTTATGTTAAGGGTAGAACAAAAAATTTATAAGTCTCCTACCAGTAAACAGCAGAACTTAAAGTAAATGCCCGCTGAAACACAGATGGTCTCTCCCTCAAAACCAGATTTTACTGTCATGAAGTTTTTCAGACAGCATGACTAGTTAATCTAGTTACTATTATGTACTCCATGAACCCCACCTTTGCTACTACTTGAATATCTTCATTTTAATGTCTTAATTTCAATTCATACTGCATGGCAAGTTTCTATAGCTGTGCATTGATTTTATGTCCATTTATTTTTAATTTAATGATAGGGGTTTTTTTAATTTTCATATTATCACAGTCAAGTAAGATCTTACATTGCCTATACAGTTTTATAATTGCACCTCATCCTCGAAATCAGTCAACAGGCAGAATTCTACAACTAGAGGGTGCTGGAGGACCATAATGTAAGATGGCATGCAAAACTTTCAATGACCTTTAGAGGAAAGAAGAAAAATAAAATAAATCAATTATTATTGCTCAGTCAGACGAGCTAATACATTCCAAGGTAATACAAATACTGCGATACTAACTAGTGTAAGTAAAAAGAAAATTGATACTTTATAGCTGATACTGGTTCATTTTAAATTTAGTTTCAAATTTGCTGTTAAACTTTGCTTCTGGCCTCAGTTTTTGTGCTGCAATGAACAAAAAGCCTTTATCTGAACAATACACATTCCTTTTTCTTCCCTTTGTGTGAGTTGGAAAGCAATTACAGTGTATTATTGATTAAATGTTTTATGATAAAACACAAAAGCCATCAAGTAAGCAGGAAAGCAAAAAGAACAAAGATTAATTTAACAATAAAATTTATAATTGAGATTTTACAGATAGAATGTGGACATTAATTACAGATAAATCATTTAATAAGAGTTCCAACATGAAAATTATCTTCCAAAATTCATATAATTTCCAGCATCGAGTAATTATTTTCTTGCCTTCCAGTACTGTAAGAAAAAATACAAGTATGAGAATAAATAATGTCTATAAATATAGCACTCTGTATGTATAAAAGCTCCCTCTCCCTCTCCCTCTCTTCCTCTCTTTTACTTATAATTACTGATTCTTAAGAGTCTCTGACAATTCTGCAATTACTTTCAACTAACAGAAATATTAAAACGTTGAACTAGACCTTAAATATATTACTTCCCTCAGACCCAGTTCAAGACAGTTCAGTAACATCTGGGATTTCCCTCCCATTTCCTTGGATGAGAAAGAAATCCAAAGGACAAACTGTGGTCATCTGGTAGAGTGGCTTCCTGAAACCTCCATGATAAAGTTGTCAGGAAGCTGGTGAAAAGCATGTGACCACACTTTGAAGAGAAGATCTCTGCAACCCGAACATGAATTGTTGCAACCAGCGCATTGATCACAAAGTGGCAGTGGCTAGAAAAGGCCTTGGGTGCATGCAGATGTCCAAGCAAAACCAGTATGGCACAGCATTGCTTTTCTTGCATTCCCACTTTTGGCCTTCTGGTTGTGCAGCCTTACTGCATGTGGACAACATTCTCACAGTGGACAACTCCCAGGCGATGCAACAGTCCACTAGTGATGGCCTGCATTGGCTCAGCATATCCTGGACATGCTAGAAATGTGGCAAAAGGAATGGGGCTGTTTCTGTTTCCACACTATGGAAGGTCTCTTATATTTAAATTAGTCCCTCCCTAACCTATGATGAGCCATATTTCCTCTTATGAATTGCAAAGTTAGTGAGAACTGCCTTATTTTCATGTTGTAACTGGTGACATGTACACATATTGCAACTCACTGTGGTGCCTCAGCTTCACAAGCAGAGACGTGTTTCTCTACAGACACTCTCATGGGCCAAGGCCAAGTCCCTGTGCGTTCTCAGGGAACACACACTACTCAGATACCCACATAAATGCAACTTTTCCCTTGGCTGCATTTCATCTCATGACTTGCACTTATAAGGGATGCACCCTGGCATCCACAGAACACAGTTCCTGCCCTGTGCACCCCAAGGACCCCATGTTTTGATCATCTCCATGCCATAGGGGTTTTTCTGGAAGATGGAAAGTAGACTCCTATCAAAATTGTTTCATGCATAGGGCCTTATTCTCCAAAATGTAACAGCCAAATCAGTGAGCTGGTGAGGGCAGACTTTAATTAAAATAGGCACACCAGGGCTCATAATATATTTAGGAGTCTCAGCTCTTTAGACCTTTGGACACATTTTCACTCCTGCTGGTGACTTTGTGTTAGCTAGCACTCAAACAAAAAAGGTATAATTAGTGGTGAAAATTGGATTTCATCTTGACAATTGGTTTGTTTAAAATGAAAGCTTTCAAGGGAGTAGACAAAACAAATCGAATAAGATGTGTCCAATGCAACAACAACAAAAAAGTGACTTACATACTGCAGGCTAGCCAGATGCTATAGAAGCTGAGTCAGAGGACAAAGTAATGTAAAAATGTATAACAAAACTGATACTGAACTGCATCTTGTGATACCTCTCTAAAACTCCTGATACCTTTAGTCTAGAAAGTGGCCTGTTTGTTTTTGACATAGTATATCTAGTTTGTGCCTAAAGAAATAGCAGTCAAAATTTGTCCCAATGTTTTATTGTCAGGATATTCTCACACACTAAAGTGTGCCTGCTTCATGGACTCAGTTGTTGGGGCTTTTTTCCTAAAAGAGCTTATTTTACAAAATTAGTAGTTCTCTGATCTTTATTTTTCCACATAGACAAGATCTGCTTATTTGATGCTGCCTTCACTTACAAAGTCTAAATAATATGAATTACATCTTAGCTTTTTCTTCAACAGTGCCATCTAAAATTATACAAGAACAAGATATCTGGTGGGTGGTTTTTCCCTCTGGAAATCAGCAGAAAAGCTGTTAAATGCTACATATACTAGAATACTGATTTTAATAATACTCAACGTGCACATTAGTTTCATTGTCAGAAACACTTTAAATTTCTGTACGTTACTAACAACTGAAGAGCGTTATTCAGCTTTAGAATGTAGTATGCATTGTCCTTCATATATATTCCTAAAGCAGGATGTGTGCTGTACATTTATATACATCGTTGGTCAGAGCACAGACATTGCAGTGTCATGCTTTCATTCAAATTTCAGATGCCATATGTTCAGTACAATCGCACGGCATCAAGATGCAACATATTGCTTTGCAAATGCAAATAATTTCACACAGTAGCCTTCATGACTGGGAAGGGATAATGAAATGAGTTATATTTTACAGATATGAAAAAATAAATAAAAGATTTATCATAAATATATGGACCAGTATATGACGTTGAAGAACAAGAAGCAAAAAGGGAACAGTGCTCTTGCATAAAGATCGATTCTCTTTGCTGCTGATGGAATGACAGGCTTGGGAGGAGGAGGCTTCTTGTTGTTCTTGGCTTGAGATTTCCCAAGCCCATTGTTGACTTCTATGGGCTTCCCATAACAGTCATAATTTGATAATTCAAAATCCCTTGGCAAGCTTCCAACGATGCTGAAATCATTGGATCTCAGATCAGATTTCGAAGTGCAAACTTTTTTGCATCTGGTCTCACCAACCTATGAAATAAAGAGTGAGGGGAATCATCATCTACTCACCATATCTCATTAACAAACTTAATGCAGCTGCTAAAGAACACTCCAAACAAACATATAGGAAATTACTTGTTGATAGGGATACATTACATCAGCCTAATTTGCAGAATGGTTACATTATAAAGTACTTAAGGATGATCAGTCAATCATATAAACTAATCCAAACACCCATAATTGTGTAATTTTTCATGCACAAGGTGCCTCATGCTGTGCAATCTGCTATAGTTAGACTCCTTCATTTTAGGATGATAGAAGGGGAAGGAATATTTTTGTGAGGAGTATTTCTGGATATTGGTTCTGTGCTGATGAACCTGCAGGACAGATACTATTCAATACTTGTGGTTTTTCTGAGGTCTGGAAGCCATCATCAGAATTAACCTCAAAATTCCATGTTTGATGCAGTTAATTACAGTGTTTTCTGGTTCTAAATAGTTGCCATCTCAGGATCCTATACACCTCCTCCTAGGGTGACCACCTTGCATGGTGAGAAGGTACTTTGTACCTGTGGTGATTGATGCCTCTCTAAAGACAAGTAACACAGATGTGACACCGTTCTCAGCACTTTCCCTCCATATACTACAGAACTATTTAACCAGGACATCTAAATCCAAATACAGAATACCTATGTTTCCTGTAGCTCCATCAGTGGTCTTGAGGATCAAGTACTACCATGCTATGGGGTAACCCCAGGTGAATCATTGTCTTTTACAGACCAGACAATAGTTCTGGCCCAGACAATGAACATTTAGAAGAAAAAAGTATTTGGTGCCATTCAAACTCATGTGTGCTTTTTGCGGGGGGTGGGGAGGGGTGTGTGTGTGTGTGACAGGAGGGGGAAACTCCTAAATTCCTTCCTTGGATTTTATGAAGTTTTTATTTCAGGTTCAAAACATCTCTATCAGGACCAAGTCCACACTGTTTGGGGAGATTGAAATGGTTTAGAGGCTACTTGCAAGGCACTGTGCTTCATGACTTGGGTAAACCTCTCCCAAGGTTTCATTTCAATTGGACTACTCAGTAGAGAAGGGAAAAAAAGAGAAAAGAATACAGACTATGCATGAGTTCACATATGTAACCTGAGAGTTAGTTGAAAAAATGCTGGTTCAAAAATCAGGCTATACACATGGGCAACCAACATAAACATTAATTTCACTAAGGCTTCCTAGAGCCCTTGTCCACTAAGACTTGGTTCTTCCAAAACCTGCCTGTCCCTCCTTCCCATTAGTCTGTCTCTCCTCCACAATGCCTTCAGGTATTTTACAGTCAGCTCTCTCCACCTCTGGCATTCTGCAGTCTTTGGCTGATTGGGATATTTGCATTGTGATATTTTTGTAAAATAATAATAGTAAAATACAGTATCAGACTTATGGATGAATAAAAAACATTCAGAAGACTATCATTAGCTTCTCTATGACAACTGGCAAGGTATCCTGCATGGAAAGAACTGAGGCAGTCAGGAAGACACCTAAACCTTGACTAGGACTTTTATTCCCATTATTGACAATGCTGATTCCAGTGCAAGGCGGAAGAGAAGCATTCCAAACAGGGGATACATCTCCTCAGATTTGTCAGAGTTAATTTTTCAGGAAAACAGTAAATTTTGAAACTGATACACTAAAATGAAGATGTACATTGTCTTGGTTCTGGCCAGGACAAGGTTAAGTTTTTTCAGTATCTTTGAGGGGGCATGGCTGGGGCACAGATGTTATTCTATGCCACCTTATGTCATTGCCAGAGGAGGAGTAAAGGGACCCTCTTCTGGGGAGAAGGGGTTCCTCTAGTCAACAAAACATGGAGGAGCAGCTGCCCAATGGATGTTGTCTATTGTTGGGGAAGTTTTCTATGTGAATAATCTCTTTTCTTGTACTTTTTTATTATTATTATTGCTGTTACTGTTCATTTGCTTATCTCATTGCTGTTTGGAACTAATTGCTCTTATCTCAACCTGTGATCTTTGCCTTTTGTACCTCAAATTGGAGGGGGGATGAGGAGTGGCACTTGATTTTAGTGGGAGTGCTAAACTGGAGAATACCATTCCTAAACCACAACAAGGTTATACACAAAATCAAGTTTCCA
>JAWWLZ010000139.1:30860079-30875970 GCA_035041345.1 Poliocrania exsul | reverse complement strand
GGAGGGGAAAAGACAATATGGGAAGATCAGGTCACCACAGGTCAGCACCAGTGGTCAGGTGTATTATAAATCAGTAGAGATGAACATAGCCCATATCAGAATTCAGAGCCTAGATGTGGCTCTGACAAGATAAAACAAGCAATAGCAACACTTCTTTTTAAAAATAACTGGATTTAGAGCTATTACTGCTACTTGCCTAGCGCTATTCATCATCTGCCAGAACCATTCTTTTAGCAAATGTTCTCTCCAGTCATTAGCACATTATCTGTGGGGGACAGTTTCTATAAATGGGCTTGATGAAAATGTGACTTTTCAAATGGAGGGGTGTTGTTATAGTTAACAGGGCAATCTCTACCCATAATCACGTCAGCAGTGAAAGCAAAAAGAAACTGATTCATCTTCAAAACATTTCCCTTTTTGCTTGTTTTTCTCACTGTATGATGTTGCATTGCTAGGAAACACTACCAAACTCCTACTGAGGCTTTCCAATAAAAAGTCTCAACTGAAAGCAGTTACCACCAGGTTGCATAATTTTCTCCTCGGCTTAGAACAGCATCTATTTGCAGCCGCTATGAGCTAAGGGAGCCAAGCTGTACTTTCTCATGGCTTTTTGCCTGTAAATGCATAGCCATTATTTCTTCTAGAAAAACACATCAGAAGTGCTTATGTTGAATTTTCTTTTTTCTTCTACAGATTTGGGGTGATCTTGACAGAAAGACCACTTGACTTTAATCAGTCATATTGATAAACCTTTGGGTTTAAAATGGCACTGACATTTCAAGAGTTTTTGTTGGAGGGAGCCTGACTCATAAGGCATGGACTCTGGGTGTTGGCACATTGTAGCAACATGCAGCTTTTACTTCAGCTAGTACTCAGGATTTGGTGGAGAAAAGTAGCTATATACTCATGGAAGCCTTCATCGATCTTCAGATGATTGGAAATTTGTGAGCTCTGTTTTCACCCTGATATCTTCACTTTTGCTGTTTCTGACTATCAGTCATGAGCACTGACTACTGTCAGTGCCAAAAGTGCTTTTTGCTGAAAACTCCCAGTGGACTCTACAGGTTCTGCTACAGGGGATCTCTTCTAGACTTCAGTATTGAATTACATTACACTTTTAATGTGTAGGATGTACTGAAAACTTTATCCCTTTACCCATTTTCTTGTCATAAATATGGAACAGTAGCTGCTTATATTTTAAGTATTATCATGTGGGTTTGTTATGGTTGTTTTTTACTAATATCAAACGTGTCAGTCTCCAAACCAAATGCCATTTTAACTTTCACAAATGGAACAAGCACATAAAAACTAGTTGTTCCAAGAAGGCTGGAACCAGGAATGCCTAATTGCCTCACTTGCTTCTCTGCACTCCCTCTGATCCCTCACACACCTAGGACTTTCCCAACCCAGCAACTACCCTGTACCTCACATACAGGCCCCTTCCTCAAATCTCCCACAGAGACATCACTGATGCAATGCTGCAAGAGCAGCAAGAGTGCCACTTGCTGCTCAGGGAGTGCTGGCAAACTGCCACAGCATAGGGATTGGGGGCATTTTAAAGAGAAATAAAGTAATTTCTTTTTTTAAATTTGGTTGCCCTTTAATAACTTACAGATATCTATCAGCACTATTCAGGTAATGTTTCATAATATATAAGTGCTTCATTAAACTGGAGAAACACTTCTAAATGGAATGATTTATGCTCTGTTTTTCTCCACTTGGAGTTTTCTGCTTCCATGTCTTTCCTGTTGGCTTTACCTTTGAGTCCCATCTGGTCTATTCATTTTTTCAAACCTAGCTATGCTGACATTTCCAGCTACACTCAGTCACTTTTGCCTAAGTACCATCTCCTATGTGGAAAAAGAACATTCTCAAACATTTCTACAGGATGCATATACAATTCAGAGGTGCAGTTCTGAGTTGTCCTTTCCTCCTGAAGCTATACAATGTGTCACCTAAGTCTTTCCAGACATTTAGCAAAGTATTTGCTCTTTCCTCCCACACAATCCTACATGACCCTGATGAGAAACAGCTCCTGAAGTTCTGGGACAGCACTCTGGCCTCTTTTTGTTTCGTACTCTTTATGCCTTTCAACATACAGTTTTTTTCCATTACCTGTTTCTTTAATGTTTCTCTCCCTTGCATATTTGCCATATGACAAATGCATTCTCTACTTGATCATTACTAGGTCTGCATGGGAGCAATCCAAATTTTGTGAGGCAGGCCCAGTTTTAGATTAGGAGTCAGAGCTACCAAAAGATTTACACCTGTTTTGATTTAGGACTTCAGTACAGGGTTTTCCATGGCTGAGAACTTTCAAAGTATTCCTACGCAGTAGCTGGTTCAGAAAGGGAGTTTTCAGCTAGGCAGATTTATAGCTTTCAAATATATAAAATGTAGCATCACCGTCCTACCACATCCTGATGTCAAATGATTCATTGGTCTGGGACTATTTTCTACCTTGGCCTGGTCATTTTCCCAGAAATCACCAGCCCAGTCTACCTTTCCTCTGGTAGGTTGTTATAAAGCCGGTGGCTGAATTCAAGCTGGATCACTAGTCACGAACCACTCAGACACATGACCAATTTTACAGCAATGAATACCTGTTTGCACTAGGTCTTGGTAAACAATCTTTTTGTAACTCTCTTTATAAAGATCGTTAGATGGTATTGGAATGTTAAAGGTCTCTTGGAACAAACTGGGAAGACCCTGAAAAGTGCAGGTTAAGCATGAGAAGCTGAGTCTAAGATTTCAACATCATGGAGGGGACACATGAGATCTTCTAGGGCAGACTGAAGTCTGAATTCTAAAAAGCTTCAGCTTGCTGCTAGCAACCATTCAGGGGAATGTTGCTGAACTTCTGTGGACAATGACTGCCCTTCTTTTAAGTCTTAAAGTGGACTGGACACCCAGTGTCTTCTTGGAAAAAAATTATAAGATCAAAGGACAACATAGATAATAAAAGACATAGTTTTGTTCTCTGTATGGGTATGACCATGGCATCTTAAAGGGTGTACATAAAAAGGAGAATCAGTAATTTAACAATTGTTTTTTTCACACTACTGAAAAACTATAGCTTTTTTTTATACTTGTCATTGATCAAGCTGAACACTTAGCAGTTTCTAGGTACTTCAAATAGGAACCATACATTTTATGCTGTTCTGCTGGATTTTTGCAAGTATTTTGTCACAAGAAACAGCTGAATTTGGGACCTGCAAATTGCTGAACACAGAAATATCACAGAAATATCAGGGAAAGCAAACCTGTAGGAGTGCCATCTTTCTTTCTACTCAGTTGCCATGTTACCACCATGTGGGGAATTAATTGTGACACAAGTCAAAGCAGTCATGGGGTTGCTCTAAGCTGAATGTAGTTGCCCACCAAAACAGTTCCCAGAGATTCTTATACCAGGTGAGAATTAGAGTACTTAAGTGCACTGCTCTGCAGTACCTGCAGCTCTTTTGGATTGGGGGTAATTAGTTGCCAATCCCAGTTTGATAGTAGGACAGTGTTTTGGCCACGCTGGCATAAATAACTCCTTCTTTAAAGAAACATTGACATTACAACGTACCAAGATTGTTACTTGCATCTGGCCTAATAGCTTTATTTAATACAACAAAATTGAGGAGTCATTGAAAAGGACAAGCCAAATTCATATTACACATATTGTGGCATAAAATATATTCTTCTGTAGAATAGATGTCAAATAAATATCTCTTAGAACTAGGGGCAGTTACCTGGGATATCTGATAACTCTTGGAGCACTAACAGGGACTTCTACAATATCAGGAATTCAGGAACATGATGGAAAACTTTGGCCTGAGCGAAGATGTACATGTCATCTTTATCCATACAATGGTATCTGACTGATTTATGCATAAAGTCTATCTGGCTACACAAGAAATGCAGGAGCTGTATGACCGACATACAAACCTGTCTTTTGTTTACAAATGCTAAGACTTCTGGATTCCCAGCTTTAGAGATGCTTTACATGCAATGCAGTGCAGCTGTGGGCATCCCAGGGAAAGCAATGATCTGGGTGTTATTTGAGTATGCTCTCAGCAAATACTGTCTGAGAGTCCTATCCTCTGAATAGTTACAGTTTGACAGCTGCTATTTATTATGACAAAAATAGCAACTGTAAAGCTGCTTGCTACTTTATTTACCTGAATCTTAGCATATTAAAAGGATGCTAGGATATTAAAAGACAAATTTTTCATTTAGTACCTCTGACCCCAAATCCCTGGGGACCAATTGGTCAGATTGCTAGCCATTAGTTACTAGCATGTTTTTAATGTCTTGGCCACTTCCAGGATTAAGCACTATTCAAAACTATTACGACAGTATATTCCTGGAATTGTGTTAATAGAGGATAATGCTGATTTTGTATATAGAGCTTTGACGATCCTACCTGTAAAGTGCTGATGTGGACAGGAGTCCCTGTGCCATTCACAGTGTTCTTCTTGGCAGCATTTCCACCCTTCCCTTCCGCTTGCTCTGCCTTGGCAATCTTTGCTTTTTCAGCTTCAATCCTTTTTGGATTGTTTAGCATTACCTGGACCACAGCATACTCCACCAGGGATGCAAAGCCAAAGAGAAGACAAACAATCAGCCAGACATCTAAGGCCTTCACATAAGACACTTTGGGAAGCTCAGCAGCAAGAGTGGTACATTCAGACGCCAAGCTGAGCACTGAGAAAATACCTACAAAAAGAAAAAAACAATATATTAAGAAAATTTCCTCTTAGTAACACTGGCTGTGCTCTTCCTCTGAAACAGACAATAGCGAATGATGTTTTTTAACAGTGAATAGGACTTCGCAATGTGGTTGGTGCAGCAGGAGTACAAAGTGCACATGCCTTCAGTTAATGAACAGGTTAAACTGAACACTTAGGTAGGATACTGCAGTTAATGATGAATTATTAGTAATGAGTACCTTAATTTTATAAACAGAGAAACAAGTAAGTGAGGCTAAACTGATTGTTGTGGTTTTCCTGCCCCATCACACATCACACGACTAGGAAATGAGCTTTCCAAAGACTTATCTTAAAATATTCAAGTCTGGGAAGGTGGAAGAAATATATGACACTTAAACCAAAGGACTCCAAGTCCTTTAATTAGACTATCATTGTCCCAGAAATCTGAACTGTGCTGCAGCAGGAGCAATTCTCTGAAATGACCTGCTCACAAGTGTGATATTCAAACTTCAGGAGAAAGGAAAGCTTTTGCTGAAGAGCAAAGCTATAGGAGCACATCAAAAAGTCTGTATTCCCGATTGACTGTGAAGATAAAAACACAGAGGTGACTGAGGGTCTACAATCATTCCCTATTTGAGCTTCTAGGATCTAGAGGAAGCTTTCTAGATAAAGGGCACTTCATAAAGCCCTTATCATGAAAAAGGCCCCCACATGTGCAAGGGCTGTTGAAAGGTCACACTCGTGGATTTCAACAAGGATTTCTACTAATAAGGCTTCCAAACATCACCATCAACACAGGGCTCATATCCCAAGAAACAAAATACAAGCCTGACCTCAAAGAAAGATTTCTCACAGGGTCCTACGAAAAGAGAACAGCAGCATGAACAGCTACTTTTGGAAAAAGCTAACTTTAGAAATGGGTGTCATGTGGGGAAAGCTTAGTTCAATCTCCAAGTTCAGAACATCACATTTTGGTTTTGTGGATGCTAATGATAAGAAGCTTTACTTATGAGTGGGCAGCTTAATAAAATACAATTGACGTCTATGGAAAATGTTGGCCAAAAGGAGATATTCAGTTAGTCTCAACTACATTTCTTATATTGGTTACATGCTATCCAAAGCATGAAAAATTTTGTTGTTCATAGAGAGATAATTTTCTTCAGACTCATTTTAAAGAGGATGTGAAAATGTTATTCAAATTGAAAATATCTGTATCGACCTATGAAAATACTTCATTCTAGTTGATCATAACACATTCTTTTGCTACTGTTCCCATTTGGATTTCAGAAAGAGTGATATGATTCTTTATTTGGCATAAATCTCAAATGGGCAATCTACTAGCTGCTAAAACACTGAAGCATAAAGAAATGTTTACAGTCATGTGAGTTTAAAATACAGAATTTTATGATGTAGAAATGTGTAGTATCAATGTATCACTGCAAAGTTGAAACTTTTTTTGTCCATGGAGATAATATAGAATGGGCAGAGTGTTATCTCAGAATGGAATGATATGAAAAGTACTGAACAGACAACCTCACTGTCCACTCTGGCTTATTTTCCATATACTGTATCCGAAGTATTTAAGCACAAACATTCCTATAAGGACAGAAAGTGAGCATAGAATACTTCTCTTTTAAAAAATTTATTTTCATTTACCAACACCTGCTGTCTGGGGATGAACACTAATTATGGATCACAAAAAACTGCAATAACAAGTACAAGTAAGGCTGTACTGCCTCTTACCATACACAGGATACAGATGCCTATGTCCAGCATGGCCATTTGTTCTCTAACATTGTACTGTACCAAGTACCATGCATGCCTATGGTAGACTTCTGAAAGGCAGCCTCTACCCTTACCCTTAATAACCACATTAGCCAATGATATGGACTGGTTCAACATCTTGGATATAGCAATTTTTTTCTACAGACTTTAAAAGTGCTTACTATCTTAATATGTGAGTTTTATTATATGTCTGGTGTCAAAAAAATTTGTACACCAACTTTTTAGACTTTAAATACCTATATCTTGCAATATTGGATTGAATTCTACAGAACTAACTTAGAAATTCTACTAGTTGAAAAGACTTTTGTGGAGCTTTCATTATTCACACATTTTCATCACTCATTTTGACTGAGGTCATGGTGACCAGCAGCTAATTTCCCTTGTCTGGATTCTTACAATGAAAGGTTCATTCTCAGAGTCTAAGAAACTGCTAGATTTTCAAGGTAACAATAAAGTGAGACAAAAGCACATAAATATTCTATTAAGCAACCATTTGCTGCCTGATTAGAGTTGGCATGGCCTTGGAGACCCAAGTACCAGAGTTTTAAATTTCACCTCTGCAGCAGCTGCAGTAAGTGCCTACCTAGCACAGGCCAAAGCTTAAGGCTCAAATGTGAGTGAGGAACATAAAGAAGTAAACTGAAATATTAGTTACTAAAAAAAAAGGAAACAAAAAAAATCCTCTTTTTTTTAGGGAGCGCTAAAGAGAAGGGATCAAGAGCTCCTTCTTCCACACTTGCAAAGAAAAAGCGAAAGCTTTTCAAGGAAATACCTCTCTACATTTTTTCCTCTAGTGTGGCACCTCTCTTGATGACAAATTTTAATTTTGTCAGTAAGGTTAGTTATTTAGCCCCCAGCCTAAATCATGGTTGTACACAGCTACTATTTAAAAAAAAATGACCTAAGGTAACGTGAATGTCTGAAAGTGACAGTTCAGCAAAGCATTCCAGTACATGCCAGAGAAATAAATCTCTCTTTTAATGAATCTATCCAACTTACTGACCTCAGCACTATGTCCTGACAGTGAATTCCACAGGTGAATTATGTGTTCTAAAAAATAGTATTTTCTGTTTTAAATTGTTACTTTTAAAATGCCAGGGTAATCTCACTAATGTTATTGGAAAAGGTAATATTCTGACTTGCTTTTCTTTGATTATCACTAATACATTCTCTTCTCCCATTAGTCTCCATAAACTAAAAGACATAATTTTGGCAATCCATCTTCATACTACAGTTGTAACATATATCTTTATGTATTTCCTTTGAAACCCTACGGTAGTTATAATTTTATAAAATAAATTACTAGAACTAAAACAGATCTGAGGACAAGAGTGATGAGGATGAGTGGGGCATGCCTGGCTGCAGACCTAGCTGTCCTTTGTATGTGGGCAATACACCACTGGTTACTACTCCAAGGTTTTAATGACCCTATTGTAACCCCACCTGCACTCTGGATCAATGCTCCACACTGCCAGGCCACTGTGGATGGACAGAAGTCTGATATCACTCAGATCCCTACAGCTCTAGGGAAGATCTTACTCCCTTTGGGGATAAGACAGATATGAAAGAAGGAAAGGACTTTTTTTTCACCTGTAAAGAACTGTAGAGTCCTGTGTTGGGCTCACTAAAACACAAAACACCAGCATCAAGCTAGAAAGAAGCATTCTGCAATATCAGCCCTTATGTTGCTTTGCCACAGCTGTCCAGATCCCAGTCCTTTGTGGATTTCTCTACCACACCAGATCATTTAGTTGAGTGAAATGAAACAGGTATAAATATGGCTTGCAATTTATTCAGTTCCTACACAGATACAGGCTTTTTTTTTTTTTTTTCAAACAAACATAAATCATTTCCCCCAGAAACTAATCAGTCTACAAAACATAATTCTGCCTACTGGCTTACAATGTGTCTTGTATTCCTAAATCACATGGAAACTTCAGAGATGCCTTGCCATGGGGAGCAGTAGCCCACAATACTTAATTTAGAGATGACCACATTAAGAAATTAGTAGGTAAATCTGAAGTAGTTTCTCATCTGATGAGATCTGTATCTAGCCATTGGTAACAGTTTCTTGGGGCTAGACATCATTCACTTTACAAGCAAATATTAATATTGTTGTATTTCAAGGTCAACTATCTTCAAGGATGCAGCTAGAAGAGATAGTTTGTTACTCTCCTGAAAACTGGAGAAACATAAATCTTACCTCAGTGGTAGTGTTAACAACCTTTATTACTAATACTGACTGAAATAAAGGATGATCAGATTTAGAGGGTTTTTCTCTCTGGGGATGCAGGAAATGTCACAAAACCAGGCCAACAGTTAGTATCTTTGACAATGCACTATTTCAGAAATGCTAATTCATAAAAGGAGCCATTAAACACTTACAATGAATGGAATAAATGAAAAACAAATAAGCATGCATACTTAGTCACAAAGACATCCACGTTACTTAAATCTAATGTGTAATTAATAAGCCTGTCTGGTTTGCTATTTGAAGCATGGGATTACAAAAGTGGAAATACAGTTTGGTTTGAATAGTATTTGAGTTTCCTATGTGAAAAGTATTTCCAATTTCTGTTTCATTATTTTTAATTTAATGCATGTCACATTTTCTCCATGCTTTTTCTCTTAAAATGCTCTCAATGTTTTGCATTATACAAGGCATCCTTGCAACTTTTCAAGGTAAAAGACTGTATTTGTCACTTGCTATGAAACTAAAACTTACTGAGACTCCACCACAAGTAACTATTAATATAAGAAAGAAAGCTTATTTGTATTCTGAAATTGACCTCTAGAAAAAAGATAGACGTAATATGTGGTTTATTACATTTACAGCAAGGTAGCCAACTGTGGCTCACAAACCAAAAGTAGGGCTCCAACAGTGGTTCTCCAGATTTTAGAATAAAATAGACTATTGCAATTTGACAGGACCTTTAAAGATCATCCAGTTCAGCTGTCTGACCAACTCAGGGGCTGATCAAAAGCTAAAGCATGTTAAAGACATTGTTCAAATGACCCTTAAACGCTGACAGGCTTGGGGCATTGAACACCTCCCAGGAAGGCCTGTTCTTCAATGTTTCTCAGTAAAGAAATGTTTCCAAAGATCCAGTCTGAACCTCCTCTGGTGCAACTCTGAACCATTCCCACACATCCAGTCACTGAATACCAGGAAGAAGAGCTTAGCACCTCCTTCTTCACTTTCCTTCCTCATGAAGCCATAGAGAGCAATGAGGTTTCTCCATAGACTCCTCTCCAAACTAAACAAACACGAAGTCCTTAGATACTCCTCATAGTACACAGCTTCTACCCCTTTTCACCAGTTTTGTTGTTCTCCTCTGGACGCATTCAAGGACTTTCACACCCTTCCTATATTGTGGGGTGTTTGCATCTCTACCTGTCATATCACTGGAAGAGAAGAATGGCAGATCACCTGAGATAAGAGCAATGGAGCTCATGCCAGCGGGTATGTGGATGCTATTCCACCTAAAAAAAACCCCTGTTCTTGCTCCAGATGCCTGTTAACATGGAGATTTCTGCTACCCACTGCAGCAAGACTCTGCAGATCACAGACATAGATTGGTAAAGTGATATGACAGGTCCTGACTCCATGGGTCTACAGTGTTCATCAGCACATGGTCATGTACACAAGGTTGCGCAGGAGTCATGTCCTATGAGGGTATGGAGGTTCCAGTGTGAGTAAGAGGTTTCTGAGTAAGGCAGGCAGCTGGAGGGATTCTGCAACTGCACCACTGAGGTCTTAAAAAAAGGTGCATTAAACCTCCTGGGACATGGCAAAGATTTGGAAAGTATGGGCTTGGGGAAGTGGGAATGCCAGGGCAAAGGGGAGCATAGGGAAGCCAGAGCATGGGGAATGGAGTCCAAAAATAGAAGCATCAGAATGGAAGAGCCTGGCTCCTCTTTTCACTGAGCTCTTGGGGTCAATAGGTTTGGCCATCCCAGAATTGGAGTCCTGTGTACAATTGAATTAGTCAAGATAATATTGTTTTTAGTAACTCTCTGTCCTACTATTTCATAATAAATGGAGGACCTGCTTGCTATGCTGTGCTGAGCAGCATGACTGCATGAGCTTGAGTACTCTCAAGAACTGAGTCTCTAATGAAATAAAGTTAATTAGGTAACAAGAATGCTAGTTCCATTCCAGACATCGTGTTTCTACTAATGTTCAGAAAAGCCATTTCAATAGGTAGCTATTTAGAGCCTTACTTATCATCCTGCTTTCTTACTGATTATTCAAATATTCAAATTCCTATAAATTTCATATTGCCACAGTTTTTTCAGCATCACCCATACATAGACAAGATCAGATTTGTCCAGCTTGAGAGGAGCAGAGACAGTGTGCTTTGTGACACAAATGCTTGAATTACTATCAAGTGAAATCTTAAGGTGGAGGTGGATTTTACAGGACTAGGAATGAGATTTCAGTGAAAATGATAAGTAGATAATGGAGGTGAAGTTGCTTTCAGGATCCAGTGTCATGATGTCGAAGCAACTGAGAGTGGCGTTAAAGTGGATTGTGACAGTATGCGAAAACGGTTACCCAGTGGGACTCTTGCAGCACTTGCATCAGGATTGATCCAAAATGACAGCCAGGATAGAACAACAATTAGCAGTGTAGGAGCATAAACACCCATCATGTAAAATCCAACTTGTCTTCTTAAAGTGAAGATTACTTCTACACAAGTGTAATAACCTTTAAAGAAATAAACACATTAGTGTTTAATGTCCTTTGCAAGTGAACCTCTGATCCATGTCTTTCATGTCTTTCTCTAAGAGCAAAAGTTCAATCATTTGATTTTCCTTACAAACACAAAGGGTTTAATTTGAAAGAAAAGTAAAATTCAAAAGACAGATCTACATAACCACAAAGTGTGGTCAGGCTGTGCTCTTCATCTTCTCAAAGCACACCAGTAGTAAGCAGCTAGTGACTCTTATCTTGAGGCTGGCTTCAGGATGCACTCCAGGTAAAACGCATGGACTTTAGCTTGAGCTTCCCTGACAATCCTACTTAGCATTAATTTCTGCAAAAAGTGGAATTAAGAAATATTAGTCTAGAAAGTTTAGAATGGAAAGAGGGGATCACAATGTGACTCTAATCAGAGGTTTTTCCAGTACTGAAAGCTGGTACAGGTGACTTCGAAAATTGGTACAGATTTTTTTAAAAAGGCTCTAGAAAAGTTCTAAATTTTGCAAACAAGGAATACTGCATCAAATCTTTTAAAATGAGGATCTAAAGCACAAAAACATTTCAGAAGATATCTGTTAAGATGAACTCAGTCAAAAAAAAAGTTGCAGGTACAAGAGGTTTTGCTGGAGATAAATGTATCAAAAAGTCTGATAGTCAGAAAACAAATTCTGTTCATATTTTCACTCAATTAGCAGAACAGGCATTTTTATGTTAATAGTAACACAACAGTGTAACTATTTTATCACAAAGAAAAGGCATTCCTATATCATATTAGAACAACTTCAAAATTCAGATTGGACAATATTTATCATGCCAGTTGATGCAAAGTGGATTTAGAAGCTAGAATCTGTCAAATAGTTCTCCATCTTCCGTATTTTATCAGTTAAGTGTAGTACAATGATAAGTCATCATAAAAGTGCTGTTTGGGAATACAAACACTAAAACAACAAAATAATAAAATATTAAGGAAAAACATCCTTATGTAGAAGATGCTATTCTATATTTTATAGTTCATTCTATAGTCTTCAGTGATCTGTTGGCTGAAATGCTTTCCCTCTATTATTTCTGAATAGTTATGATCCTTTTAGGTTTTATTTTCAAATGAGGGATGATATTCTAAATCATTGTTTGTTTGGGTTATGTAGGAAAGGCATTCTGTATATCTTCACTTGAATAATCTTTCATCAGACAATATGGCATTTATTGCCCTCAAACAATAGCATTTATTTAGCTCTCAAGGATCTATTTGCATCTATCACACAACTGACGAATAGCAGGCAATTTATAAATATAAACACTCAATTTATTGCCACAAAATCACCCCAAATTTGGTGACCTTTTTTCAAGTTAGGTAGGTATGCTAAAACATCATTTGAAACAAATAGGCAGTAAAGATTAAGTTCTTTGCAACTGACAGGAATCTCCTACATAAGCTATAATT
Source organism: Poliocrania exsul (assembly GCA_035041345.1). Lineage (NCBI taxonomy): Eukaryota > Metazoa > Chordata > Aves > Passeriformes > Thamnophilidae > Poliocrania > Poliocrania exsul. The sequence goes on along the minus strand of JAWWLZ010000139.1, from coordinate 30,863,342 downwards.
TTGAAAAATTTCTCCTTCATACAACACTTCTCTTGTTTATCTGGCAAAATTCTTAGCTGAATTAATTTTAACTCTTTGTATGAAATCTGCTTTTTTTAAAATACCTTCAGCATAAGAACTTAAAGTAAGTTAAAAAATTAAGTATTTAAAACACTCTTTAAAAATACCTCAGAGTATCAAAATATTCTACTCACATTACTGAAGAATTAATTCCAGTTTTGATTATGACATTAAACAGATATTATTAACTAAAAGAATTTGCAATAAACGAATTATGAAAACTTCTAAAAATTTCATCTTTTAACTGAAAGTGCTCTCATGTTCTTTCTTTAATGTTCAAAGCACAAATACACACAAAATGAGAGCATTTTGCTAAGCATTTAGCACAGTGTCATTTAACTTGTGGTCGCAAGTTGTGGAAACTTGGAAGAATACCACTGATTTTCATAGGATTAAGTAAATACAGGGCTGCGGATTGTAAGCAGCTTTCTATAATGATAGACTTTCCAAAACACTTAGGGAAAGGAAGAACCTCCAGGGGAAGCACTTGAAGTTACACTTTAATACTACCCATGCATGAAACAAAAGTTGAACCAGAAGATCAGAAGTTCCCCATATTGCTGCAATTGACATGATTCTGTGTGAATGCTCTTTCAGAAAGGTTAGGCATTTACAAACATAAACGGGTATTAGAACTGTAGAAACAAAATGGTGATACGAAGATCACAAGATATGTAAGAAAAATCAAGACAAATATTTAATCCATTCTTCAATTTAGATGTTTCTGTATTTCTATATTTGAATGAGTTTGTAGAAAGTTACCATTATAGGAACTACTTATTAGTTAAAAGTAATCTATTTTATCCCATGAAATGTAAGACATGGACTGGGATATAAACCATTAACTATAAACAGTAATTGAAGGAAGTATAAATGTTTTTACCAAGGCGATCACTTAGATTACCTACCTGTGCCTTTGTAATACTTGGTGCAGTTACCATATTCGATATCCTCCTTTTTAATATCAAACTGAGGCAGAGCAATTTTCTCTAGCTGTACAGGATCTCCAGACTGCCAGATAAACCGTAAGTCATCAGTTGTGTAACCAACTACAAGAACAAAATAATAATAAGCATTTAAAGAACCACCTCAATCAGACTAACCTCCACAAGAAAATCTAGCATATTTGTACCATATTTTTTCAGTGTTTTTCTTTCTATTTCCTTTTCAAATAAATAAATAAATACAAAAATTAAATAAGCTGAATTTTTATGTAGGCCTAAATTAGGCTTGGTGGGTGGAACATGACATTAGCAACAATATAAGGCTGACTAAGAGGTGTTTGTTACAGTGTATACTGTTTAAACAAAAAAAGCAAAGTTCTATTCTCCATAGCTTTCAAGCCTCCATATTCATTCATATTCTACTTCAGCAAAACATGAAAAATATACTGAATTTTAACAGCACTCTCCATTACTGTTACAAATCTTGAGTTTTCTGTAAAACAACCTCTCTGGTTATTTGTTCAGACTAAAAGCCCTGGTTCATGAAAGCATTGCCATTCAGGAAATACTTGATCAGGAATTTGAGCAGATGTGTAATCTTACAGAAAACAGTTCAGTGCCTTCATGGCCTTTTGAGTATGGACAGATTTCAGCACAGCTCTGAGTTTCTAAATCATGATATACACACCACCACCAAGAGAGAGGCAGAGAAAGTTAGCCTCACAATATTGAAGCATAAAGCAATACGTATTAAATATGCATAGTCAGAATCATGATTTTACTTGCCAATTTTTTGCTACCTTCTATTTATTAAAGATTAACTTAATTCAAATGGAGATAATATGTGTTAGATAGGAACAGATATGAGGAAATATAAAAAAGATGGAGTTAGAATGCAGCCTTTTGCAGTTCAAAGCCCTTAAAAATATTTGAACAACCATTCTTTTTCTTGAGGCATTATTTTTTTAACATTTTAAAAACAGCGGATTAAAAAATTGAAACTGTTCATAAGGTAATGTCTCTAAGATTCACAACAATTTAATAAAAATCAAAATGTCTCAAAGCCCCATAATATAAGATAATATCAAAAAAATTAGTTGTTTTAATGCTTCATTCGAAAAATCAGTCTCACCCCCTTCCAACACACAGCATATCACAAAACTGCCAAGATCTCTTATGATAAAAATTACTGGAGAGTGAAATTTGTGTCTATAGAAAATGTGTAGAGCAGGCATCATAACTGTGAATATGAGAACAGCTTAGTAAAAACTGGTGGCCTTTTTTGCTTAGAAATCTAGCAAGTAGTACCAAAATACTGATTTGAAAATAATCTAAGAAGAACAAAACTGCCAAATGCTGAGAAAGAACTGAAGAGAGATTGTGGGTACCATTTATACTTCTGACAATGGAATTAAAAGGTAGAGGAAAGTTTAGTGCACACTATCTTTCCAAAGAAGTAAATTCATCCTGAACTTGAATATATTCACTTAGCATAATTTTTTTTTATGAGTAATATATCCTTGAATAACAATATTGCAATGCTTGTAAAGCAACCCAGAAAGGGAAATATTGAGCTAACTTCCATTAATGTTACTGTCTAATTCCAGTTTAACCCCAAACTGATTTGGATTTATTCTAAGAGTTTACTTCAGCTAATGTACATACCTAGTATTAATGAGAAAAACTACTATGTACGTATTAATTCTAAAGACAAATGCCAGAAATCAAAAACTAAACTTTAGAACTCCATTATTAATATATTATTTTTATTATTGCTACTACTACTACTACTGCCGCCACCCTTGTCCCAATGGGATACCCTGACCAACTGTGATTAACGTTGTTCTTTCTTCACTTGTGACTTCCTTTCCTTAAGCTCACCTTCCCCACCAGATCTGGTGGAGTAAGAGCTGAACTAGTTTTTGCATTACAGCAGGAACTGGCTGGAGAAAGCCACTGTTATGGTTTTAGCAGATGGGCCTAAATTTAGGTTTAAAGTTCAGACTAGGCCTGAAAATTGTCAGGTGACTTGAGCTGGGCCAAGCTGGCTAACAGCTGACTTCTTCTAGCCAATAATATTGTATTCCATACCATACTACATCATCTCAAAAGGGGTAGAATCCAGCGTGTGGATGTGGCTTAGTCAGTTCCACCTTGGCCAGGCTACAGACAGGACGTGTGTAACTCCTGTCTGGCTAGACTAGGCCTTGCTCCTGCTGCTGCCTCTGCTTGCATTTTGTTTGAGTTCAGGGAAGTAGA
>JAWWLZ010000139.1:30827663-30859979 GCA_035041345.1 Poliocrania exsul | reverse complement strand
GTTATATATAGATACAACTTGTGTAAGTGTGTGTTATGTTATAGTTTTCTCTTAATTTTCTCTTTTCTGTATAAATACATGTAATTAGTTTCGGTCTAAACCTGGTTTTAGAGGTTTTTTTTCCCTTTCTCCCTTTTCTCAACCGGAGGCTAACTCTGTACTTGGGCAGTTGGCATTTTGCCAGCTCAACCCAAGACAGCCACCTTCCTTCTCTCTGTTTCACACTCATCCTTATTCAGGAAAGCAGAATTACCATGAAAGTGGGATCATCAGGGATCAAAGGCTGTAGTTGAGTAGGCACTCATGTACTTGGGGCACAGGAAAGAAGATGAGTTTCAGAAACATTTTGCCTGAAACTTTCAGCATAGCATGAAGCCCTTCAGAAATGAGACCTGTCCACCCCATCATAAGATTAAATCACTTGGGAACCAGGGCAGGATTGGTAAGGAATAGACACCTGACTACATCCACAGCACATCTTGAAACCACTTTGAAAACATTTCATACTAAATGATCTCATTGCTTTGGCATCAAGTACTTTTCCTTTGGTACCATATCAAAGGAGTTTCAAACAATACCATGCATCATCAATGCAAAGGGATAAATTGTGCCCCAACGACCTCCAAAGCAGCACAGGTTGTGGGGGTTAAAACTACCTTGGGAAACCATTCTTTTTTCCAAAAGATATATGTTTCCTTTTGCCTAAGTTTATTGCAAATGTTTTTATAAAACTCCCCAGTTGTCATTATGGTTGATAACAAAAGCTAAAATCAAGAGTGCTCAGTGCCATAACTGTAAGAAGTATCTTTGACAGGGAAGTATACATTGGTAGAAACCAGTGCATACCAATTTCATGATTCATTAAAGATGTGAATATGAACAATACAGAATTGATAATTTTTGTTTGATTTTCATGCATGCCTAGAAAAGAACTGTTTTTCTGCTCGGAATAATTTACATACAGCTTTCCAATTGCATCTTGCAGCGTTGTGTATCCATAGGAAACAAGGTCAAGTCCAAAGGGCATGACAGAGTAATAGACAACCTGAAAATACAGAAATCGTATTTAAAAACAGTGTGAGCTGCCATATAAGCAGTAGATGGCCATAAGAAAGAAAAAAATCACAGGTATATGGGTTTCATCTTCTAAAATAGCAGAAACAAAATTTAAAGTTATAACTGACAGTTTGAAATAAGAGTATAAAATAAAAGAATAAAACTTTATGGAGGACTTTAAACACATAGTAGTTCACAAATTAGAGAACTACAAATACAAGAAAAAAATACATATAGGTCATAAGTATAACCTGACCAAATGTTCCTACAGAACAGAGTTCTGTCTTCAGCAGTGGCCAATGGCAGACTCCTAAAAAAGAACATGATACTTTGGCAATCAGGAAATGTTATTTTGCCAGATATCCAGCAGCATCCCAAAAGTTGCACCTCAAGGACTCCTTAAATCAGAGGTGATGCTCCACTATTTATGGGACCTCGACAGAATTTTTTATCTCCAAAAAGTTGTTTTGCTTCTGGTTGGTTTCTGGAATCTATGTGTCCTGGTTTCGGCTGGGACAGAGTTAATTTTCTTCCTAGCAGCTGGCACAGTGCTGTGTTTTGATTCAGTGTGAGAATAATGCAGACAACACATTGGTGTTTTGGTTGTTGGTCAGTACTGCTTCCCCTAAAACAAAGACTTTTCAATCTCCTGTGCTCTGCCCGTGAGCAGGTGCACAAGATGGGAGGCAGCAGGGAAGGGATGGTCAGCAGGTGTTGAACAACTGTATTCTGCATCACTTGTTTATTTTGGGGTTTATGTCTCTCTCTCCCTTTCCTTTTTATTACAATTATTATTAGCATTATTACTACTATTATTTTTGTTTACTTTGCTTCAATTGTTAAACTGTTCTCAAATCACAACTTTTATGGGCTTTCTTTTCCTGTGTCTCCTGCCCATCCCACTGGGGCCAGAGGGGAAGGGGGAGTGAGCAAGCAGCTATGTGGTACTTAATTTGCAGTTGGGGTTAAACCATGACACCGTGTAACCTTTGACATGGACAGCATCTTGCAGCAAAGAACACCATAGCTTAGCTGCACACACTCTAATAATCTCCTTTTTATCTATCCTGAGTCTGTCTCATAGTTCTTTTACTGGAAAAGAAAGCAAAATATCAGTGTCCATCTATTTTCTCTGTGCCATTTGTGATTTAGAGATCGCTATTCCACCACTCAATAATCTTGTTTTTCCAGTGTGAAAAGTTCTGCCTTGCTCAGCTGTTCTGTACCTTTGACCATTCTTCCCTTCTTCCCAGTGGGAAGACCAGAATTGCACTTGGTATTCAAGATGCAAGTATAGTATTCCTTTATGCAGTGGCATAACATACTCTTTAATACTTCTAGAATTCAACTCACTTTCGCAAACAGTACTGAGCTATTAGTTGACATTTTAGAGAACCAGCCATTATTACTCACAGATTATTTTCTTAGCGGATAACAACCGCCTCAAAACCAATCATGTTTTAGGTGAAGTTAAAATAATTTTTTTCCTCATGAATCACTTTCAGTTATTTACATTGAGGTTCATCTCATACTTTGTTTCCTAGTCATTAGATTCATTCGTGGTTCTCATTGTTGTCTCTTATGTTTACTTTTCTGTGTATTTTGGTATCAGCAAAAGCACTTGCAAATTCAGATTTCCAGAGGATTTATATTGAAAAGCACAAAACCCAGATAAGATTTTTTTTTTGTGGGACTCTTTTGCTTACTTCCTCTAATGTGAGCAGTAGCTGCTTATTCCTGCTTTCAGTTTCCTAATTCTTAACTATTTGTGCAAGAGCTTTCTCTCGCATGGATTTTATCATTCAAGTATTTTGGTGACTGGAGATTCTTTCACTTATATATGATAATAACTTTGTAAACTAAAAATACAAGACACATTATATATTTTTAAGATGTCATCAAAGCACAGTACCTCAAAACCCTATTCTTATATGCATATGTATCATCTAAGAACACAGTGTGTTATTAAAATGAACAGTATATTTTTAGAGAGTGATATTAATTTAAAAATTTATTGAATTGAATTTAGTTACTTGCAAGTTTTCAGAGAATAATTTTTCATCAGTAACACTCCTATTCATATTCACTCAATATTCACTAATCATTAATCTAATCTACTGAGCTCATTCATGAATAATTGCAACTAGGAAAAAATACTTGAAAAAGGCTTCAGTGTTTCATTTAACATTTGCTGTTTCAAATAAGAAGCTTTCTTCAGAGCTGAAAGTGATTTTCTATTTTGAAATATTAATTTCCACACAATTCAAAACGTGCTACAGAAGCAACAGAAATCAAACCCAGGACCTTCAGAGCAAGCCAAATGGGTTTTGATTGCCCAATGTATTTTCTTTTCTGATCACTGTCAGCAAAAGTCTTGAGACTGACTTTTCTCATCCTGATTTAACATGGGCAATAAAGAATGCAGTCTCTCATCTTGTTTCTCTTTTCTATCTATTTCTAGTACAGGAAGAAATAGCTCATGTGACTCTGACTTCTGAAGTAGTACCCTCTTAAAAGTAAAGCTACAGTATATTTAGATCATCATTTTTACCTCTATCAGGGCAATATATTCCAGTTCACAGCAGAAGAAAATTTACTTGCTGTTAGGGAATTGAGCCTAATCTCTACAAATCATTGGTTCTATAAACTCTCCATATCTGTAATTCACTATGACATCCTTTTTAGTCAACAAATTTGCTGTTTTCCATGGATGACCATCTTTGTACCATTGTGTATACATTTGATAAACCAAGTAAAACCACAAAAAAAGTATATCTTAATTGCAATTAAATTGAATAGCATTTTGGGGTCTTACAGAAAAACCCAATATCCATTCAGGCATAGAACTTAATCAGGATTATTTCACGGTACTTTTACAAAATACTTATAGTCACCATTTTGCAATTTTTGCCTTTCCCTATACCTTTAGTAAGTAATCATCACTTGCTTTAGTTAATGTAGAAATTCAAGTGGTGTGAAAAATATATTCTTTTGCTGAAGGTTTGTTTCAGATACCTTAGCCACTTCATTACACTTCTAGGAGTCCAAGCAATTATCAAGGGGATTTAAATTTTATTTCTAATAAAACATAAGTTTACTTACTGTCTTAGCCTAACATGACATACAAAAGTAGATACACTTCAAATTTCTTGTACGTACAGTGCTATCAACGGATATGCTTTAAAACATCTTCATCTAATTTCTTTACACATATTTAATTTATAGTAATATGGTTTACAAACTGTCATATAAATTTAAATATTAGTAGCAAGTTATATTATATTACTAAGTCTAATACAGCATATGTATTTTATATAAAGTAATAAAAAATAGTAGAAATATGTAAATAAAATACCTCATGCTGACTAGGACATCTCCATCCCGAAATATAAAAAGAAGGATATTTTCCTGTGTGACATCATGGAAGTTAGCATTTTTTTCATTTGCAAAGAATAAGTCTGGCTTCCAAAGACACTTGAACATAGTTGGGTCCACTGTCAGTGTATCTGAGCCTCTCCAGTCATTGGGCAGTTTCAGTCTGGGATCATTCCACTTCTGTCTTAGAAAGATATTGACTCTATAATCCTGATGGGAAGAAGAAATAAATGTTAGACTAGCCAAAAGTCTAGCAAAACACCCACAGAGAAATAATGCCATTCTAGCATACCCTGAAGAGAACAATTTATGTCCTCATTTTTCTATCAGAAAGAAAGCAATCACTACTCAAATGACATTAATGAGTGTTATGTTTAATAGACTTTACTTCAAATAGGTAGATTATGACTACTCATGTTTTGAATATGGTAACTTTCTTTAAACACAGGACTAAATGACCAAATTGCCGCTCTGGAATCATTTTTGCATCCCCTCAATAGCAGCCCCCTGTTACCTAGGCACAGAGAAAAGCATGCAGCAGGGCAGAGAGAGGCCACAGCTTGACTACACTAAATGGCTGCAGGCAGCAGGCACAATATCACTTCTATCAAGATATCCTGTTGTTGGAACACATACATTTTCAGGCTAATGAATCAAAAGCAAATTTGCAGGTGCCAGCTTCTAAGATAAGAATGGAATTTGTCTAGAGACCTTGAGTTGATGTAGAAGCGAGAGAAGAAGCCTGCAGAAGCTCTGCAGAAGACTACATTTAAAGAGCCTTTTTATAAAGTTAGAAAAAGTTATATAGAAACTGCTTAGATCCAGCAATTGTATGAAATATATATTACTTAATATTTAGCTATAGCTGTGTGTTGTTAGATAGTTTGGGTGGTGTGTGTAAGTGTAAGAATTGTGTGTAACTGTGTGGAAATATAGTCCTGTGTAAAGCTTTTCTTGTAGTTATATACCCTTGTGCAGAAGAAGATAAAAGTGTTCATGTAAACACAGTGGGTCCTTAGTTCTTCTGTTCTGCTTCTTGCCACGAGTTCTCAAGTAGCTGTACCCCGTGATGAAGAGGACCATGAAATAAACTACCAGAAAAGGAAACCCCAAAATTAGATGCAGTCAAGTGTTTTATTTAATGATAGAGGTAGAAGCCTCTTAAACCCTCACTAAAGGCACACTGCAACTGCCTGTGGAGAATTCAGGTGTCACGACAACTGTAAGTGCCAATTCCAGTTTATTCTCCATTTGGTTAAGTGGCCCACTGATGGCAAAATATCACACTATAAAAGCAGAAAACAGACCAGGTAGATGACAGATTTTACACTATACACCTAGAATAGAGCCTCAGACCTTCTAACAGTGATCTGAAACTATTTTAGCAACAGGAAAATTGATGCCAGCTTGCAACATGAGTACTGAGGTAGCAGGTATGAAAGGAGAAACAGAATCAGTCTCAAAGAGAAAAAAGGCTTTACAGAGGAGACCTCCTTTTGGATTCAACAGCACTCTTGCTGCAGGATGGACAGTAGTAGAGCCATACTCGATGAGAACCTATTTTTTCTTTGGGGCATTGGAATAGCATGTGTCTCAAGGCAAAACAGTACCCTGCATGCCCTTAGTGAAAGCTGTGTGGATCCAAAGGAAAAATGTGACCCAGCATGTCAGTTATGATTTTTCAGTCTTATCTCTAAGTATTTTTGCTTTTTACATTTACATTTAAGCCAGTACCTCTTTTTTATGGATATGTAAACTAGGCAGATCACATACAGAAAAAGAATAAGGGTATTGTTGAAATAAAATTAAAAACCCAAACCAAAAAAATCAAAACACTATATATAAGATAATTTCTATCTCCAGTCTTCCTAGTTGCCTTCTATGGTGTGCTTTGATTTTTCATAATTGTCTATTAGGTACAAAGCCTCCTGAGATAAGGACTATGTCTTCCAAAGTAGTGAAAATACTGCTACTGCTTTACAATTATAGCAAAATGCTAGAAATCTGTGAGTGAAGGTTCTTACATATTATTTTTGGTTTGTTAATGTATTCTGCAGACAAACTAATTTTATGAAGTTGTTTATCTTAAATGTTAATGTCCTATTACACCTTATTTGTTGACACATGAGTTACATTCTGTTGCATTTACTGCATTTACATTCCAAAGACAGTCATGCTAACTTCAACAGGAAGGAGTTCACTTGGCTAAGACCTCATGCATCATAATTTACCCTGTTGATATACCCTGTAAATTAAAATACAGTTCCCTTTATTTCCATGTCTAGTCCACCAGTCAAATCAGCCCAGATACATCTTAATTAAACTATACTGTGCAATATTTTTCCTTACTGCATTGTAAGGAAAAGTGAAGCATCAAAACTAGGTACTTGTAACTTGTTTGTAGTACATTTTGAGAAAAGGGTACATCATCTGACTCTTATTTATATAAAGACCTACATTGTCTTGCCAAAGTAAAGAAGAAACAAAAAATCATTGTTAATACGAAGTGACTTTGTACTGGAAGGCTCTCATAGAGAAGCTGCAGAACCAGAGGGAATTCAGGTCATTATCTCATAAAGCATCTTTTCAATTACATGTATATAATTGAAAATTTTCTTTACTTGCTTCTTGCAGTGCCCATTCCATATGCACTGTTTGTCTCTCTGAAAAAAATTACTATAAACCATACAAGATAAATACTGCATACCATTATTCATTGCACCAAAGTCAACCTTCCCATAAACAAGTGCATTACCCTAATTTTAACAAAATAAGATGCCTTCTCAAAGCCACAGGCAAATTATAAGTAATGCCCAACACTTGCCTTCGACTTACCCATTCAGTAGAAGGAGATGTTTACATCATTGAAAAGCAGAATGTACTAGCAAAATAAGAACTGAAACTAAGATCAGGTGGATGATATTTTATTTCTTTCCTTGCTCTATTACAAATGAACTTAAATATACCAAACAATGGGATGTTGTGACATTTATAGAACTTGATTCTGTTCCCAATTAACTCAATGGATGAAAAATTCCATTAGTCTAAAATAGGTAGGTTTGGGCCTGGACTCAAGACTTGTGACAGGAGTACCTGGATATGAAGACCACCACATTCTCAAGGCAACACAGAAAATGTAGAAGGAAGCAAAAAGTCGTCACCATACAAAACTGTGGCTAACCAGACAACAATGTGCGGAAGGGCTGCTTCTTACATGAACATGAACTAGTACAGCATCTGGCAGCAGTGCAGATCATGATCTGATATAAATCTATTTTGAAAGAAGTCTGCAACCATTCTTCTCAAATTTACATGATGAATTTTAAGATTCAGTACAATTAGATTCAACAGGGGCTGAAGAAGCAGTCTGTATGAAGCACATGGTCTTCCTGCTGTATATTCGACAAACATTTTTTGAATATTGCAGTGTGATTGGCATTTTACAGTAAAGGAGAGCTAAATAGCAACAGAAAAGCCTGAAACTAGGGGCAGAGGGTGGAAGAGATATTCATCAGCATTAGAGCTGGGAGGACCAGTCAGGTAGAAAAAAGCACAGAAGTACTCTACAGGGCTTTGTTTTCCCATGTAACTCCAACAGAAGGCAAGTTGTTTTCAAGGAAGTTGAAAGGGGAGGCATTCAAGAAATATTTCAAATGCAGCCTACTAAATAGTGGTAATGTGGCCAGAAAACCTCCTCAGGCCAGAAAACAGGCATAGCCTATGCATCTCTACACAATGGAACACATAGAAAATCATGAAAGCCTTTCTACATAAACTGCACTCATGCAAAGAAAGGAAGCATAACAGTGATTTTTTTTTTTAATATAAAATAGTTTTCTTTTAAAAAGTAGTAAATTTCATTTTTAAGATTAAAGTAAGGAAGCTTAATTTTTGTTTATATACATGAATACTAGAAGGATCGTTCTGCAATTTTTTAAAATAAAGGAGAATGAATAAGTGGTGATTTGTCATTTAGGCCAGTAAAGAAAGGTCACACTGCAAGTAAAAACCCTGAATATAGATTCTGTAGACAGAGAGTCAGATCACCACCACAGCTAAAATATTATAATCCTGTGGGCATTTATACGAGAAACTCTATATCCCTAGGAATCCTTGACTGGTCATCCAGTTTAAAACAGTTTCTAAATGTGACATAATCACATTAACCCATAAATCTGCAGTATGAAAACATGTGTGCAAAATCAGATGCAAAGTTAGCAAGTGGTCTAATGATCTAGAAGGAAACAAGTTACAGGATTCAAGATAAAGAGAGCTTACTGGAAGGTAGCTCCGGCATAAGCTCTTCTCCCTTTTATCTGTACAAATTCTGATTCTCTCTGTAGTTAACTAATCTTTTTGTTTAGTTTTTTTCTAGGTAACTTGCTTCATAACTATGTGGAAATATTGCAATTCTTTTGAGTATTCAGTAACAGAACATGAACACTACCCTTTCTAGACTTTCCGTCAGATTTGCCCTTCAGATTCTTCACAAGAGCTTGTTTAAAGCAACACAGGCTTCTGAGCATAGGATCCACACTGTGGGTACTATCTTGCTTTAAACCAATATAACTTCAAATATGTCAATGCTTTTCTATAAAAAAGCTCCCTTCTCTCTTAAAACTAAGCAGATTCTACCTTCATGGGAGGTAATATCTACTCTTCTTTGTTGAGGATGAGCCAACTGCATAGCTAAGAATTCAATTATCATGGGACCAGGCGAGCACACAATGCCTTTCTCACTAGCACTCCACGCATTTGTTTGTTGGGCCTTCTACCTCCACCTCACTTCCAGTCATCTGGCACCCATGGTTATTTTTCCCTGTACTACCATCACCCAAAAGAAGGAATCGTTGCTTTTGTATGGCTATAGCAGAACTTTTTAAACCCACAAAGATTTTGCAAAAACTTATTAATTCAATTATTAGCACCAGAAGTGGCTACAGAGCTGAGAATCATCACAATACTTCATTTACTGAAATATTCAGGAATTTCACAGATTTTTGTAGCAGTAATGATATCACTCCAACCACTTTAGTTACTTCTGGGAATTTAAGAGACAGTCAAGAAATCAATATTCCTCATTATTCCCACCAATCCAGGTGACAGTGCAGATGTAGACAGCCACTCTCTTCTCCAACACTAAGGAATCTTTTCAGCAGTTCTGATACTCCTGCAAATGTTTCCTTTTCTGAATGCAAGAGTCCCTCCAGGTCCTTCATAGACTTGGTGCCTCAGCTCTGGGAAATACTTTTCCCATGATTTTGGAGGTCCAAGTCTTTTCCTAGCCTAAGGGACCCACTTCTACTGCCTGGTACATTACCCAGACCATCTCAAGACAAATACCAACCTATCCCCAAGAGAGCAGGACTGAATGCCCACTGCAGCAGGAGGAGTTTGCCATGATACATGGAAGAACAGTTTGACTGTTTATTCTGTCAGTGTTGCCTGTGATATATTAAAGCCATCTAGAAGTAATCCAGATTTCCCATAAACATATCACAGTGATCAGTTGGACATAGAATCTAAATAAAAGCATAAATTAAAGTCAGCATCATGTCTAAAGTTCTGATATATGGAGGAGAATATGACTTATCTTACAGAACATCCTAGTAAATATGTGAGTGACCCTATCAGAAAGCCACAGGCTGGCATACTTAATTTTTTTGGAGGGGGTGAGGGAAGCACACCCCCTTACATTCATGTTTTGTTACTATTTGAATCTAGGTGAATTGTAAAAAATCCTCTGTAAAAGTCACTTTTTAAAGCATGCAATAAATTTCAGAAACTTCAAAGGGCCATCTGGCCTAATATACTTGACATCTTAGACACTTATCTCACTTCTACTTTCCTGCTCTTCCTCCCTGCCCCTCTTTAAACTTGAGTCCTCCTTTTGTTTTCAGAAGTAAACCTTGGGGCATCTTCAACAAACTCAATTTTTTTGTTTTAATATCACTTCCCAGTAATGCCATTAGTTGACTTACTATCATTTGCAATCAAATCTGAATCTTTACTTATTACTAGCTAAAGAAACAGAAATTTCTAGCCAAGCTGTTCAAACACTGTTTCAGTTACCTTCTATGTTCCACTTCGAGCAGCTCTGAGGTCCCACTGAAATGTCATTAGGGTAACATGTATGTTGGTTCTGTATTTTAAGTGGCACTTACCTCCAACATCAACAGAATGTGTTTTATATTTTTATTAGTGGGTTTAGTGTTTCTCTGCTATTATGAGTCAGAATACTGCCTTAGTCACAGCATTAAAAAAAGCAGCTGGATTTTTTGGGAACTGCCTCAATGCTTTAGACTCAGCAGATCACCAAAGTCATCAGGTAACACCTCAGAACTCCCAGTCTCAGTGCATGTCTTGGATGTGGCTTCCATGTACTGGCATGACGTAGTGCACTCCCCTCCTTTTTACACAAAAGCAAAACCCTGATCCAATCAGAACATCCACAGTTAAATGCATTTTAGGCAATTTTTTGGAAAGTATTTATTGGAAACACCATCACAAAAAAGATCTTCAAGTCCCAAGATATTGGAAAGGGTCTTGCTGAAGTGAATCATATTTTGAAATTTATTTTATTTCCTGAAGAAACAAAATAAGTCAAAATTCAGTGAGGATTTCTTGGTCCTGTTATTGATATGTTGAAATTTTCTGACTAAACTGGAAACACATTTTTAGAAACTTCACTCTTCAGTTTATCTCCCTCACACAGTAAATAAATATGAGTAAGAGACCTATTCCTTGTCTACTCCTCCTTCTATTCCTCCACAATTTACTTCCATCTACAGATCTACATAAACCAGACAACCTATATGTTTCATCCTTATATACCTTTTTCTCTCATATACAGTCCTAGTGTATTTTTTTGAGTAATACACCAAGCAATCAATATATTAACTCTCAGGAAGACTGTTTAATTCATACTAGAAACTGGTTTCTTCCACTGAACTTAATAACTTATGGAAATAAGTGTATCTCTTGCATCTTAGAAACTATGGATTTCCTTTCATGTAAATCAGATTCTGGAAGTTACACTACTCCGTGGACATATATAGAGTGAAACAGATTCATAGATTTGTGGCATAAAGCACAGTCTGTCAATCACTAACACCATTAACTTAATTCTCAGTGCCTACAACCACAACAATTATTTCTACTTTATAGTTAATAATCCTCAGCTTGAGATTTGATTTAATAAGAAAATCTCCACATGTGCTATAATAATTTAATTTCTGTCTTACCATAGTTGTCTCTTGAATTGACCCAAAGCTGTTAATGAAGATGTTAACTGCAACATCAACTGGAATTCCTTTAAAAAAAATAAATTGTAGTTAGCTGCACAATCTAGGAAAGGTTCCTTCATTTAAAGCTCCTTTATACTGGTATCATAATGAAAAATGTTTTTTATAGGGTCATACAACTTTATCTTAGTATATGGAGAGTTTTCAAAGTCAAGAGAAATCACAAAACCTCTTTACAACCTAGTGATAAGAAAACAGGAAAAAAAAATTCTTAATCTAGAGAGCTAACCCTAAAGAATTTCATGGATCATATATCTAAATGAATAATTTTTGAATTTCATGATTTTCTGTTATTACAGAATGCACAAGCCAGTATTACTTTTGCACACAGTGTAATGGATAGAGGCAATTCACATTGCTAGAAGCAGACACTTTTAACAGTCAAGGTCAAAATGATGACCTATCATCCCAATTTATGATGAGATTTATTTATATTTTAAGAAGATATCTCTTTGTGCAAGTACATAACTGCAAAGTATGAATACAGGCAGGTAAAAATTATTGCATCTAACTTTCGCAGCTGTCCAGCCTTGGTGTGAGAGAATTCGAAAGCTGCTCCATTTAACAATGGTTACCAATTTGCCAAGAAAAATTTCTAGAAGCCAGCAGCTGTGAAGATATTATGATGGTCTGGATTTTTTTCTCTTTTCCACAGCCAGAATTCCTGCAGCTGAAGAGGGATGGTGTGACAGCTGCTACATCTGCCCTCTGTCACCCTGGGGGAACTGATTGGCAGTCATTTAATATGGTGTTAACAGGGAGTTATCACCAAGCGAAGAGAAGTGGCCTGATGGTTGTGAGAACTGATTATGGCCCACTAGTTTTATTTATTATCTATGTGTTGTGAGTGTCAGTTTGTCCCTATATGCAGGTATCTGATCTCATTTACACTGTGACAAATACTTAATCCAGTGGGTTTCTTGCTACTTTCAGCAACAAGCGATACAAGAATATATGAAGACTGCTTTGGAGAGTAAGCAAATACAGTGCAAAGTAATACATGCCTCTTCTAATAGCTTGGCTTGTCTGCATAAAATACTTTGGTGTACATTTAATGTATAAATTCAAACTCCTTCTTGTGGTTTACCAGAAATGTATGAAAATAAAATTTCACTTTTTTCCATTAAGCTAGTTTGTTTTGTTTTGTTTTGTTTGTTTGTTTTTTAAATGAGACTACTTAAATATGATGCTTTTGGTTATCCAATAAGCATAATAATTCTTTTAATGCCTGATGTATGTGACAGGGCACCCATCACATCACTAGTAGGCAAGACTGTAATCTCTCTTCCAGATTTGAACAGAAAGTGCCATCCAAGGAAATCACTCATGTGCGAGGAACATTTTAACACGGGCAAACCACTTGTCAGAAAATGTTCTTTTTCTTCCACCTCCCTGTGAGTTAACATTACATGTCCTCCTTTATCCTTCTGTCTTGATTTTTACCAGACTGCCAGCAGGGTTATCAAAAATATAAAGAAATCCACAACATGCTTCATGATTACAAGCTGATTATGCAGAAGAACAGGTAGGGAAGAGGCTGGATGTTTATTCTTTGTGACAAGGCTCAGTGCTGAAAACACATAAATATGGTCTAAAGAGAATAAGAAGCAGTGCAGTTGCTGAGAACTGAGTTTAGTATGTTTATAAAACAGTTAAACAGGACATCGGAAAATCACCTCTTCAAAGGCTCAATAAAGATTTCAAAATTTTTCACACTAGTTATACTCATGTTAAAATATCTGTTAGTTCTTAGCACACATATAACTATATGTGTTTTAAAATGACAGGACAAATTTATGTAAACTGCATAGTCTGTATGTAATAAAATTGTCTATTTCTTTTTTCAGAAGGAAAATAATCTAATTTCCAGAAAGTGTAACTTACAGTTGTGTGAGTTATCAGAGAGTTTGCAGGCAATATGTATTCCAGCCTTTTCTGCATATGTAAGGAAGTCAAACTTGCCTAAATGGAAGAATCCTACAATACTGACTACCAGGGAGATGTTTTAAAGGCAGTGAATGTGTTTAAATTGATTACCTATTTGAATTCCCAAAGTGTGCAAGCTTTATAACTAACATATCTTTAAAGGATTTAAGATACTACAAAAAGTCTAACTAAAATGTAGGTATAAAGAAAGATATTTTTAAAACTTATTCTATAAAATCTATTCCTACTTTTAAAAAATCTTCTATAAAATAAAAGCAATAATAATAAGGCATCACATACTATTATGATACTGAAATTCTAAAATATTATCTTTGAGATCAAAAGAATAAATATCTTCTTCAGTTTCTCACTATCTAGGGAAATTTTCATAAAAAAAAACAAACACCAAACAAATCAAATTGAGGTTGTGAATATTATCTCCACATAAATTATCTGTATGTGAAAAGAGTAAAAGTTAAATTCCAAAGATTAAAACAAAGGCTGAAATATCTGACAAACCTTTGAAATTAGGCCTTATCCTGGGATCATAGCTGAGCAATAGCCTATTCAAGATATTGCTGGTAGAATTAGCAGGTACTCTTGCAAGGTCTTCAGCTGATTGCTGCCTGTAAAAAAAAGTTCATTAGTTACTATCAAGACAGGAGCAACTGTGCTCTTAAGCTGAAGCAATTTTAAAATAATGCCATAAATGCCATTTCATAAGCAAAATAAGTTCATTATTTTCAGGCTCTATGTTGTACAGTCTTCCTTTCCTTAAGATGTTTCAGTGTTTTTCTAGAAACTGTTAATAGCTCTCCTATATACTGTTAAACTTGGAGGCAAATAAACCACAGTTCATAAACTGCCTCCTAACATTAATATCCAGAGTGACACAATTTCTTCATCAGTAGAAGGCAGCCACCTGAACTATTTTTAGTGACGGTCAGATTAGGAACTTTAGTAAATTGACAGCCACTTTGTAGGTGCCAAACCATGCAGAGGCTTTTGGCAGTCTCCTGCTCTCACATGCCAGCGTCAGCCATTCCACCCAGATCTGGAGGATTTCATAATCTCATTGTCAAGTGCTAATAAAAGCTTTGTTTAACACAGAAAACAAGGCCTTGGAATCTCCTCTGGTTTTGCAGAGGGAATTCAAACATCTTCAATTACCTTGCTGCTATTGTGCTGGGTGTTCAATTAACACCATTGCTACAATTAAAAAGAACGTGTGACAGGTAAATAGGTACAAGAGTATATGAAACTGAGTGCAACAAAAATCACTATGGGTTCATCAGTCCCTGCCCCAGGTACTTTAAGCACCTAGCAGGCTGACATCATGTAAATGGATTTGCATGTTGTCTGCAGAACCAGTGCAGTGATGGTTTTTGATTTCAGAGTCTGTCTCACAATGACTTTTCCATCCCTGTTATGACTACTCTGGTGACTTTATGTCATTATAATTTAGCAACCAAGAGGCCATGTAGAAATAAAACAAATTACCTATAGAGGTGTAAGTCATATGCATCAGCACTATTATCTCTTGCAAGCAAATGCATGAACATATTTTAAAAAAATGATCCAGTTTATTTCCTAAATGTTTTCCCTAATCAGCATTAGCTGCCATTGACTCCTTTACCTTGTTTAAATTCTTTTTTTTCATTATTCTCTCCCATACCAATGTCAGTTTGATAGACCTACAAGTTTTTCTTTATAACAGCTCAGTTCACTGCTTTTTTTCTTCTCATCCTTCAATTTCCTTCATGTCCTCTGGGATTTCTGCCTTTTTAAACATTTATTGAAGAAAATACTAATTCTCAAAAGGCTTTTGGCCAGATTAAAAGAAAAAAAGCTGCATGAATATATTGATTACTTTGTTTTAAGATATCCAATTATACTAGCTCCTGTTCGGAATCTTCCTTATGGACTACTAGGAAATTAATAAATTAATAACTGTCAATGTTGCATGATACTACTATTTGATTGAAAAGTAGAGATGAGACCTGATCCTACCCCTTGAAGAGCTTTTATGAATAACATCACCAGAAACAACTGGTTTTACTCAGACCATAGGAGAAACAGGAGGAAATGAACAAGATCTGCTGACTTGGTAGCCCTCAATATGCCTTCCCGATGAGACTGAATCTCCTCACTCCGGATATCTCTGAAAATTAAAGCTGCATATCTGTTTAGCTATTTTCTTGTATTTGCTTGATGGTATAAATAAGGAAAAAACTATGGCAGTAAAAAACCACTCAACACTCCTTGAAATTTCACACTACTCATCACTAATTAGCAGGACAAGTATGCATTCTGAAGACAACCCAGAGATGTAACTACAAAAAGAATGCACCCATGATGATAGCACAAACTATAACATACGGGAAGAGAAAAGAATTGAGGAGCAGCATTAAGTGGCTGCACTTATAAAACGCACCCATCTCTCACACTAAACACAGTGAAACACCTGTGACATTTAACAGCCATCTAGCTGAACTAATTGTTCCAGCAGAACTTATCCAGAGATAAACGGTCTTCCAATAAAATAAGGAAATTTTTACTTTTAGCAACATATGTTAACTTCCACTAGTATGTTCTGTGTACAATAAACCTCTGTTAATTTAATGTTAGAGCCATTAAAAAGCAGTATGTGTTCTAACTCCTTTGAATAGCTGATAAATTCACTTTCTAACAATTCTGCCAAGGCTGAGTTTAAAGGTTTTATATCTGACTTTGAATTGGATCAAAATGGAACAAAACTAATTTATTTCCTCATTTGGTCAGGCAGTTGGACTAGATGATCACTGCAGGTTGCTTCCAGTTGAAATAATTCTATTCTATTCTATTCTATTCTATTCTATTCTATTCTATTCTATTCTATTCTATTCTATTCATTTTTATATTTGTATTCAGCTTCCAGTGATGACCTTTATCAATGAACACGTTGCTACAGAAGTATCATAAAATAGCTTTGAATGCTTTTTTTGCAGTTGCCACTAATTGGGCAACAGGAAAACATAAATATTTTCAATTTTGTAGTAGGAACAACTCAGAAAAGAATGCTCATTTACCTATTAAAAAGACAGGCAAACACTGTACACTCCATTTTATCTGATACAGAAAGGTTCATGGCACTGCTTTCTTCCAAGTCACACATATTAACGTCTAAAACATCTACATCTACAACTACATTTATAAAAGAAGACTCTCCTTAATACAGACAATAGGATTTCTCTCTAATTTATGTATGCCCAGTATCATGAAATATCAAAACAAAACCAAGCACTAACTAATGAGCAAACTGATTTTTTTTTATTTCTGTAATGCTTTGTACAAAGAAGTTCATTAGTGAAGACAATAATCTGAACCACGCAGGATAACATGGACACATAAATGAAACACAGATGCTCATAAAATGCAATGAGGAAAAGCGGAAAAAAGTCTGAGAAATTAAATGAGTGAGCAACAAATAGCAAAAGAAAGTCAAATACAGCTGAAAGGTTTGTCTCTTCAAGTAAGAGGAATAAAGCAATAGCTTTGAGATCTCAATTGCACTGCAGAAGTATATTAATACAAATATCTGCTCAGGCTGATTTTTCGAAAGCCATACACAAATTGGGCAAAGGAGATTTACTGCACTGGGAAGTCAGTGATGGGAAGAAGGGTGGCAGCACAGCCTTCTGGTAAGGAGTGCCACGATCACATCTTAAGTTGGGTTGTGTTTTGAACTTACAGAAGTGTATTAGTGCATTTATCCTTGTTTATCTAAAACCCAAGTGAAATACAATAGCACTGGCTGTTTTGAGTTAGGAGAAGGCCCACTGGGATTCAGTAATTGCTACTTTTAAAGGTCACTTTGAATGAAGTGGTTGAAATAGCTACTGGGAAAAAGGCTCTGCTGATATCAGTCATATTTTCAGTGTGGTCTTTTATAGCATGGACCACCATCACTCAATAGAACATATGCAATGAAACATCACAACAACAACTGGATTTCCTTCTTAGAGCCTTGCTGACGAAAATGTCCAAATTTCACCTGCAAATCAATACCTCATATGTGCTCCTTGTGACGAGTTAAGAAGTTACAAAACTTTCAGCGAGACAGATGAGCAGAACAACTTAATGAAACTGAATGGGATGTATTAGGTGCTTCGATAAAGAGACTGGGACTATTAAGGTAAGATATTTACGTAAAACCTGCTTAATTGGCCATTCTGGAATGAATTGATGATATTAGGCACATCTGTAGACTACATAAGAGAAAAAGGATTTGAGCTGAGATCTGCTTTCCCCAATGTCCTGAAGGCTGAGTCCCATATAACAACACTCACACCAACTGAGAAGTTATTTACCAGTTTTTCTAATTCAGTCTACAATTTTCCCACTTGTAAAAAGCTGATAACTTAGATTTCTACCAGTTGCAGTATGAAATGTAATTTTAATGCATTTATTTCAACTTGTGTTGAATGTATGAGGAGCTGATGGAAAGAATTAAGAAATGGTAATGTAGCATTCTTCACAATAATTGATGAGTCCTAAGCAAGACATGGTGAATACTGAAGGTTAAGGCAACAGAAGTCTCACAGTTGCTATAAAGGGAATTTAAAAGCAAGTAATTATAAAGCTAAAAATTGCCTTAAAAAACATAATTAAGTAACAATAAAAAAAAAATCCAAACACCCAACACAGAAAATACACAAACCCAAAGTATAACTTTTCTTTTTTTCTGAATATAGAAAGGAAATCAAACAGTATTCTTGTATACTTAAAATTATTCTCACTTCCACAAACAGTGGCCTCAGAAGCCAGAAATAAAGCAAAGTATGGTTAGTCTTTTGGCATAAGATCTCTGTGTAATATGACTGGCCCCTCTCTGGTCTTTGGGAGGTTATTTCTGGTATCAATGACAAATAAAAGAATTACTTTAAATACTGTATTTCACAGAATATGCAGTATGGTGTCCATCTCCTCTTTCATTGCAGCTCTACACATTGTATAATTGCCTTTGAAGAACATGACCAATATTTTCCTTTGATGGCAACAGATAATTACTTTTGTAATTTACTAATCGAAATCAAGAAGTTTAGATAAGTAGACATGCGTGACAAAATGAAGCATATATTGCACTTGGTCTGGAATTTATATAGCTCCTTACATTTGTATTAGGCAAATGTGTCAGAAGACATTATATCTGTATAGGTCATCATGACATTTAATCTCTCAGAGCTCACTGAAGTTACAAGAGTCCTTACCACATGCAGTACTACACCAGGATGACTGGAGAAAAGAATATAAACAATATTCCATACAAAGTGAGAAGGAAAACCTTTGCACAGTTCTAGACTACTGTCTGACAAATAGAAGTATGTATTCCAACTCACACGCTTCAGTTATCTGCAGGAGAATTTCCTATATTATACCGAAACAACAGATTTTGGTGCAGTTTATTTAATCTACATGATAGAACCTGACATTTTAATCATATAACATGGCTGAATACATCTGAGAAACATAAAAATAAGTTTAGGGAAACATAGTACCTATTATCTCACTGTATACTGTAAGTACAATTTCCATGATATAAACTATCAGTGTTCTGATTTGCAGGTATTTGATTTTCTGAGTGCAATAACTCAAAGCATAAAAAGAGGTTAATACAAATCAATGCACACTATCCAATTCTGGGAGATCTCACTGATCTCTAGTATGTCAAATAGCTACAAGTACAAACCATGCCGGGTCACATGTCTATTACTAGGTAGATTAATTACAATTCCTCCAATGAAAAGTGGTATCATTAATTACATTAAAACTATGGAACTCTGAGTCACCATTTATGTGTCTTCACAAACGTAGTTGACAGTTAAACACTTAAAATTAGATAGGCAGCTCCAGTACCTAAATTTGGAGGTAATACAGTGTGGTGAACAAAGGAAAAGGTTCCCTCACGGCAAGTTTTGAAACAGAAACCCAGATTAGGCACAACCAGTTGTGATCCATGAGTTGTGGTGGTGAAATAACTCATCTTTCATCATATGCTGAAGATAGACCAAAGACCATAGTCTCCTGATAGGGACATGAAGGCGACCTTCCTGCAGTTAGGTGGTATGAATAGCTCAGTTACTGTTACTACTTCAGTCCTAGTCTATCAGAAACCTCTTAAGTCCACCTTTGGTTTCACATTCAACATTGCCAGGGTTGGTCACCTTAAGGAGTGCTTATATGGCAATCTGAAGTGCCTTACTATTCACTGCACTTGGGGAAAGCAAGCTGATTCACCTGCCTGCCATAGAGAAGACAGCCTCCAGACCAAGAGAACCAGGCTAGTACAGTATTTCACTCATTATGAACTAGTACTGCTCACAGCAATGTTTCTGTTCCTTAAAATTAGCTTGTTTGCTCCTACTTTAGGCAACTCTGCATCTTGCACATAATGGGCATCCTGTTGTGTCCTGACATAGCACACAGACATGAAACATGATCAACATCCAAATCTTTAAGCAGAACTACAGAAATTTTAAAAATTATTTCTCCACTGCAATTTCTTGACCCAGTCTTTTTTTCTCAAATGTGGAGATAATAGATGGATCTGGATAAAATCTATCCACCTGCATGGTGGTATGATTGGCAATAATAAGAAGAAAATATAAACTGAGATACATTTTAAATAATTTTCTCTAGAACAGGATTTAGACTTATAGTTTTCACTGGGCTTAGGTTTATGTGGTGCAATTTAACCTACAGATCCAAGTTTGTTCTCAGTCTGAGACTGTATACAAAAAAAGAAGTTTGTTATTTTCTGTGCAATTGTAGTGTCTCATCACTACGGTGTTCAGATTGGAGTAAACACTGCTCACTGAGAGGGAAAATTACTGAATGAGAACCAGTCTACCACACTTAATTACTGTTTTACAAGAGCTTAGGTTTTGTTTATATAGCTTTATCTTTTACTCCCCAGCACATTTATCCTCTCTGAAAACAAATTGCCAAACCTCCTGGAATGTGGCCCTATCTGTCTGGGATCATGGCTTTCCATGAGAGTTATATGATAGAGAATAATTAAACCATTGACCAACTGCTGTTACTATGGGGCAAAAGAATTTTTAAAGGAACCAGACATGGGCACTACAATGTACTTATTATCAGAATGACTGTCAGATGAGACTTTCTCCACAACCAAATTCAGGCATTTCTTTCAACATCATTCCACCTTCTCCCATAACCTGTTATCAACCCCTCCATCGTACCTACAAATGAAAATGTTCACAGACTATTAACAGTGTCTTCTACATGATGAGAATGAAGACAGACATGATTCCACTTTCCCACCATTTACATTTTGGGGATGATCACTAAGACAGATAGAGAGGCCCTGCATACCCAAACACTTGATTAAAAGAAAAAAATCTAGTCCATGGAAGAGTGGAGAGGACTCAAGCTGCAAGACACACTTCAAGCTTCTACTTTAGGTTTTATAGGAAAAGCATGTCAGAAGCTGAAAAATAACAAAGAGAAGTCTCAGGACAGACTTTCATACACATTCAAACACATCAAAAGCTTTTTTCTCTAGTTCACTGTGTTCTATTGTTGTTTTTTAAAAGAAGATGTTTATTGAACCTTCACATCTGTGACCTTTCTAAGCTTCTGCCCTGGCAGATGGCACAAGCCTTGTTTTCTGGAGGGCTTAGAGGGCCATTTCACAGTTTCTGAAGTAGCTGATATGCTTTAATAAATACAAACGAAAAAATGACTTGCAATCCTGTTTCGTGGATAAAAAAAGGTCTCTACAGATATCATATAGTATTTATTTAATCATCTATATGGATATAAATCTCCATGTGGACAAATGCATAAAGGTGAAGAGGGATGCTGTTTTAAAAGCATAGTCCTGATATCCAGACAAAAGAATGAGATTTAGTGACTGAGGTTATGCTCTCAGCATGGCCATAGCATTAGGAACACTGAGGGATCTTCAGATATGAACCCTGTGCAAGTGAACAGCTGAGTCATAATAAAACTATAATTACAGAGATAGCTGTGATGATGACCGTAGTCATGACTGGTTTTATTAGCTGCTATTTAACACTCTTACTTCCTCATGCCTTCTATAACACTGTAATAGCCAAACTTTCCTTATAATTTCATTTGTCTGGAGATCTGGCAAGTAGTCTTGAGTAGAGACCTTCTGTGCTACTAAGAATTGTGGGGATAACAGCAGCAGCTTAAACATTATAAAGCAACTGAAGTATTTATCACGGTGTGAAAAAACCCATTTTTCAGCAGTGCCCTTAGAAAAAGCCACAGCTAACTGTCCAACAGGTTTAACAGAAACAGGTATTATGAGGAATTATGAAGAAGTCAATAAGAAGTAAATAACAAAGGTAATACAGGTATGGGTAGTGTATGAACAGAAAAGAGAACAAGTGACTAAATCCATCTGTAGTTGTATCAAAATCATCTGTATTCACTATATGGAATTTCAAAATACACTTTGTAAACAGAAGAATGTAATCCACAAAATTATTTCTTTTTCTTCAAAAGGTGGGCCTGATGTTTTGGGTTTGTTTAAGATTTTCCATGGAAACAAAAAGCAAAAGTTTTGTTACACTACAGCTTTATATTTTATTGCATTATGCATCTGTGGAAGCTGATTTCTCAGACTTATGCTGTAAAACTCTCTATTACAGCATTTTAGGCTAAATATGTCAACTTCTTTGTTAGTCAACACAGATTCGGGAATCAGACATAAGTATAATTACTCTGTTTCATGTATAAAGCCTGAGGTAAGAAAGAAAATGATCTAAACATAAGATGTGAAATCTTACATCTGTTCTGAGGAAGCATTAAATCAAAGTAAGAACCAAGCGATTAAGTGTCAGCTTCAAGAAACCCTTCAATAAAAAGGCTGGGAAAAATATTTTCAGAAATATATGAAAACAAGATGGCAAATCAAGCCACTATCACACAACGCACTGAGAAGGTCAGCATCATGAATAATTACAAGTAAAAGAATTTGCTTTAAGATACATAATACAGTTGTCCTAATTTAAGGAAGCAAATATCTGTTTATGAGAAAATAATAAACTTTTTATGGGATTTCTAATCAGCTTGTTCTCAGCTTATCCTAATAGGTAATTTCATGCTGGAGGGGCACATTTGGTGAAAGCCTTGTATTCTGGAGAGCCATAAAAGGAAAAATGCAAGTATGCTTAGTTTTCATAAAAACAAATTCCTGCTAAAGTCCCAAACCAGTCTTATAGCTATTCATTTCTTAACATCAAATTAAAGAACTCAGGTAGCAACATCAGACTTAGTATAAATCTTTCCTGGATAGTTATTTACCTTCGTTTGAATTTCTTTATAAAATTTGCAAGAAAATACTGTTCCTTATACAAATAGTAGTGCAGGTTTTTTGTTCTCTTGAGGAGGTAAATTTTAGCTTTTCACATGTTGTATTGAAATAAAAGACACTAATGTTTACAATTAAGATTTACATTTTATTTCACCAGTAATGAATGCAAATTAAATGTGGATTAAGATTTTAACTTATAAATGTATGTTTTCATTAGGAATTTGTACCATTCAATATTATAAATTATGAAAAATCCTATTTCTTGTCTTTCAAAAAGATACAAAGCATTCTTCTGAAAAAAGTTCTTTTATGCTTTACTGGGAATTGTTCATTCAGACTCTTACTTGACTAGTTTTACTCAACCCGTACAGTGTCACTTAATTCCCAGCACTATGTTCTGTCTTCTTTCTGAAGAAGAGTCTTTACTTTTTTCACACAGGAAATAATTATGACAAGGAGGTAGCCTTTTATATAATACAGAGTGTCACCAAGTCAAGAAGTTTTGTGAAAGATCATTTAAAAAATGCTGATGATTGAAAGTTTACCAATAGCAGCCTAAGTTAAGAGAGCATTAGGTATTTCCTTTGCAAGACAGAACTTCCACTGCTCATTCACGAGAGGTGTTCTAGATGCCAGCCACAGAAACAGCAGTCCTGCAACCCTGCTAATTACAAGTAATTGTCTCTCAAGCTGTGAACTTTAGCCAGATAAGATATAGACAACTTGTTCATTATTTAGGAAATCAAACAAGACTTATTACTACAGCAATTCTAGCTAGAAACACTGCACATAGGGTACATGAGACAACTACTGGATCCCACTAGTATTTTTACAGAAAGCTTCAACTGCATGGAAGGTAAAAATATCACTTTAAAAATTATAGCATTTACTCAAAGTTTTTTCAAGAATATTGGTGACAAATGACATCATATTTAATGGGTACCAAGAAATGGAGCTTAAAAGAAAAACGAACAAAAAAAATCCACTGACTTACTAAGATAAAATGACATAAATATTTTGAGTTCTACTAAGAACAAATCAAGACAGGGGGAAATGCTGCCTGCTTAAATGAGACCATGGAAGATCTGGATTCAGTTCCCAGCTGTGTAACTCACTTTCCAAGGGCTTCATTGCTGATGCCTGTCCTAGGAACTATAGCATTTCTCTCCTTGCTATAAACTCTCACAGTAGCTCAGACCAAAAGCCTTACTCAGAAATCAACCATTCAAAGGCAAAAGAGTGGGTAGGGGTCATTTCTGATGAGTCATCATATTTGAGGTTTGTATCTTGAGGTATTAAAATCCAAGGACAAATCTCATTTTTTAGATTTGATGTCAAAAGAAGGAAAACATGAACCATATGTAGAAACCTTCTGAAAATTTTGGGTTACAAATAAACATCACCGTCAATATTTAAAAATAGTGGGAACTTTAAAAAGTATTATTTGAACAATGCTTTTGTTTGGTTATTCTACCTTTTGTTTTGTTTTTTTCTCTGGAAAAAGTTGATTAATGTTAAATAGCCAGTTTAATATTCCATACTTCTTCTTTTATGATCAAAGAAAAAACATGATTTAAATTTATCTAAACAATTTTATTATTTCAGGCATAGTGCTTTTCTACACTTACTGGCAACTTATCGTAGTCCTTTGATCTATTCATCAGGAATTTTACAACATAACACTGAAAAATGAGCAAGACTGGCCAAGATAATGACAAAATCAGCACAAAGAAAACTTCTGCATTATTCTATGGATCACAATCTAAAACGTGGTAGGCATTATAAAGAGAGAGTATTTCTAACATCAAGTAATCACAGGTTTCCAGAACATATTCTGTATTCAGCTGGGCAATCACAGATTTTAATTTCTGTATTTTACCGGGAGATCATTCCGTAAGGGCACACTTTATAGCAACAATCAATCCATCTCCACAGAAGTTCCAGAACTATAAATCATGGATGGAAGGTGCTGAGCATCTCAGTTCTATTCAACATGAAATAATAATATGCGTAGGACAAGCCTTGTCTTATAACTAGTTAACCAGAAACTGAATTTCAGTATGAGCGTTTTGCATCTTCCTTGCTTCCCTCAATACACCTGCAACATGATGCTACACAGCACAGCACTACGGGACTACATTACTGTGTTCCCAGAAACAGCAAGACACTGGGCTGGAATCCACCACAAGGAAAGAAACAATTTACTATGGCTTAGATTTTTCCTGTCAGTAAAACAGAGGACCTGCTCCAGAAGAAACACATTTACAGAATGTATGATGCTGGTCAAGCCCTCTCCCTTCCATTCCCACCTCAGACCCCATTCTTTAATTGGAAAGCATCATCTTCTACTTAATTGCCACACAATTTCCGCTGTTAAAACAGGGCAGGATTGCCATCATACAAAAGCATAAAAGAAACCAGGAACATACGATGGACATAGATATTGCTTCTTTTTTCCCTTTCCTTTCTTTGAAGACTTCTCTTTGGAATAGACTTCTTCAACCCATAAGGAGAATGAGATGAAAAATACAACTGCTAGTAAGAACTTCATCTTGATGGTTAAGGTTCAGAGAAACCTTCAGTCTGTGGTAAAAGAAGAGAAAGAGGTTTATGTTAGTAGAGTTAGATATGGCAAAAGGGAACACATAACTAAAAAAGGTGAACAAGTGGGGTTTAGGGGTAGGTTTTTTGTTGTTCTGAATTGCCTTGGGAAACAGAGGTGTATCTCTGATATGTAAGTGACTTAGGAAGTTTTCTGAGAGGCAAGTAGCTCCCCAAAGTTGAGACTGACAGTAAGGAACATATTCAAATGCAAGTTTGCTCCAGTGTGTTTAAGAAAAGAAATTTGATGCCCTTCAAAGGCTGTTTAACCCAGAATACTCAGAAACTTGGAAACAGGATTCCTCACCAGAAATGTCACATATCAACTGCATTAAACACAATGTCAGACAGTCATCTAGCAAGAAGAACTGCTTGAAGAACTCTATGACCTTGCACATTATTTCAATAATCATAGCAATCGTTTCAGTGCCAGTTATGAAAAAGGATTACAAAGATAATTTTACAGACAGAATTTAAACACAACTATTTTGCATGAAGCATTCTCGCTGCAGAGCCAGCACTGAAAGGGCCTTGCAAAGATGACTAAACACAACCTGCAATACTGTGTTTTATTCCATTGTGCTCAGTTTAATATTTTAACTTCTCAGGGGCAAAAGCACATAGCCCAAAGGCCAGGAGCTGAGTTTGTGTTCAGAGATAGCTCTGCCTGATCCTGGTCACAGTGCCACAACACCCCAGACATTTTCCATTTGTTTGGTATTGCACAGATAATTCCCAGGCATTTCCTTGAGCCAACGTAAATCTCGCAGATGCCTCAGAACCTGCTGCATTTTTCACTTCTATTTACTGAGACATTTTTCGCCATTCTTTTTAAGGGGCAGTGCCTCTCTCTCCCTCCCTCCACCTCCGGGAGGCACCGGGATGCTCCAGCTCCCCCTTCCCCGCGAGCCGCAGCATCCTCCCGTGCCCCCGGTTCGGCAGGGAAAGGTCGCAGAGCTGCTCCTGCCCCACCTGCCCCTCGCCCGCCTCTTCGCCTCCACGGCCCGGCCCGAGGCCTCCCATCCATCGGGCTCGGCACTGGGAAGGGATCCCGCTCCGCGCTGCCGAGCGCTGCCGGCGCCGCACCGGGGGGCAGCGCGGGGAGGAGGCGAGCGGTCTCGGCACGGCCCCGCCGCCGCGGGCGCTGGCCGAGGTGCTGACGGGGGCTCGGAGGAGCCGCCCGGCCGAACGAGGCCCTCGGGCCGCACCCCCGACCCCCGCCCGGGCCCCGCCCGCACACGCGGCCCCGCCGCCGCCACGGCCGCGCCGCCCGCACCCCGCGCTCACCGCGGACGCTCCGACCTCCCCGCGCTCAGCGCCGGCGGCGGGCTGGGAGCGGGCGCCGGGCCATGCCGGGGCCCGGCCGGGCGATAGCGCGGCTGCTCGGGCGGCGAGCGAGCCCCTACCTCCGGCGGCGCCTCCGCGGCCACTGAGCATGTGCGGAGCGCGCTCCCCAGTGAGCATGTCCCGGCCCCCGCCCGCGCCGGGCACTGCGGCCCCCGCGCCCGCCCGCACCTCCCGCCAGTGCAGGCGGCGCCCCGGGAGATGCGGGAGGCGTGGAGGGGAAGCATCCCCCCCTCTCTGGCCGGGGAGAATGCTGCGTTCGATTGTGTGTTGTTGAGAGATACCTGATAGAGTTGACAGGAACATGAGAGTATTAGCGGAGGGGGGCTGAGCAGGCTGTGAGGAAGATGCAATACCCTCTTGCATAGAGCAGTGGAACGATGGATCAATGGGCTGAGACCAATTGTGTAAGGCTCAAGAAGGCCAAGTGTGGGGTCACAGCAACCCAATGCAGCGCTACAGGCTGGGGGCAGAGTGGCTGGAAAACTGCCCAGTGGGAAAGGACCTGGGGGTGCTGGTAGCGGGTGAACATGAGCCAGCAGTGTGCCCAGGTGGCCAAGAAGGCCCCTGGCATCCTGGCCTGTATCAGCTATAGTGTGGCCAGCAGGACCAGGACAGTGACTGTCCCCCTGTACTCGGCACTGGTGAGAGGCCGCACCTCAAATACTTCATCCAGTTTTGGATCCCTTACAAGAAGAAAGACATTGATGTGCTGGAGCAGGTGCAGAGAAAGTCCCAACACAGCTGAACTCATAGGCAAGGTCTCCATTTTCTAGGTACAAACCCACCAAATAAAATAGCAGGAGCCTGAAAGTCTCAAAAAGTGCCACAGGTCATTCTGTCCTCTGGAAGTGGTTCCTCTCAAAAACAAAAATTTCCCTAAGGGACAGATAAGACTCTATGCCACACTTGCCAGTAACTTTCCCCTCTTTGACTTTGTTCAAAGACAGTTTCTTGTACCTGGTAAGAGCTTTGCAAAAACATTTTTCTATTGCACCTTCTTTGAAGTAATGCATGTCCTAACACTGGATGCCGGAGTAAGACAGGGACCAACTGTGGGCAGCATCCCCCTGGATCCCAGCCAGGTCCTCAGCCTCTGCCGCCCACAGCACCCAGTGACTCACACCCTCCCCTTCATCTCAGTTTTACTGTCCTGTTCCACTGTGCTGGGACTGGACACCACCTCCAGTTCATAATTTACCTGCAATTTGGGGACTACCTAGAGGACAGAAGCATTGCTTTGTCAGCTTCCCTGTGCCTGCCATAACACCAGGCACATAAGGAGAATGATAGCTCCTTCCTGGTTCCACTTTCAGCTGGGATGGCAGTTCCCAATGTTTCACCCTTCACAGCCTCCATCTGCTCAACCAGGCAGCTTGCAGTCAAGCAACATGCCTGGGCCAGCTCTGCCCAGGGACAGAACACCCACACAGAGTACCAAAATTCCACAAGCCCTCACACCAGCTCCCAGTTTCATGTCCATCCCTCATCCACACACCTGGAGAGGGGACCATGCACCAGGAAAGCAGACAGCAATGGAGAAGGTTGAAGCTTAAAATCGTAAATATTTTCTGTCACGAAGCATCAACTTTTTCCTCCAACTATGGCACGCCTGTCTGGGGCTTGCCCCCATGCACTGGGATCTGCAGGAGAAGCTGGCAAGTCCCAGAACATGCAGATCCCTGCCCAGCTGACAGGGAAGATCCTGGGATATTTTCTGAGGTGATAAGTACTGCAAAGCCATAAAAAAACCCTCAATCCACAACATTCCATGTAAGCTTCAGCAAAGGAGTTACTCCTCCAACAGTCAACCACAGCACATGCTGGGCTGCACATTTGGTTGTTTTCTAATACCAAGAAGCCTTATTTTTTAAAAAACGTATTTATTGCAGCCCAAACTAGAACAGTTGCTATTTCAACTCAACCTGATCAAGTTCCACAGGCTGTTCATACTGAGCTAGGCCCTCTCATGAAGAAGAGGGAATAAAGATCAGGTCACAGCAAACCTTCCATAGACTTGTTAGCTGGCAGGGGAATGCATGGACAAAATAAATTTAAGGAGAAACAGGAGATGGGGTAGTTTCTATTCTCCTTGAGCAAAAGAGTTTCAGTCAAATGTTTTCCACTTTTGACAAGCACCAAAGTCAGATATTTTGTCTGGAGCCCCTCCACTTGCCTCAGCAGGGGCACCGGCTCCTTTCCTGACCTGCTTTGAGCCTGATCTGCCTCTACCAACTGCCCTGTCTTGGCTGCCTCTGCCCTGCCATGAGCCCCCTCCTTTGACAGACAGACATGATGACAACATGAAGCAGGTCCTGGAGCCTCCACCCCACCTAAGGGCATTGCTAAGGACAATGTCCTCCCCTCCCAGCCCACAGGATGGTTTTCAGCAACTTGGAAAGTTTGACCCACAGGGTTCTCATCCCTCTGCTTTTCCCTTCCAGGTTTCCACTGCCTTCAGGCATGTGGGTTTTTTCTTAATTGCTGCCTGCATTTCCTTATAATTCCTTTTACTCCCCAAAATTCACTGCTGGGAAAACAGAGTTTCTTCCATTTATCTCCACAAACATTTAATTTCACCTTTCAGTTGCTCCCCCCTGCCTTGCTGCTTCTTCTTATTTGCCTTTTAAGCAGACCTCTACCCAAATCTGCCTAATATCACCCCTCATGACCCAGCTCTTTCACTATTGTATCAGTTCTTCTAAAGTTAATGTCTCCCAACACTTTCATCTTAGAGCACTTGCTACAGACTCAGGAAAACCAGTGCTGGGGCAAATCCAAGCCGGAAGGACAATGGGTGTCAGTAGAGAGGGAGGGAGAAGGCTTGCTTTGGACAGTGGGGTCCATCTCGAGGCCAGGGGCAGGCATTGGCAAGTGCTTCCTGATGCAGCTGTGGTAATAAACACCTAAGGATAGATGAATATTTTTGATAATTCAACAGGACAATGCAGTGAAGGTTCTGTGGGAAAAGGTCTCTGCTTCCACCTCCCACCCTATAAAATCTCTCCAAGGTCACAGACTACTGCTTTCCCACCTGGCAGCACTTTCTTGGCAGGCCAACAGGGACAGAAGAATCACTCTGCTCCCTCACTCCACACTTGGCAGAGGAAGTCAGAGCTGTCATGCATGCAGGAGTCTGGAGGACAGCCCACACACCATTCAGATGTCCTGTTGCAGTGCCAACCAACCTGGCAATGCCCAAATGGGAAGGACCAGAGAAAATAACTTCATATGAAAGCCTCATACCATCAAGCCAGTTGATTATGAGTAATGATCCAGCTTCTGCTGATTGGTTTTGGTTGTGGTTTCTATTTCAGAGATCCCATTGAAGAGACGTAATTAATACAGAAGTTTTACTAGTAAATGAATGTGTAAGGGCAGTCCCATGTCTGTCTCAATATTCATTGTACTTCAGAGTGCAGAGGTAGACTTAGCTGTCTTTCCTCTGCTTGCAATTGCTGCTGTGTCCACTGTTAGAAATATCTAACCATGTTAATTTCTGTAATCCATGAATGATTCCCATGAACTGCTGATCTTAGGCAATATCCTGATCCCTAGAAAACAGTTGTGTAAATCAAATGCAAAATATAACTAGACCTTTCCTAGTGATCAGCCCAGGGACATTAATTCTTTCTTTAGTTTGCAGTAGTACAACATGGATATCTGAAGGCCCAGCTCTGCTGTCCAATCACACAAAAGATAATTTGCAGCTGTATAAGACAGAATTTCTTTGGGTTTATTGCTTTTTTTATTTTATTTTATTAAGGTATGAGATTTGTGTAGTAACACTCCGTATGTGTGCATATTTCAAATAGCTTGTTGCAAACTTTTGATTTTTTCAAGTGATTGCTGCCACATTTAAAGTAAAATATAAAAATGTAAAAATGTTCATATATAAAAAGGCAGAGGAGCCAGAGATATTATTCCTGTCTGTTCTGTAAAAACAGTTGGCTGGGAAGACAGTTTGAACTAATGTTCCTGCAGAAGGAAGAAAAGTGACAAAGCAAGCAGACTGGCCTGAGTGATTACTAGACATCAGAAAAACCACCTGGGAGAAAGTGATTGCAAATTCTTTAGACACAAACATATTTAATTCATAAAGCATCTGCTTTACTAATGGAGGAATTACAACTAGAAACAGAACCTCTAATGCAAAATAACTAACAAAATTTTATTAAGGGTTTTACCAAGCTTTTTTCAGAAAAGCAAATACTTATTTTTAAATTTCTGTTCACCAAAGAATGTGTGATGAGGCTTTCAGGTTAATTCAGTTAAAAAGCCACATAGCCAGTAGACCCTCATCAAGTGAAAATCATATTTCATTAGTTCCAATGCTCACTAAACCTGTTTTTCTTATAAATTAAGTTGATTTAATATACAAAATCAGAAAACAAAATTTTAGAAAGGATTCCATGTTTTGAAATCTTTGTAATTATAAATGTTTTTTATTTCAATCAGCTGTCACATTTTGATAGCCATGGTGATCATCCAGAGGGTGTAGAGGTTTACAGAAGCACCTAAGAAAGTCTGATTTCTAAAGGATGCTGAAAGGTCTTTCTTCTTCATTCTTTCTCTACTATTGTAAAGAGGTATACATCCTCAGGTCATTGTAGAAAATAGAGACAAAATAGGTATTTTGTATAAAAGGTTTCTCCCTTCCGGCACAAATGACCAGAACTGTGGAAGCAACCTGATTTCATTTCTTCTGTTAGGACTAGTGTTTTTCGTTTCATTTTGAAATATAGAAATTTGAAGTAACAAATGCAGCAGTGAAAAAATAGCAAACAGATGAACCATCAGATGAAGAAAATTATAGTCTGTCCTCCTTAATGTTCCAGTTCCCTCATCTCCCTCTCCTTTACAGATACTGATTATGACAGATGATCTTTACAGGGTCGACCTGGCAAATCTGACTGGAAAATTCAGACTACCATGCCTTGGTAGAGGCTCTAAAATGAGGACTTTTGAGACAGCTGCACACATGATAGAGTATCTCATTTATTAAAATTAAATGAAAAAAATTCTTAGAAATGTGTGCCACTTCGAACATGTTATTGCTGGTAAGTATATATATATTAGGCTTTGTGTATCTGATAGATAAATAGCTTGTCAAAACAGCAATGGCATGTATTGATCATAATAGATATAATCATATCAATAATGTCTGTACGTCACAGGAAGCATCCACATGTCTTATTGATGTCATAGATTTTTAGAAAATTGGGATCCTACAAGATGCTCAAAACATATGTTCCTTGCAGGCTTATGCATTTTATTAATAATAATAATGGCCAACCTTCGCGAACGAAGATTTTGGGAAGGGCTCTCCCCACGTGCCCTTCCAGCCTGTGCAGTGGATTT
>JAWWLZ010000139.1:30792645-30818833 GCA_035041345.1 Poliocrania exsul | reverse complement strand
TTTTCTTTGTTAACCACTGGTGAGGACAGTTAATGGCAGGGGAGAGAATTTACATAATAATTCCAAACCACAACATAAAGACTTTTACACCATTTACCACAATATTCTCCTGGAGAAACTGGCTGCTCACAGCTTAGACAGATGCACTGTTGTCTGGGTAAACAACTGGCTGGCTGGCCGGGCCTAGAGAGGGACAGTGCATGGAGTTAAATCCATTCACTAGTGATTGTCCCAAGGGCTCAGTCTTGTGGCCAGCCTTGTTTAATGTCTTTATCAATGACCTGGATAAGGGGATCAAGTGCATTCTCAGTCAGTTCACTGATGACACTGAGTTACGTGGGATGAAGTAAAGGCTGGAAGGTAGGAAGGATCTGTAGAAGAATCTGGCAAGGCTGGATTAATAGGCTGAGACCATTTGTATGCATTTCAACAAAGTGAAATACTGGGTCCTGCCCTTGGGTCACAACAACTCCATACAGCACTACAGGTCTGGGGCAGAGTGGCTGGTAAGATGTCCAGTGGAAAAGGACCTGAGGGGTGCTGATAGGCAGAGGCTGAACACGAGGCAGCAGTGTGTCCAGATGGCCAAGAAGGCCAATGGATCCTGGCCTGTATCAGCAATAGTGTGGCCAGCAGGACCAGAGCAGTGATTGTCCCCGTATAATCAGCACTGGTGGGGCCACACCTCAAATCCTGTGCTCAGTTTTGAGTCCCTCACTACAAGAAACACATTGAGGTGCAGAAATGAGTCCAGAGAAGGGCAACAGATCTGGTGAAGGGTCTGGAGAGTGAATCAAATGACCAGTGGCTGAGGAAGCTGGGGTTGTTTAACCTGGAAAAGAAGAGGGACCTTACTGGTCTCTACAACTATCTGTAAGGAGATTGTAGCAATGTGGAAATCAGGCTTTTCTTCCAGGTAAAAAGCAAAAGGACAAGAAGTGGCCTCAAGTTGGGCCAGTGCAGGTTTAGGTTGGACATCAGGAAAAATTTCCTCACAGGAGGGGTTATGAAGCATTGGGACAGGCTGCCCGGAGAAGTGGTAGAGTCACGACTCCTGGAAGTATTTAAAAGAGATGTGAATGTTTCGTGGTGAGCTTGGCAGGGCTGGGTTAATGTAGGACTCAGCAATCTTAGAAGTCTTTTCCAACATAAATGGTTTTATGATTGTATTAGAAGTCTACCATCATTAACAGTTTTCTCTTTATAGTTAATGCAACCACAGTGTTGAGAATATAATAACAATCTTTATGAATAATTTTCTTCTTGATAGATAACCAAGAGACACATTAGACTCCTCCAGCAGTGTTTCTCAGTAAGAAAAACCTAACTGTGCACAGGCACTAACTTCATTTTGAATAATTTTCAAAAGGTTTGCTTGGAATTCATATTAAAGTTGTGAAAATATGTTCTTCTGGTCTACAAATAATTACACTTTTTCTGTTTTACTCAGAAACTGTCACTACCCTGAGAACGAACTCATTTTTCTTAATGGGCTCAATCCACTGTCAGCAAAAGCAACAAAGTGCATTTTTCATTAGTCTTAATGGGATCTGGAAAAGACCTATGTTTCTATATAAAGCCAAATACTGGACTGATTCTGTATTCAGTTATACTCATGCAAATTGGAAATTAGCCAGTTGGCAACTTCTTTTTTCTTTCCTTCTCTTCTGTGTTTTGCAACAGAAAAAAATCCCACTTTATTAGGGTGAAAAAGGTAGAAGCACAAGATTACAAGGATGAAAATGCAATTCCCTTTTCAAGTGAGCCTCAGCTCAAAAGGAGGTTTGTAAGTTACCCCGAGTTCAGCATCTTGAATAATTTGCAGTAGTGTTAGGCTGGATATGACTTAAATGTGGCTGCCCACACTCTAAAAGAGACTTTTCATTTGCTAACTAAAAACACTCAAACTACATTTCTTATGTGGCACCATATATGAGGCAGGCAAATGTAAAATAAAGCTATCACATCTGTTCCATTCACCCTTTACACTTGGAGATTTTCTTCATTTATTTACTTTGGCAAAGTAAAGGGATTTTTGCTCATTCTCTGGCATCTCCGTGTATGTAAAGATATTATAACACAATCCCTGAATTTGACATACAGGTGGATTATGACAATGGCTTAAAGAGCAGACAGCTTTAAAAGCATTAATGACAATCTGATTAGTTTTCAAATAATGGCAGTTTTCTAAACAATTCCTCATGCATAAAAATGGCAGAAAACTCTCTGTGGTTGAGAACATGGTTGCCAATGGCCTCACTCCAGCTTTCTCAAAAAATTGGAAAAGACAGTTCAGTACCTGGTAAAATTTCCTTTCTCCGCTCTGCCAAAATTGTTTCTCATATTTAGGAAATGTTTAGTCCTCATGTTTTAGTTCTGGAAAGCTTAATAATGTTTCCCTGCTTTATAAACTTTATGAGATTAAATCATTTGCAGTAGACAGGTAGAGTGGTTTCAATATCTTTCCTTCATTCTCTGAGTTCCTCTTTGAAAAAGGGAGTGATTGCCATAAAAAAAAAAGTCTCACAGGACACTTACCTACTCTGTTTTGTTAAATCTCTCCCGTACATGAAGATAGAGAGATGCTTTTTGACTGTATCTTGCATAATATGCAGCTTATACAATAAAGAATGTTTAAGAGTTTAAAGAAATTACTACCTACAGGAAGGAGAGTATCATAGAAATCACGGGTAAAATGCAACCCAGTATGGCAGATAAGCAGATAGAGAAGACCAGGCCTCCAAGGCAGGCAGGCATTGATTAATCCTATAATCCTTTTAAATGGCAAAAAGCACAAGCAAACACTTTCTTCCATCCTTAAAGACATATCACGACTGACAGATTCTCCCTGTATTGTTCTGCATTTATCTGTTAAAGTGTTCTGAAAACAAATTAAGATAAGGTCCCATTTTCAATCAGGAATAAATAAAATAAAAATAAACCCCTAACTCTTCCCAAACTACTGTGTTCCTGCTTCTGAGCTAACAGGCAACTCCTGTTGTTTTCCATGAGAGTTGTATTAGTAGCAACCAGAAAGAGTAACCATAGAGACCTGTTCTTCCCTACCTCTCACAGCCTCACCAGCCCTTTTGGAAGAACTGATAGTGTTAAAGAAAGCCATCTCTGCCTACAATGCCATTCTCATAACTCCACGCATGACACCTGGCACTGCCTATGGCCGATGAGCAGTTCTCGTCCTCTGCATGGGTTCAGTTCAAAACGTCCAGGCTTCAGTGGACCCAATTAGGACATTTCAAAGCCACATTTTAATAGATTGGAAAATGAGACTGCGCAAGATATTCTGATGGAATGCTTGCTAGTGAATTACAGGGAATCAGAGCATATTTGACAAGGCTCCTAGAAATTTTTTTTTGTTGTGTTTCGAAGGATATAATAATTAAATAAGTGACAAAAACATCAGCATGAAATATTATTTGTGGGATTTGTTTTTTTCTCCCTTGGGTATTAATCCCTAATTAGATAAACCTTAAAGAATACAGAATATATACCTTTCCCAGGAAGAGAATGAGGAAAAGCTTTGACAGAAGCACAGTTTAAAAATACTTTCCAGAATACTCACCTACAGGACTGCAGGCTGAGGAAGACATTCTCAGGCAGTTGTCATTATGGTCATAAGTTATGTCATTGACTTCTAAAATGGGAGTTTACCAGTTCAAGTTACCAAATTTTCTGACTTTTGTCTTGAATAGAATTCAAGAGGAGCTAGTCCCCAGTTAGCAATAAGTCCTACTGAGGCAGAAAGCATTATTATTTGGACTGTTATGCTGGCTAATGGATTTTATCACTTACAAGAGTTGTGTTTCATCAGCTAGTTTAATTCTTCAAGTGACTATTTACCTTTTAAGGGTGTTACAGTTCTTTTGAGTCACTAAGTGTTTCAGCTTGATTTTTTCACCTATTTCTTTTCCTTCAAGTTAAAACATCTTTGCTTGCTGCTAGGACTGAGTTTGGCTCCACATATCTAATATATCAACATATGCCCCACCTCTTTCTTATTTGGGGCATTACACTTATCTTTTCCTCATAATCAGACCAATCATTCCTTCTTACCTGTTATTTTCCACTGAAAAAAGAAGGTCATAAATGATGCCAGCCCCCACCAGTGACAGAACTTTTCTGTATGGAATATTATCTAATGCTTTCTAAGACATGAGGTAACATTTTCAAAGTTGCACAGATAATTTGGCCACATATGTTTTATTTTTTCAAAGATCACATTATGATATATTGCTTATGATATGGTATTTTCATTTTAAATTACTTGAATTTTTTTAATTCAAAAATTTAAGAATTCTGAAAAACCACTTCTATGGATATGGTAATTTAAAGTATCTTTTTGTCTATATCTTCCAGATTGTCTTTAGTTGAGATCACACCCCTCAAAAAAAAAAAGTTATTCAAAGCTTAAATTCTATTAGGAATAGTTATTTTTAAACAAAGATCAAGGTTAATTATCTTACATATGTATTTAGAGGTTGTCCTTGTCATAATATTTGAATTTACATTACTTGAAACTGGTAGATAAAAGTATAGTCTCAAATTTCTGTTCTATTAGAGACTAACTTACTCTGTAACCTTGATAAATAGTGGTGTCTACTGAGCAGTCCATCATTATTGGTCTTGAACTTCATCACAGTATCACAGAATATCCTGAGTTAGAAGCGATCCACAAGGATCATCAACATCCAACTCCTGGTCCTGTACAGGACACCCCAAGAATCAGACCTTGTAACCGAGAGCATTGTCCAAATACTTCTTGGTGCTGTGAGCATTTCCCTGGGGTCTATTCCAGCACCCACTCATCCTCTGGGTGAAGAACCTGATCTAAGCCTTTCCTGACACAGTTTCATGCTGTTCCCTCAGGTCCTGTTACTGGACACCACAGAGAAGAGGTCAGTGCCTCTTCGCCTCATGTGGATGTTGTAACTGCAATGAGGTCTCCTCCCCTCAGCCTCCTCTTCTCCAGGCTGAACAGGCCAAGTGAGCTCAGCTACTCCTCATATGGCTTCCCCTCAAGGCCTTTCACCATCCTCATGGCCCTCCTTAGGATGTTCTCTAATAGCTGAATATCTTTCTTATATTGTGGTGCCAAAAACTGCACAAATTATTCAAGGTGAGGCCGCCCCAGTGCAGAGCAGAGCGGGACAATCCCCTCCCTTGCCCGGCTGGTGATGCTGTGCCTGATACCCCCCAGGACATGTTGGCCCTCCTGGCTGCCAGGGCACTGCTGACTTATATTCAGCCTGGCATCACCCAGAACCCCCAGGTCTCTTTCTGCGGTGCTGCTCTCCAGCACCT
Organism: Poliocrania exsul; assembly: GCA_035041345.1. Taxonomy (NCBI): domain Eukaryota; kingdom Metazoa; phylum Chordata; class Aves; order Passeriformes; family Thamnophilidae; genus Poliocrania; species Poliocrania exsul. The sequence goes on along the minus strand of JAWWLZ010000139.1, from coordinate 30,813,514 downwards.
TGTTCTGAAGAACACCTGTGATGCCAAGCACAATTTTCAATCTGAACCAAAATTCAGGGGAAATCCCTGTGGGTCTTTGGGGAAATTATGCCTGGGGCTGTCTATGGACAAGTCCCAAAGGAACATGATGAAAAGAAAAGGATGTGAGAAAAATGAAAAATATTTGCCAAATTCTCATAAATACTGACTTAAATTGTATATGTTCTGGATATCCATGCACACGAGTATTCTGCACTTCCCTGCTTTTAGCACTGAACTCCTGCATCATTGCACTTACAAAAGTAATTATTATTTACTTTCTGGTCCCAAACCAAGAAAGTACAAAAATAAATCTCTCATCCAAGTTTTTTTCTCTTACACAAGAAACACTGGCAACATGAGTCCTCATAGGTTACCATAAAAGCTAAAACCAAACAAGGATTACTCAAAAATGTAATTGCTCAATATACCTAGAACTGCCAGCTGCAGTTTCCTCTTTAGGCTATTGACTTCATAACCTTACCCAACCCTCCAGAAATTTCCTGGTCAAAAAGACTTTTCAGAAGCTTTGTGGTGAGGAAAAAAAAAAAAGGCATAGGCTTTATTTAATTTCCAGAAAACTGAATTACTGATTACCTCATAAATCAGACTAAACAATTGTAAAAGTTACTGAAAGTAAACCAGTTTATCACTGTAAAGTAATAAAGGCAAATAAGCAGACAAGAAAGCTTGTTGGAAACTCTCTAGACTACCACCCTAAAGGAATATTCAGATATCTAATGATTATTTGTTTTTTCCTATGGGAAGAAAAGGTATTACAATGCTTTTTCTTTTTTCTTTTTCTTTTCTTTGTTTTTTCCTTTTAAGTAAAGGCTTCAGAGAAACTCATGGGTCTAAAGTGGTGTAAGATTTTGAACTCAAAGGGTTAATTCTTCATGGAAGTTTGGGCCACAGTTATCCCTTCTCTAAATGAATACTATATTTACAGATGTGAATATTTAAACTTGTAAAAGTGATTCTCAAAAAAACCCCAAAAACATAAAGTGCACTTTTAGCAAGTGTATTTAAATCAGTGAGGAAAGAAATTTTGTGAGAATATACTTGCTCTGCATTTCCTGCTGTTCATGTATTCCTGTCTTCAATGGTGACCTTGGTGGGACTATTTACATGAACAAGTTCAGACACACATGTCAATGTTAGGACTACCATACCATGAGTCTGTAACAAACACAGCCCCAATTGCTCCCCTTTATAGTTACTGATTCAGATTTCAAGCAGAGACAGAAATAAACAAAGAAATGTCCAGAGTATTGTTAAGGATTAGAGGAGAAAGTTGGACTCCTATCTAAATATTCATGGCTAGGTTTTATGAATGAAGATTTGGGAAGGGCTCTCCCCATGTGGGTGTGTCCTTCTAGCCTGCGCAGAACGTGGCTGAGCGAGCTTGGACAGTGACAGTGAAGTCCTCAGGACTAGAACCTACAGTCTCCGGTATTCCCAGGAGGTCTCCTATCCAAGTGCTAACCAGGACTGACCCTGCTTAGTTTCCGAGACCTGATGGGATCAGATATCAGGGTGGCATTTAACTGCCTTATCTAAATAAAGATGCTGTTATATTTTGGTTTACATGGAAACTTGGACTGCTAGTGTGCCTGCAATCTATATTATGCACTGTAAGGCACATGATGCAAATCATATCCATAATTTCATACCTACATGTTACGAGTTTAACCTTGTGAGGTACAGTGTCTATGTGGAACAAGACACAGGAGTCATCTTTATTTAAAAACATTTAAGTTACTTTTTTCCACCCATTCTTTAATGAAAACTGGCTACTCACAGGTTCTGCTTTCAAGATTTCAACTCTAAACTCAACCAACTAAAATTTGACTTTTATAATAAAAAGTTTATCACATAAAGTTTGCCATTACAAATGCTTGTTACTCAAAATATCTACAAGAACATTATTTTCTTTCAGTAGAGGCTTACAGACGTTCAGTCATGGAAGAGGCCTCCACCATGCTGCACAGGCATGTGATAGAAAATTCACCAACTTATCATACTTAAAGTCTAATGAAGACTAAGTATCTTTTTTTGTCTTTTCCTATTTTAGTAGGCTTTTGGATGGATTGCAGAAGAGTCAGGAACTCACTAGTGGGCTTCATGAAAAGCTGAGAGAGCTGATGATGCAGAACTTCCTTCTCTTCCATAGGTTTATCTGTGAGAATGCTGATGCAAAAGAGCATCAGTCCAGGCCTTGGCTGCCTGCTCAAAGACATATATGAGCACAGGCAGAAGTAGTCACTTTCAACCAAATGTTTCCAATTGTTTGTTGTGCTTGGTTGTTTTTTGTTTTGTTTTTTTTTTCCTTTTTTAATTTCAGTATTCAAGTTTGCTACCTTCAATTTTGCATGAGGGAGAAGTTAGGGTGTTTCTAAGGAAAGACAATAGCCATTAAAATAAACATAAGGCAAGACCCTACCAGCAACTTTCAAACCAAATTGAAGGCAAATGTGTGCAATGCTATTAAAGGGAAAGTTCTGTTCTGACTCACACTGAATCAGTTACACACTGTTAGGTATGCTTAGAAGACCTTAAAATAGATCACTTAAGAGAGGCAAGTCCTGTACTCACTTTTTCTAAATTTTCATTTTAACAAATGTTTGACATTGTGGTTTCAGAATACAAAGTAATTTCTTCTTTCACAACAGACATAGTTATGTCTCTTTCTGACTTCTCATTTCTCTTTTAACAGTGAGGATGGCCGCAGTCATCAACCCTGGGAGTGCTGATTGAGCTACAATGGGTGCTGCTCCTTAAAACATACTTTGAAAAAGTTTTGTTTTTCTTGAAGCTTTAAGGCATTTTTTCTTGTTTCTTCTGCTCTGACAACCTATTGCAAACTTCCTGTCTACCTGCCACAGGCATTTGATTATAGCTTTTCCACCTATCAAAAGTATAATGAAATTCCTGTCCTGAAAGCTGGGGTTTGTGAGAAGGAAGAAAACAAGGTATAGTTTTCCTGCTTGGAAGTGACTGCTGCCAAGAACAATAAAGTGCTACGCCTGTCCCTAGCAGTCGTGCTCCTTCCTACACCACACTTACTGCCTTGCATGTTTATTTGGAACAGAGAAATGAACAGAAGAAGTCAGAGGGGCAGCACCGGCAGGAGGTCAGGGAGGGCTTCCAGGTGACCAGACTGGACACGAACAAACAGGAGTAAGCAGATGTTACACAACCACAATTTTTCTGAAATAATTTTAATAACATAGGACAACCTTGGCAGTCCTAAGGCATTTCATTGGTCAACATTTTGATAAAAAAATATGTAATTTAATTTCAGATGTCATTTCATTCCAGGGGTCAGGTTTCTTTTATCATGTGCACCTCTTCCTTGGGAAAGTTTGTCCAAGGATGATCTCTGAATACACAAGAAGCAAAAGAGGAAAAATTCACTCAATTTCAAAAGGAACAGTCCTGGTTTGAGTAGAAAAAAATAAATGTGGTAAAGAACAGGACTTTCTTTTAACAGTGATGGACTGAATGGCAAGCCTTGTTCTATAACTAGGTAAAACATTGCCTGCAAAAGTTTTAATTAGTCAGGGAATTAATTTTCTGTAGTTTTACAATTTTCCATTGCAGACTCAAGACTCCTCAATGATTTGAATTACAAAAACTGACAGAGTACAATAAAACATTGCAAACAGAATGAAATGATCTTCAAGTGTAGAAGAAGTGCCACTAGGGAAGATAAGGAGTCATAAACCTTCTCTCATATAGAACAAACCTGTTCCTGCTTAGAGAATTTCAGCTCAAGGCTGGTGTTAGAAATGCAAATCTTCATACTGGTACACATCCTTCTCCTTTTATCTTTGAATTCAAGGGCATGAAAAAGGTTAAATGGGATTGGTTTTCTTAGCCGGGAATTCCTACAATGTATGCTAATATCTGCTGAGTCACAGAAGATATTTTCCCTTTAGTTTCTTTCTCCTTTAATTGCTTTTTGGAATAGAATCTTGGTTTTGGCCATGTAGAAGCAGGGCACTGGAGCTGAGATCCGATACTAAACCCTTCAGGGTCAGCAGGCAGTTTGCCTCTGTAGGTGGATCTGGCTGCGACTGTCCCAGAGGCATTCATTCTACATAGGTTAAGCTATCTTACATTGCTAAGTGACATTTTACCAGGCAAAGTAAGAAAATAAGAAACAGATTACAAATACAACTAGATTAAGAGAGCATAAAAAGCATCATTGAGCTTGCTTATAAATTTATGTTCAAATTAGGTAAACTATCTCAAGATTATCATATCCCAATAAAGTTTCTCTTTCAAAGTACAGTCAGTTTGCAGGCACAATTCAGGCACATCCCAAAGAGGAGCAAATGCATTTTCTAGTCAGTTGGACATCTTGATCCAAGAAGGGAAAAAAAGAATGACTGCCACCTCTGGTTTTTTTAGTGCTTTGTTTTCAAGTTTTGATAGTATTTTACATTTTATATATGACCATAATCTTTCACCAAGGGGTCAGTACATAATTTTGACCATATTTTACAGCTTCCCAGATATAAACAGTGACTCAATATTGCTTCATAATCAGGTTTTTGGCAAAATTAGCAGAGATTCAGACAGGATTTAAGGACACTATAATCAGGTGCATAGCTGTGGGTGGAAAAAGGAAGGGAGTCTTAAGACATTTTTAACCTACCGTGTTAACTTCAAGTTGTGGTGAGTGCAGTACTCTTGCCATAGTTATGTTTGACTTGGAGCAAAGCAGATTAAAAGTCGTTTCCCTGGATATTGATCAATGCAAATAATACACTCAAACAGAAGATCAAGTAGTATTAATTTCCAGGATATTTTTTTTCTAGGAAATTGTAATGAGGTTCAAAGTTTACATTTAATTTGAAGAAGTGGGCTTATTTCAAGTTGACTTGAATTAGCCAAAGGTCATCATATTGATGTAGGCTAGAGACCTGTGAAAACAGCTTTTTTTTCCTTAGTTATCTCTCCAGCATTTATGCCAAATTTCTTTGCCACAAACTTTTCTAAGATTTTCCAGGGTTAAAAAATATATTGGTAATCTAAGGATGGGAATGAAACAAAGTACAAAAAATGTGGAAAAAAATGGGTTTGAAACTCAAATTATACCCATCCAGAATTTCACAAGGTATTTACAGCCATAACAAGTTGGCACCATCTGGTATGAAGATTTATCCCCCGGTGTAATCAGAATTAAAATATAAATTTACTTCTCTGCATGTTAATCTCGTTAGTATAACAGACCAATTAGAGAGAGTAAATTAGATTTTCCTCTGACATCTATTTCATCCACATAATTAGCTTAACAGTATAATCATGCTTACCTAACACTTAAAACTGAGAAATATTTCTGCTTCATGCTCTAATGGTGATGTCTGAACCAAAGATACCACTCAACTTCAGTCCTTGTAGGATCTGATGGGAAGCTGAATCAGGAAATTCCTGTATTAGCAAACAGTTTGACTGTGAAGCCACTAACACAGCACTTCATCGACGTATTTTGGAGCCCATTCAGGTGTTCAGTTCTACAGAATCCTGAAAATGTCATAGTCATTCCCCTTGAGGGTAATTTCCTACAGTGGGCATTCAACAGTGCATTTTAAAGGATCCCTTATCACTATACAGTGCACTGTAAAGAATCAGTCCAGTCTACAGTAAATCTAAAGAAAGTAATTAGTAGTTGATTTTGCATACATCAAAAAGAATGAGCTTTTTTTGCCCTTTTTTTTTTTTTTTTTTGTAAAGGAGCTGGTGGCATCTTTTCTGTCCAAAAAATATAAATATTCCTAGTTTTTTAAAAATTTCTTAGGAAAACTCTGATGGAAAAAGAACAAGACAGATTTCTGCTACTTTGAGACAGCAGTAAGTTTGTTAAAAAATAATGTACCATAATGTTAGACTGAGTATGCTTTTGGAAAGGATGTTTCCAAAGAAAGACATCATGTTAAAAGCAACAAGAAAAAAATTTACATATTTTTAAAAGCTGTTAATATTTGTTTCACTCTCAGTCTTTCTCTTTGCTTTGTTTTTTTTTTGGGGGGGTTGTTTGTTTGTTTGTTTGTTTGTTTTTTTGAATGAACATGTACTCAATTGTTGTAAATCAGAATGCAATTAATACTAGTACTTTCCTTGTTTGTTACATCTCTAAAGACTGAGCACCAGACTCCCTTTAAATGCATCAATATGAGAAGACCCTTTTCCGAGGGGAGCAAAAACTAGAGTGAGTTCATATAAGTTATGAATCTATTCTGGCAAGAAGTTAGACCATTCACTCTGGACTTCTCTTTCTAGTTCAAGTAATAAACATAGGTCTGGAAATCCAATTGTTGTGTCTTGTCTGAAATATTTTAAAGAACTTAGGAAAGGTCTGGATGAGAGAGAGACAAACCCAGAAAATATTTTAAAACTTTTCTATTTAAAGTATATACTTGTATCCTTACTTTTTAGAGTTCAGAGTTTAAGTGATGTGATTACCAACATATGTCATGACTGTTAAGTCAATTACTGGTTTATTTTCTTTTTCTGGCTACAACACCAGAGAAATGACATATAGGATTCCTGCATTCTGTTTGCAGCTCTGGTAATTGCATCTCAGTTGAAAAGGCAAGGGAAATTTTTTTAATAAGAGGAGGGAGAAAAAAAGAAAAGAAAAAGCTTTCAAGAGTAGGGAGGGATAAGCATTATTTCAAAATTTAATGTTGGCCATACATGTATCACTTTTGCTTTTAGTCTTTCTAAAATGAGCGTGAAGGTGTATGACAAGAACAGGTGCAAAAATGCAGTTTTATATGATGGATTTGGAAGGCCAGGTTCAAACCACAGCAGGGAAAAACATCCAGATTGAGGTGCTTGTTCAGTCAAAAGAAATAGGCACATTTTAAGCACAGGATATTTGCAAGAGTCATTTTATACAGTAACTGGAAAAAAGGGTCACTAGACAAATAAATTCAAAGAAATATGCTATGCACAGAAGATGCAGGATGAGAAAATGAAGCAAAATTCACCACATAAGTAGACCTCTCTAATCAGTGTTTGTTAAACATTTGAAGGTGCTTTAGTAAAATGCCTGTGCTGGTAAAAGTAATTTATGATTATGGTTCTATAACTTCAACTTAGATTTTTTGATAAAGAGACATAATATGACTGAAATGCAAGTATGTAAGTAAATTTAGATAGCAATAACTCTAGTGATAACACATTTTACGTGTGTGTGTGAACAGCTGGCAACACACAATCATCCACTCTTCAGTGCTGCCATCACCTATATACCATCAATTAAAAAGGATTTATCACTCAGATATATTCTTATTAGTTTTCTATTTAGTGTTGGTGAATTTCAAAGGAGAGACTTCTAAATGACTCACATTTTGTTTTCAAAATTAATCAGGAGCAGTGTCAGGGCTTCTGTCAAACTATAGAAGTCATCCCACTCTCATCTCAAAAAGTGATCTACAGGTAGAGCCAGTTTAGAATATTTTGTCATTAAAATTTGTCAGGAGAGCACCATTTTTATTTAGGAAGAGAGAAATGTGAGAAGAGGATGTGCCTTTTTGTCATGGGAAACTCCAAGTCCAAATCACTCTCCTGGGAAGGCAGACATGCAAGTTCAGGTTGCAGATCTGTTGAGCTGCAGCAGTGGCCCTGTACCCATGTCTTGGAGATCACAAGGTAGCATCCAGATCCATAGGTTACAGATATCTGTAAAATCTGGTGTTCCAAAAGCCAGTCTCCAGAAAACTCAGGCTTAGGACAGGGGATCTGCTTTTGACTCATACTGTGAGCAAAACTGGGAAATTCCAATATTTTGTAACTTTAATTTCATTCTAGTAACCTGCAAACAAAAATTGCAGGAAAGTTCCCTGTTGGAAACTCCATTTGTAGTGTTTGAGTGAACACCATGTATGGTGAGCCAGCTCCACTCCCTCAAACTTTTTCCCTGCCTGAGGCCACGTTGGGGATTGAGCTTTCACAGTGGTTGCTTGCAAGCAGAGATGACAGTCTCCTTCTCCTAATGTGTCCACCCACCCTTCAGTTCCACACCAAGCAGAGAGGTTGAATCTTAATCCTGAGCTACCCTGCTGCAGATGAAAATGGAGGATGAACCCAAGGTGGCAATAGTTTGCAATGTAACTTGCCTGCATTAGCGAGACATAAACTTTCCAATTCTCTCTTTGAAGCCAAGGTACTAATAGCTGTGGTTAGGTTTTCTGGCCCTGCAGCACATAAACACAACCTGGCTAGATCTGGTTCAGATCTCTGGGCCATAAAAACCCAACTCCCTTGTGAAAACATCAGAGACACTTGTTGTTGTTGCCAACTTGCCTACCTGTCAAGCCCTGTAGGAATTCAATTAACTCTACCTATTTGATTAAAGTTCAGTAAAGTGTATATAGTTCCATCATGAAGAAGTTAGGAAAATTAATTAGTTTGGGTGAGAAAATATCAATCCATCTTAAATGAAAGTTAAGTACCTAAATCCTGTTTGTATCTCTCTTCAAGATACTGGATAAAAAAATGTGGTCTCTCAGAACCATTCCCTCAGCTTTTTTCAGTTCTCCCTGAAAGACTTTTTCAGTAGCATAAGCAGAGAGCTGTTAGTTAGCAGGTGAGTTCATTATTGGCTTGGTTTTTTTAAGACTGAATCACGCAGTAGCTTTGACACTACTTTTCCAGACTTTGGACTAACCTGGTTTTGCTTCTTATTAAAATGAGAGCACTTTAGGAACAACATTTTTTTCTTCCTCTGTATTTCTACTTATGTATGTGGATTTTAACATAATAATAATCTGGTATATACTGTTGTGTTTAATTTTGATTTTTAAGGGAATGGCTATTGCCATTAATATATTTGAAAAAACTTTTTATTGGCTCCCACATTTCTGTTGAGCTTCAACTCCAGCTGAGCTTTTGCCACATGCATTTTCTCCCTACAGCAGCAAGCACCTTTTCCCAGGGGACCTTACTTACTAATTCCCTGAGCAGCCTGAATTCTGGTCTCTTCATGTCCAGAGCTGAGGTTTTGCTGGCACTTTCCCTTCTGTGACCAAGTATTTTAAACTTGATCCCTTCATAGTCACTGTGGCCAAGATGGCAACCAATCATCATTTCACTTGTGAGATCCACTCTGTTGACAAGCAGCAGGTCAAGGAAGGCATCTTTCTGAGTTGTCTTCTTTAGGACCTGTTCCATAAAGTTGTCATCCAGTTTTTTTCGGAATCTTCTGGCCCGGGTTGTACCAGTTGTGTGATGCTCCCAGTCAATTTTCAGCGAGTAAAGTACCCCATAAGGACAAGGGCAATTGATTTGGAAGTGTCCCTTAGTTTCTCAAAGAATAATTTGTCAATGTCATCATCCTGGCTGGGAGGTTTATAGCAGACTCCCACAGTGACACCTGCATTATTTGTTTGCCCCTTGATTCCCACCCAGAGGCTCTCAACTATGCCAGTGCCAACTGTGAGCTCCATACATTCCATCCTTGCTATTACATACCATGTTACCCTTTCATCTCTTCTGCCCTGTCTATCTCTCCTGAAGAGCCTGTAACCATCCAACAGGGCACTCCAGTCACAGGACTCATCGCACCAAGTTTCACTTATACCAATGCTGTCAAATCCTTGGGACTGGGACAAAGCTTCAAGCTCCTCTTGTCTGTTCCTCATGCTGTGCATTGGTGCAGAAACATTTCAGGTGTGATACATTGTAGCCAATATCTTGTGAAGCAGAGGGATCCCAGTGCTGATTTTCTCAAGTTTTGGCACACCCTCCTATTGCTCATCACTGGAGAGTCTGATTTTGTCCCCTTTCCCTTTCCAAGCTAGTTTAAAGCTCTGACAACAATCCCTGTGCTAGAAATTTTTCCATCTGAGATAGACACATCCCATCTGGTGTCAGCAGACCAGTTTTTGAGTAGATCATCCCATGGTCAAAAAAATTTTTCCAATCACACCAGCCTCAGAGCCACCTGTCAACCTGAGGGATCTGCCTATTCCTAACAATATTATTCCTTGTTACCAGAAGAATCAAGGAAATCAGTACCTGTGCTCCTGATCCCTCCACAAATTGTCCCAGGGCCTTGAAGTCTCTTTTGCTTGCCTTCAGACTTCTCTTTGTAACGTCCCTTATCTAAGCCCCTGCATTCACAAGGCTTAGAAAAAATAATAGTGAAATGGAAAATGGCATGAAACTTAAATTCAGAGAAAAAGATACTAATAAGAATTTCTGCTATGAGCCTATTAGGATTAGGCCTATTAAGATTTGCAACACAGACGAGATTGGAATACATTGGCAGCATTGAAGACTGTTGGTTTATAGGACTTCCCATTAGATTTAGTATTTCATGCTGTGATGAAGAAATATTCAAGCAAGTGAAAATCTCATCTTGAATACTGTGAGTAATGTTCCAGAAAAACAGTTCCAAAAAACAGCCTTCAGGTAAGGGAGATCTCAATGACGCAAGAAGTCTCTTCTAGGTATACATTGCTAAGCTTCTCAGAAAACTTCACTGTATAATTTCCTTGTTTAATATTCACTAAAAGCCTGTCCAGAAAAGCAGAGAATATTACATTTGGCTTTCTGACTTGAGCTAGCAGCAGAGAACACTGAAATTAAAATAGAACCTTATTTTCCTTATGCGCCAGTTTCCCCATCTGAGAAACAATGAACTTATTTACCCAGTTTTGTAAACATAATAAAGCTAATTAAATACTCACCAGCCTGAATGATGAATTAAGCACTTTGCTCTCTCTCTGTCCTATGATTCATGACTCTGTCTGATACTACAATTGAAGAAAACAAAAACACCTAGCCTTAACATAGGCACTGACAGCACCTAAACTTACTATTGTCTCCTTTTAAGAACCCTGGAATTTCTTTAGATGCCTAGTGCACTGTTTCTATTCAGAACCACGGTGGACTGGGCAGATTTCTGGGCTTCTAGGAGAAAAGTTAGGAGATAAATGTTTCTTCCACAAAACTGGAAACTGCAGAGTACATAGGACAGTTTCCCAGAATTCCCAGTCTATACCCGCAATATGAGTCCCTTCCAATACAAAACAACAGAAATATCCAAAGTCTTTCCTGTTGAATAAATGATAATGTGCAAAGAATGCAAGATTATGGAAGAGAAAAAAAAAACCCAAACAACAAAAAAAATGACCAACAACCAGGAACATGATTCTACTTGTTAGAGCACTGAAGAGAGAAAACAGAGTTGGGAAATCCTAGTCTGGTGTTCCTAGTTTTCACTAAAAAGAAATATGCAAGTAAGGATTTAGTATTATCTTGCCACACTAAGTAGTATTAGCTAGACTGAGGAAGCCAATGCTTTCTTCCTCTCATCCAGTGAAAGTGGGATTTGCTACTGGACACAAATATTACTTTATTAAGTAATTTAGAGAACATCTTTTCTTTATAGTCTCTCTGGGGGACTAGATGTGATTAGGCCACCATCAGCTTGAAAAGATAATTAAACCCAGATTTTCTGTTTCTTAAGGACTCAAACAACTAAGCCAGCAGTGGAGGGGGTTTTCTGTAGGGCAGACAGGAAGGCACATCCTTTATAGATGTTTCACACGGTAGGAGAACACTTCCTGATGTATCAGGGAAGGATCTAATACATGAAGACACAGAGCCTGAAAGTTCAGTGATGCAGTGACTGTTTCCTTCAGTCCTCAGCTAGAAAGTGGGATAGGATAATCTCCTGAATGAATAGTCAATTCATGAATCATATGTACGTTTTTCTTTTTTTTTTTTTTTCAATTATCCAGACATCTTTTTGGAAGTTTTCCAGTCATTGGAGAGTCTTTTTATCCTTAAATACCACAAAAGATTAAAGTGATTGAGAAATTCTCTCTGCAAAGGGAGAACTTATTTTTAGAAAAGCCTTCACATGTCAGGTTTAATAAGCATATGATGTCTAATCTCCATGGTCACATTGTGAAGTGACTTAAAATGGCCTGCTAATCAAAGAAAGCTTTATTTTTAGAAGATGAATAACAGAATTGAGTATTGCAGCCCCTTGTTTAATTGTTCTGTCTTCTGATGGTCTTCACAGCTCAGTGTCATGGTTTAACCCCAGGGAGCCACCAAGTCCCATACAGCTTCTCACTCACTCTCCCATCAGTGGGTCTGGGGAGAGAACTGGAAGGGTAAAAGCCAGAAAACTTGTGAGTTGAGATGAAGCTTAGTAGAGAAAGCAAAAGCCATGCACACAAGGAATTCATTTCACAGCTTCCTATGGGCAGGAAGGTGTTCAGCCATCTCCAGGAGGGCAGAGCTCTGTTACATGTAACACTTACTTGGAAAGACAAACACCATCACTTCACACATCCCACTCCTTTCTTCTTCTTTCCCCACTTTATATACTGAGCATGATGTCATATGCTATGGAATATCCCTTTGGTCAGTTTAGATGACCTGTCCTTGCTGCTTCTCCCCACAATCTCCTATGCACCCCCAACTTCCTTGCCATTGGGTCCATACAAAAAGCAGAAAAGGCCTTGGCTCTGTGCAAGAACTGTCCAGCAATAATAAAACCCTCTATATTACCAATCCTGTGTTTAGGGCAAATCCAAATCACAGCCCCATACCAGCCACTGTGAAAAAAATGAACTCTACCCCTGCCAAAACCAGCACACTTGGAGTTAATTGTAAAGGTTCCCCTGCATGATACATAAGAAGAACTGCTGCATAAAATTTGGATTCTCAAGGGTGCATGTTCTGGAAAATAAAACTGCTACAGGTAGTTAGGAGCTAAATCCACTGAGTCACATAAGATTTCCTCTCTGTCTATATATAGCATGTCAGCTAGGTGTGTTTATAGCTGAAAATATAGAGAAAGTCTACTTAGGGCCTAGTACCTCCTTGTTTAACTGCACATACATTTAAATGATAGATGGAAGAGCAGTTGCCTCTACTTTCTACTCAGTAACTCAGTGGTTACTGCTACCATACGCTACATGGACATTCAGGTTCACCATCTTTCTCAGCCTTACTGAGTTCTGATCTATGCCTCCTACTACATAGCTTCAAATAATAGCTAAGGCTTTTTCTTTGGCAAATCAATTTTTTATTTCCCATCAAAGTGCTCTTGAGAGGCAGGTTCAAATTTGTATTTTGGACTAAAAGGCTTCTAGGTATTGTGAGAAAAAGGACCAGGACATCCAGTTTTTTAGCTGTCCACTCACTTTATGAGTCCAAACTAGCACCACAGTTGTTCATACAGTCAAAGTCAGGTCTGAAGGATTTCCCGAAGGGTGCAGGGTAACCAAGGTGGTTCATCATAGCAAACCTTCTATTTGCTGGTGAGGCAGATAGCCCTTTGGGCACTCTTTTGATGAGTAGACCTTCAGTAGAAAGCTTCACTCTCCTGATTTACAGAGAACCAATGTATTTTGTTATTCTAATTTGTACGAATAATGTGATTTCAATTAATAAACATTTGCCAGCTGGTTGAATATGAGCCCTCCTCACTGCAGGTTTATATTATGTTCTGTTTGTAAATATGCACTGGGACACTGGGACCCACTGTCCTCATTTCACACTTGTAAATAAATCAATTCTAGCTTTTCAGTAGTGTTCATCACCTACCCTTTCAGGAGGTTAGATTTTAAATGGCATCATGTAGCATTTCTCCTCTGAGTTCTTACACATTTGCTGAATTAATGAAGGTGAGAACTTACACTAAGATGCTGTTCTTGCCTTCAGCCCCGAAGGCACCAAACAGCTCTACCTTCCATTCCTTACATTCTAAGGTTTTAATCAAGATGCTCTGTTTTACCACATCATACACTCAAATTTACATGAGGCATTTTGCATCAACACTATCACCACTATTACTTTTACCAACAAAGTGTGCAATCTTGTTAAAAAATAAAAATAAAATCAAATTCTGTCTGCCATAAACAATATTGAATGATTTTAATTAATGAATAGAAATATAATCAGCCTTGTTTCTCTACTAATTTATCAAATACAAGCTAACACATCTCTTCTGACTTGGATCATTTAAATCCTTTTTTTTATGTAACTGGAGATTTACAGATAATTTCAGATAACTTCAGATTTAATGTGTCACAGAACATGATGTGGCAATGATTATGCTATATCACACTCCATCAGGATGGAACTATAACCACTTCCTTTTTTCAGTTTTATAACTCTCCTCTGCTAGTTGAAGCTTACCGCAAATAAACACAAATATTGAAATTCCCTTAAGACAATTTTCTTGTGTTTTGTGCAAGTCAGTAAGACTTAAATGGTTATTTTTAGTAGCTGCTGCTGCTTACGAGTCTCCTCACTTACACTGGGAATAGAAAGCCTATAGTCTCCACAGGAGATGTTGTATTAACACAGACTTTTCCATACCTGCAGAAGCATTTATTTTTTAGCCAGTGTGAACATCAGGAGAATGTAGTAGGGTGGAGTATAAGCATTTTGGAGTATAAGCATTTTGAAGCATCATTTAGATGATGGCAAAGTAAACTTATATCAAATGGACAAAATATATAATTCTAAAATCCTGTTAACAGAGCATCAAGTAGGAAAACCTAAACTAGAGCCAATCAAGTAGCTACACAAATTAACAGGTACATCCTATGAGCGCGACATTCTCAGTGGAGGAATGGCTTCCATCTCAAGAAAAATGTTGCCTTAACCAAACTCTTTTTCCCAGAATTTTTGATAATATCTTAGCAAAATGCTTTAAATCCCTCATTTTGTTCCACATAAGCTGTTACCTGACCACACAGTGCTGCCATGTACCTTGGGGCCTCTAGATTGCCCCACAGAGGAACCTGTTGTGGGCAGGAATATGATTAGTCCGGATTTAAGTTGAGCTGGGCCAGACAAAAAAACTCTAACTACTTCAAAGAACTGATACCTCCTGAAGGCAGAACGCAACACTGCAAAGATAAACATCCAAAAAGTATCACAGACATGCTAACACAATTTTGCATGCCAATTGGTGAGCCCTTGGTTAATCCCTATAGTGATTTCTCTGTAGTGAAATTTTCCATTCTGATTTAACTTTTTGTAGCTGTTTCAGCAGTTCTTAGTAAATAATTGTCAGATGTCACTTGGTGATTCTTATACCTGACTCACTTTGCTTTCTGTCCCTGATACAACAGAGATGAGTGATGAATGACTACAGGAAAGGGAATGTGTTGCTGGAAGGTTTTTTGGGTTGGTGTTTGGTTTGTTGTTTTTTTTTTTCCCCTTCTGGATGTTGCAATCTGCTATACATTAAAATGAACAAGTTCACATCTGCAAAATGAGGCATGAATGTTTATTTTATGCACTGAATACTTGACAGATTCTCAAAGTCATTAATTTCCAAAATATTTTATTGTTATATTGCTTATTTTCCTTGTGTAGAGTCATTACAAGTTAGAACCTGATTTAATAATCTTGAGAACAAAAATAGTATTATTTAGCAGCTGTAAACATTGCTCTATGAGCAGATTTACCTAAAACAACTCATAATATTGCCCTGAGCTATTAATGCACTTGGTCCTGCCAAAAATAATCACTTGGTATTAGATAAAGAACTACAAATCAAAGCTAACTACCTTGGAAAAAGAAATGGAACAGGTTTGCAAAAAGCATTTAGAGTTTTCCACTGTCTCAACATGTAGCAGCTATTCTTTATACCATAGTATTCATATAAGAATTAACTGATACGACAAATCTGACTTCCATCTGATAACTGCATTAGCAGTTTTGAATTAGTCTGTCCAATGAATAACATTCTTCTTATCTTTTCACTGAGTATTAATTTCTCTAAGTTACTTAAAGCCATATATTAGTCTCAACTAAAACTGCAGATGTTAACTGAAAATTTACAATTACTTGGTATTTGTAGTACAAGGACAATTGACTGCCCATCATTTGTGGGAAGGAGTATGATGACTGAATGAACTTCTTTCAGTGGCTAGAGTAGTCCCAGTTTGATTGAATTGCCCTCACAAACAGATCTTCTGGAAATCTCTGGAAGAATAAATATGGTCCATGACTATAAATTTGGTGGAAGAGATTGATAATGACCTTAAAATAACTCATCTCCACTGCAAAACCAGCACTGATTTCTCTTTTCATCACTAGAATTCTGCTGTGCGACACCAGGGTAAAAAAGGATGGTCTACAGGCTATCTGCTACCTTTGCCAAACTAAAATTCCTTCTGCTTTCATAAGATATACAACAGGCATGGGAAAGCTATTACTGTAAGCACTTATTAAGACTTATAGCACACAAAACTTTTCTTCTTGAAATACACAAAATATAGCAAATAAGTTTATATGACAAAATATTTTTCTAGGTAGCAATAAGTACACAATCAGTTGATAAGAACATGGGTAGAAATGCATGAGTCCTGAAAACTGAGGAGAGGGATACAAACTGCACAACAAAAAAGATAATAACTCAGCTTCTGTACCTTTAGCCAGCTCTCAGAGTGATCATTCCCCTTTGGTATGACAGCGGCTCATAACCAGGTATGGCACTGAAAATAGAGCTTTCATTATTTCCTTTATCAAAAAAAGATCAAAATCCATTTATTTTTCTGTAAACAGGTCAGCTGAATTGAATGCAGACACCCCACTGTTGAACTTTCTCATTAATTTCCAATTACATGAAGGACTGAGCACTGTTTCTTAGCTTTGTTTTTCATTTTTTAATTAATATAATGGAATTAACATTACTCAGTTCAGTGGTTCACAGGATTGAGCAGAAATGTGCTGAGCTACAGAGGATCAAGTCATATTTGCTTTATTTAGGCATGAACAGGCTTACTCATTCTATGTATGTGATGGGGCTCCTAGTGCAGAAGAGATTTCAGGTTCTCATCCAATAGTATGGTGGGCAATATTAGGAATCTGATCCTACAAATCCATTTAGATTATGAACCTTTGTGTAGATTAAGAACTATCATCTCAAAACATTTTTACTCTTTCAAAATACGTCCTTGTAATAACATTAATATTTTGCACTGATTAAGGGCTTCTTCAGGTCCATCCCTACTCACACCATTCATTCTGAAAATTGCTGATGTGCTTCGTCAATGGAGGCATAATCCTGTGAGATACTGAGTGCCACCCAAAAAGATGCTGACAACTTCAGCATCTTCAGCTCCTTCATCTTCCCTTAAATGTTACATTTTGGGCTATTTATAGTAACCAGCATGCTGAAGGAGCACTTGGAAATGACAATATCACTGTTTATGGCTACGAATACACTCTAAATACCTAACTAGATGTAGATTATTATGTAAGGAGAAAAGAGTATTTTTTACAATTTTGAACATTAATGGAGTGGTATTCTTTTCAAAATGGATTGTGACAGGGCACAATATACAACAGTACCAGAAACATAATATGAAATAAGTAGTTCAAAGACCTACTGTCAACCTAAACACATTTTATAGGATGATCTGTGATCCACATGCCAGTGAAGCTGAAGTTTTTATTTTTTCACAGTGCTGTGGGAATGAGACACTGTGATTTGATGCCAGTGTTTGATCAATACAGAAAAATGTTGGCAATACTTCATAATATTATGGGTTCTTCACTGGATGACATGAAATCCAGGGATTAATAGTGGGATAGCTTTGAAAAATTACTGGAAAAACTCTAAAATTATTTTCCTTTGTAATATATTTCCATTCAGTGAATTGGCAAGGAAATAACAATGAGACTTTACTGGTATGAATAACGCACCATTCGTACGTTCTTTTACTCTTGTCCAACTGGCAGTCCAGTTGCTGCAGCATTACCTGGACTTCCATATATAAAATCTATTGTATGATTTGAAATATTAATACTAAAGTAGTTTTTTGTCTATGTTTTTTGCAGTGTACCTAAGTAACAATTTAACTGTTCTTCAGTATCTCAGATTATTCTAATGTATTTATAATCTGCAGAAATTCTACCCATCTTTATGTAGGAAGGGGTAGAAAAAAAGTGATAGAATTAAGCTGCTAAGCCTTTAGCAACAACATTTTATCTTATGAAAAACATTACTTTAGAACTTATAGTTACTTTTAAAAGATATTGATGAATTAAAGGGCTAAATGAGATCTGTTTAAAAATTCTAAAATTACTATCTACTAAGGTGACTTGATATTTTAAAAGACGTTTCCTATTTCTAAGTCTGGAAAAATACACAGGATGAAAGAGTCCATGTTTCATTTTGAATCTTATTCCTGACAAAATAACTTAGATAGTTTTGTGAATGAGTCAACTGATGAGAAACTCAGTGTTTATGATTTTGTATGTCTCCAGTGTTAAAGGCTTTTTTCATATTTTTCCTGAGTCCATGTTTTAGAAAGTGATATCAACTACTTTGATGCTTTCCTGTTCAATTCTGCAGAATTTAAACTTAAATGAGGGCTCATAGATACGTATTTATCTCAGTATTACTCTTGCTCTATGTGGACTGAAGGACCAGAAGACTAAAGCTGAAGTACCAAAGCTATGTAAAAAAATCTGGTTTGATTAAACCTGCTCAAGAACCAAAATTCTTAGTATCAATAATATTCTCAATAACATAAGCAAAAAATACCTATGACATCAAAGTAAATCAACTAATATTATTTTTCTACTTCAAGCTCAATAGATGCAAATATTCCACTCAAATAACTAATTGTTATGGATCTTAGTATCTCTATTTGATAGAAATCTTGCATTCAGACTAAGTGCTAGATACACTTCAAATATTGGTAGCACAATTTTGCTGCTATGCCGTAAATATTCTCAGCTGTGTTTCATTTCTCTGAAGAGCAGTTCCAAAGCAATAGAATATTCCCATATAAATAGCTTAGAAATATTCCAGTATGAAAAAGAAATCTTGTAATGCTTTAAGTGGGATTTGAAATAATCTTTTAATACCTATATGTGTTTTGAATAATAGTTTACTCTTAATTTTACTGTATCTGGATACAGTGGTGTAACTTTATAACTACATGATACATACTATTTTTTTCAAAGAGGAGTGGTTAGTAATCTTTGGAAATACTAACCAAAATTTGTATTCTGATTGCAAATCCATATCTTGCAATGTTCAGTGAAAAGGAGACAGGCAGGAAGACCAAATTCAAGTTATCCAGAATTCAATAGTTCTTTAGAGCAGACACAGAGACATGCCATCTTCAGTTGTGATCATGACAGGACTTCATGCATGCTGACAGCACCAAAGACATTAGTGATCAATATGTGATGCCATCTGATTAAAAAGGAGAAAGCTTAGCTGACTTCTAACATAAATAAACAAAATCATTGCAAACATAGCAATAAATAAATAAACATTGATGTGTGCCTGACCAAGCTTGTCATCTGGGAACAATCCATATGCAGCTACTCAAGTATGTGCAGAAGAGCACATGTCATTTAAATACTGAGGGGCCTCCGAATTGATGTGTAAGATGATAAGAACATTCTACTCTGAAAGCATACAGAAGAACATGAATGCTTTGAGAGTGAGACCCTTGTACCCACAAGACTCCCACATACCCTGTGGGGAAATTCTGATTTTAAGACTGGCAACTGCTGCCCTTTCAGATCTAGGTGTAGTCTAAGTGTAATTTAAGTTCAGCAAACATGTTACAAAGCATACGTGACAGCCACATTCTGCATTTTTCATCCTGACTTTGGAAGCCCAGCAACACCCAAATGAGCTACCAGGTGGCAGAGGTGGGTAGTGCTCTTTTAAATAGTTTGGGAGACCTCTAGTGGGCCTCCTTCCTTGTCTCCTGTTGTAGCTCCCACAGCCTATGTAAAGTAAGTTGCATTGTCATGTAGATTGTACAATCTATGTGTCTGTAGTTGACTACATAATTGGAATTATTAAATATGACTGCTCTAAAGCAATGCTTATAAGTGGAAATCACACAAAAGTACAATAAAGACTGAAAAATTATTAAACTATGCAATGTTGAGCAGAATAACATTGATATGTTTAGAAGTCTGTTCTAATGCTTATCTTTATCAGTATTTTTAAGACCAAAGTCTCATTTTAGGATTTGAAAAATAGACATGGTACCTTTTATTTAGAAGTGTGATTCAAGTGACCAAAGTATGTTTGGAGTTTGTTCATGTCTGAGCAGTCCACGCTGTGTAAGCATCAACATAACTGAAGCCTCTTTAGACTTCACACTTTCTCTTCATTATATTTTTGAATGCAGCATGGAAATGGGACAACAAATCTTCAACTTACAGATTCAGTAGGAATGGAAAGTAAGACTGAAACACTAAATTTAGCACTATCTCTTTTTACAGGAGTACTTTCTAGCACAGGAGTGATTTTCTATTAAAATCCATACATAGCTTTTTCACCTCACATTAGTAAGATTACAAGAGTCATGTTAATTTGTACAAATGCCTCTTTTTGTATTGCTTGGTGACCATGACAGCAGAATATTGTATTATTGCTTTTCTAAAAGGCAATTAGTGTTTCTAATGAAATTTCTGTTTTCATATTTATCACTCATCCATAAACTATTTTGATTACTTAAAATATTTAATAAATTATTTAATAATTAAAAATAATTCCATAATGTGAACATAAGCATTTAAACCTCAACCATTTTATGCTAGCAACTACTTAAGGTGTAACTACACTGAAATCAGGAGCATCTTGCACAAAACCAGACATTTGCCTGTATGTCTGGATGAGAAGGTATTTATTAGTTCTAAATTATGTTCTAAGTTTTGCAAAATACTGTTTTGCATTTAATATGATCTGACAAGGGTTATACAGGTACATCTGGAATATATGGGAATATAAATGGTCATTGTACTGGTTTTAAGGTAAACCAGCAGGAGGAATGGACTCAACACGAGAGATATTGTAAGTCAGAACTACAAT
>JAWWLZ010000139.1:30741411-30792545 GCA_035041345.1 Poliocrania exsul | reverse complement strand
GTCATATGTATTAATTCCTTTTTTCCCCATTCATATTGAGAAGTGAAATAAACTGTGTGGAGCCAAGGGAGTCAATCTGCTTTTCCTAACAGTGGGTCCTGATCTTGCAAAGGTATGTAAATGCCTAGCTCTAACTCTTGAGAGACATGAATTTGATAGAAGTAACTGTATTTGCAGAGCTACTTTTTTCCAGAAACGTTTTCTTTTAGTTGTACATCATGCCTAAAAATGGTCTATTTTGCCCCAAAACATTGTATTCCTCACTCTGTTCTTTCTCAGGAGAGAAATGCATATCTCGTTGCATACCTTATGGAGGGGGGAAAAAAGTCTTTCTGGAGACAGCATATAGGAAATGGAAACAATATACTTCCTTACAGAACTTGCTTGAGATATTTAGAGCCCCCTGAAGTCAGTCAAGATCTCTTGGCATCAGTTCAAATCATAAAGGGTAGTCTGTAAACACCTATGCACCCTCCCAGTTCCAGCCCACTTCCACAAGTAACGGAAATCTTTGTTGTTGCAAAGTGGTGAAGGGGCAAGGAATGGAGCATGTGCAACTGTCCACCTCTATTTGCACTGTGACCATTTTATTTTGACTTTGGTGTGGGGAGTTCTATTTGATGATGTAAGGGAAGGTTTTGAAGATTGTGTGATGGATGTATATTTTAATGGTAACTCTTTCAGTTAACAATAATCACAGAGAAAACCTGTCCATTTCCAGGATATTTATAGCTCAGGAGTACAAAGGCTATGCACCATCACAGTAAGTCTCTGATGTTCTAACAGGCCAAATTTCCATTGCCTTCTATGGTGGCTAAGTCTTGATAAATTCCTGTGGGATGATCCAGATAATTCTAATTTTATTCAAGTACAGAAATACTGCTTAAAAAAAAAAGTTCTAAATGAGGATGATAAAAAACAAGAGTCATAAAACAATCTGAAAATGTGTCAGATCTGTGGGGCTACTCTACAGAGCAAAGTCTGCATCTCAAGCTATTTGAAGACCACAATTAATGGAAAAATGTCTTTGCAATATTTAAATTAAAAAAATACTTGATACACAAGTAGATATTACAAAACCTCTGGGGAAAAAAAGTCTTTAAAAGACTACAGAGTGTAAACTAAGCAATTTTGAGATGAGATATGGCAAGGTGACTGATAAAAAAGACAAAAACTGAAGTGCAATTCTAATAATTGAGTAAAGTTACAAACATAAAGCTTTAAGTAGTTAAAATATTTATCATGTATGTAGAAAAGAATATATATATATACATTTTACACACACATTATTTTGTTGCAACTATCTAAGCATTTAGAATATTTTATGCAAATACTTATGAGTATATGAGTAGATAATATAAAAAGAGAGACATGCACCAAAAATACTATATACAATGAAATATTCTACATTCATACACTATATAATGTTAGATTAGGCCATCATTTGGAATGTCATGTTCTGTTTGTCCTACTCCAAATAAAACACAACAAAAACAGATGGGACTCTGAGAAGCTTAGATGTATAGAGATGTTCATGTGACAACCACAGCATAAATGCCTAGCTGGGAAAGGATGTGATATGGGTGTAAAACAGAAAATGAACAGGGTACAGAAGGGCAATAATTTATATTTACCTATTTTCATAACTTATACACACACATGTACCCAATGAAACTAGAGAGCAATAACATGAGAAATAGATGACTTGTGATAAATCTTTAGCATGCATTTCAGAGAAGACTGGACACGTATAAGGATAGAGATTACTACACATAGTATTTTGAATGGTATTAGAAAAAAAAGAATTTTTGAAAAGAAGTAGAGCCTTAGTGATCAAAAATATACCCTGATCTTTAACTCCAGGAGGTTTAAAATGAAAGCTTCCTCTCCAAGCCATGTTATTCCATATTCGTCCACTATGCGGGTTCTTGCATTTTCCTTTGAAAAGTCTGAGTCAGGATCGTGGAATCATAGAATGCTTTAGGTTGGAAAAGACTTCTAAGATCACTGAGTACAACCACAAACACAGCATTGCCATGTTCACCACTGAACCATGTCCCTGTGTGCCACATCTACAAGTCTTTTAAATACCTCCAGGAATGGTGACCACTACTTCCCTGGGCAGCCTGTTCCAATTCTTCCTGTGACAAATTTTCCCTAATATCAAATCTAAACCTCCCCTGGCCCAATTTGAGGTCATTTCTTCTTGCCCTGTTGCTTGCTACTTGGGAGAAGAGACTGGTCCCCACCTTGCTACAACCTTCTTTCAGGAAGTTGTAGAGAGTGATAGCATTCCCCCTGGGCTTTTTTTCCTCCAGGCTAAACATCCCCAGCTCCCCCAGCTCCTTCACCAACTCCATTGCCCTTCTCTGAGCATGGCCCAGCACCTCCAAATGAAACACTAGTCTTATGCAGCTTAGACTTAGGATTTTTCGATGGATGCTTTATTTTTTATGTACTCAGTGTAAGTCCATGTTTTACAGAATGAACTTGCCATCAGGTCTCTAAAATACAAAGAATCCCAAAAAATCCTCAAGCAATGAAGGTTAAGCTACAGTGTAATACTTCATTTATTTGATTTAAAAATAAAAACAAAACAAACCACTGCTTGTGATCATCAGGGTAGGAGACCTGGGAAGTAGTGCATGTTATTTTTATTTCCATTGAAAAATAACAGAGCAACCCTAGAAATAATAATGTTAACAATAATAAAAGTAACTCCATAGTCTGCATTGTGCAGTACATTTCTTTCTTCATGCTCTGTAAGTGAAGGGTTGCAATTTACGATATGCTCCAAGTCTGCTTTTCAGAAGACAGCCCAACTTGGCTGGACAACTTTCAGTTGCTACTGGAAATATGTCACTTATTAGGAACAGAGGGGTTGTTTATCACTGTCTCAGGGGTTACTTGGGCTGATGTGAAGAAACAGCTCAGTTATATAATGGAAAGAGCTGGGTCAAAGGATAAGAAATTTATTTAATGTGTGCTCCAGACTCTGGCAGTGCAGACTCAGTTTCTCTCTTGTGTATCTTGCACAGACGGGGATACCATGGTTATATAGCTCTTCCCATCCATCTCCAAAAACACCTTAGAGATATGAGGGCTGAAGTCATAATTAAGAAACTCTCCCAAAATTTCTCAGTCAAGGGAAAAAGATTTGTCCTTCCTACTGCTTCTTTCAACCTTCTGACATCTAGTTAGCATTCAGTCTTTTTACCCAGACCCATCACATAGCCATAGTTCAAACTCTTTGGCAAACTAGAAATGCCATTTCTAACGGAGATCTGTATGGATGCTGAATATCACCGTTCCTTTTAGTCCTCATCAGTGTTAATGGGGGAATACTCCTTCCCATAAACTCAGCTTTGGTGAAACAGCAGAATGGAGACCAATCCTGCCTGCTTTATGGATACCACCTCACTGAGTACCGCATGGCATTTCAGCAAGTGGGGGACAGTTTTAACAAGTTGAATCTGTGTTTCCATCCACTTATGTCAACGTTAGAGGTCCCAGTTCAGGGTAACCAAACCAGCAAGTTCTATTACAAGAAAAATAATAAAAAGAAAAAATAAAGGAACCATCCAGATTCTTTTTAAAACCTCTTCTCTGTGTTTTATTTGCCGGTATCAAGGGCAAATATGAAAAGTTTAACTTAGCACCAAATTTTCAAGCACTAACCCAATTACCGTAATAACAGTCCAGTAAACAACCACGGGTAAGTCAATACCTCAGCACTCATCCTGATTACCAAACCCAGAAACTAGCTCTGGACCTCGGTGCCCTCTGTTCCTCATCGGGGGAAGGAGGCACGGCGGATGGAGCCCCCCGGTTCCGTCCCCACGGGGATAGCGGCCGCCCCAGCACCTGCTGCGCCACCACTTGGCCACAAACGAGGGGGCAGCAGCGAGGGCTGGGGGACCCGCTCGCCTCCTTCTTCCCCACCGACAACTTCCCGGGGCGTAAACGGCTGCGCCAGGTGCCGCCCTCGCCGTTATGGGACGGCGGGTGTGGGGGGGAGGGGGAAGTCAGGAGACACGGCCCGGGCTGGCAGCGCGGCCGGGGAAGGTGCCTGTGTGCGAGCGCGGCGAGCGCGGCTCGCCCGCCCCGGCCGGCGCCGCTGACAGGTGCGCGCTCCTCCGCAGCAGCAGCGGCCCCGCACCAGTCCCGGCTCCCATCCGCCACGGCCTCGGATTGTTTAGTCCTTGGGAAGCTGGTCTGGGTCCAGATTTTGCTTTGACCCTCTTTTTTTTTTTTTTTTTTTTTTTTTTTTTTTTTTTTTTTAAGAGAGAAGGAAAAAAAAAGGCAAAGGAAAACAAAACCTGGAGACACAGCAAAGGGCTCTAGGAAAAAGTTTTGGATGGGATTATGTGGAAACTACCCTGCAATTCTCCGCTGCCAGAGCAGGCTCAGTGCTGCCTTCTCCCAAGCGGCGCAGCCCGCGCCGGGCGCTGCTGAGAGACGCCCGGGCCTCGGTGCCGCGCCGCCAGTGCCTGCTGTGCCGGAGCCCCTCGCCCAGCCGGCCCAATGCTCCTCCTCGGGCTGCTCCTGCTCACATCTGCCCTGGCCGGCCGGAGGCAGGGGGCAGTCGCTGAGTCCGATCTCAGCAGCAAGTTCGCCTTCTCCGGCGCCAAGGAGCAGAACGGTAAGGAGCCTCAGCGCCCGCCGCCGCGCAGCCCGGGGCAGGGCGGGGGCGGGCGCCCGGCCGGCGCGGAGCTCTTCCCTGCCTCTCCCTCTGGTTCTCCCTTCTTCTCTCCTCCCGCAGGGCAGCCCCTCTCCGTGGAGGGAGCGTGGCCCCGGGGGGCGGCCAGCGAAGCGGGGCGGCAGCCGGGGCTTTGCCCGCCGGCTCGGGCAGAGCTGTGGGTAAAAGGGCAGAGGTTCGGCGGCCGGGGGGTAGCCCGGCGCCGGCTCAGAGGCTCCCTCCTCTGCGGTATTTGGGGTGCAATATGTGTTCCATTCCCCTCCAATCCTCCCCGCTCCGCTAAAAAATACCCAAACAAACCCAACAACGACCCGCGCACCTTTGTACCCTGAATGCTCTCGGGAGGTGGGTTTTTGTGTCTGCGCGTGAATGAGTGGTGTTTTGTATGGGCTGGAAACGAGCTAATCCTGCATAGGAAATGAGAATTACTTTCAGCTTTCAAGTGTACCTGAAATGTTTAGAAAACTCTCAAATGCAAGTTCCCTTGGGCTGGGGCTGCGCAGAACTGGAGAAAGACTCCTTTCATACAGCAAGGGCAGCTTCGGGGTGTGTAATTTGCTTAGCCTCTGAACTCCATATGATTTACATTATTCAGATTTTTAAGCGCCTTTCCTCTTGATCTGCTATTATGAAGTAATTTTAAAGAATATTTTACAAACTGTAAAGTTATATACTGCATGAAACCACACTTAGTGTAGAATATCTAAAATTAAGGCTGTTAGCACACATTCATGGAAACCCTGGTGTTTAATGCATGGGGCCAGCGGGGGGCGGGCAGGGGGGGTGTTTGAAAAATTTAGTACTTTGCATGTCATCTAAAGCAAGCTTTCTCCATGGGCACAAACCAACACAAAAGGCCAAACTGGGAGCTCTCAGATCTCTCTGGACTGTAATGAAATAAAGCAGAGACACAGATTCGAGGCTAATTCCCTCAACTTTGAACTTGGGACTCCCCAGATAAAAGTGTTCTATGTCCTATCTTGTAACAGAAAGCGAAGTTTCAGAGACCTCTGCAAGTGTTCTGTGAATAAGTAGAATATGCTATGCACTAACAAACTTAGAAAGGGGAGATTAATACTGCAGTGGCCTGTTAATGTGATGATATATGGCACCTGCAGACTGCTGGAGCTGCTGATCAAAGAGCAGCATGGGGATCAATCTCTAATCAGAGCAATTGTGAAGGGCCAGAGGAAAGTGATCAAAAGACTCAGAGACCAGGCTGTTCTGACAGGAAACCAATCAGACTCTGTGCACAGTACAGGAAATTATCTGCTCTGTGTGAGAAATCACTCACTTTCTACCCCTTCCCACCTTACCGTGTGTTTAGAGGCTTTAGGGTACCAGTTTGCGACGAAATGGTCTTGGCAATTATATACTAATGTGTCATACTGTTATGCTGTCTTCTCTTAAATTTGCATGGTGTGTGTATGGACCATATCAACACACAGAGTATTGTCATTGCTTTGCTTTAACTTTGTCAGGACTGGAAGGAAACCTGCTCTACTGTCAGTCTCCTCTAAAAGATTTGTTACAGGATAACACAGCTGGGCCCTGAAAGGCCTCAAGGGTCCAACAATAGGAGCACAACAGCATAAAAGGTAGATCATACAGCATAGAAGCAAAACTTATGTAAATAGGTGTAAGTATATGTGACAGTACAAATCAGCTTCTGTTCACGTATATCAGAAACACAGCTGCCTTAGGTCAGGCTTCAACTGGTTTGCAATGCAATTTGGCATGCTCTAAGATAGTCACTAAATCTTAGAACAAATGCAAAGTCAGGAGGACTTTTTAAACAAAAAAAACCCAAACCAAAACCCAAAACATGACCTGAAACTGTATTATGTGGTAGTTTATACTTAAAAGTATTAGTTTGCTTTATAGTTGTGCTAATTTTTAAAGTAAGTTTTGCAATTGAACAAGTTTAGGTATAGCTAAGTACCAATCCTTGACTTTTTTAAACTGATTTTAATTATTTGGGGGATCAGTAACACAAGTCAAACCAGTTCTTACTTGATTTAATTAGAGTGATTTTTACACTCTGCTGCAATCTAAAGATTGTATAGCTTTTAGCTAGAGGCAGGTTAAAACTCCCTGTAGTATGAGAATGAGATATTGCTGTTCACATGCCAAATAATCTCTGGTCAGGAGAGAGGGAGATTTTTTTTACTTACACAGTCTACAAATAAAAATTCTGTCCTCAACTTGTAAAACTGCTAAATGGCCAAGAAGTTTTGCAGTAGAATGGATTACAGTGTTACTCAGCGGCACACATGGGTGCTAATAACTATGGCTTCAAGGTGATAGTGAAGATGTCTATGACCAGTTATTAATTCAGTGGGACTACTTGTGTCACAAAGGGTAAGAATGTGATTAAGGCTAAATTTAACTTCAAAATTACAATTTATCTCAATTTATTTGCTAATTGTAGACATATAGACCTCACTTGTTTCTGCTGCATAGTGAATGTCATACTAAGTGGCAATTCCCTGGTGTAAATATGTCTTTGTAATTGTAAGTTAAATATTTTTAGAACACAGTGTTTTGCTGTTACCTCCTGGAAATTCAGTGTGTTGGTTGTTGTGGGGGCCATCATAGTTTCATTTGAAACCACTTAAAACTACCTCCATATTTTGATCTGCCTTCCCTCTGTTATAGTGAGATTTTTCTTTAAAAACAGTCTTCATTTTGAACTCTGCTTGACAATAAGGGGTTTTATGTGATTTCCTTAAAAAAAGTCCTATTTACCTTTAATGTTTTGATTTTATTCAACTGAGTAAATATTCATCTGGAGGATGAAAGTTTATGCAACAGTTTTTTGGAAAGCAAAGTGGCAGTAAATAGTGCATGTAGTGATGGCTCCCATTTATCTGGATGGATTTTATTTCTACAATTCTTTGTCATGTTGAAAAGCAGATTACGCTTTGAAGGGTTTTTCATACTTAGGTGACTTTATCATTTCTCTTATGGCTGTCTGATGTATTTATTACTATTTTGCTGTATTGAAGTAGAGTCAAGAAAAATTCATTGCTCAGTTACTTTCGAGGAACAAAACTGAATCTCTTGTGTATCCAATTTGATTATTTGGATGGTTTATTTATTTCTTCTTTCTATTATGGTTCTTGCTTCATTTCCATCTACTTTTGATGGCTGTTTTAGATGTAGTATCTTCATGTTGTTTCTGTAGTTTCAGCAACATCTGAGGGAGGTATTGGTAGGTTGAGTAATGTGAATGACTTAACCCTGGTGGTCTGAGTGCACCTGCCTCTGTGATATTATTAGTTTAATATAGATTTGAGACAACATGAGATAGAAGGAGAATCTAAACTCTATTTCCTGTCTGTCTTAGAAAAAGATGCAATATATTTTTAAAGTAACTTTGCTAAGCTATCAGCTGTTATGTTTTCTATGGGAAATACGAGGATGTCTCTACAGAAAAATAAAATATTGTTAGGTGCCATAAGCAACAACATGTATAGCTTATGTGGCATGTACATTTAAACTGTAGTAATGAATGACTTCAGAAGGCAAAGAACTTGAGGACAATTAGCAACTCACCAGGGCCAACTAGAAATACTAATTGTCCTGCAGTCAATTTCAAGTAGAAATGATCAGCAAGTTGTTGAAGTATATCTTAGAAAACTAAAGCTCTTTCTTGATTTCTGTCAATCATGGTTTCAGTTGCTGACCACTTTGTAATCTATTTCTTAAATTTTCTGAAATAGGCAAGATTTTTGTAGCTCAAAAAAGCCCCCTAAATGTGTGTCCTTGAGAGGGAGTTTGAGATTCTCATGTGTCAGGTCATCCTTGGGAAAAGCTGGTGGATGCAGCTGGAACTGAGTGAGTAGCTAAAGTGCCAGAGGGAACTTCTCTCATCACCTGACGTGTGCTGGCCTGACACACCTCCTCAGAATGACCTAGAGGATTCCCTGATTTGTGTATCTCCAAAGGGAGCTTTCAGCTTATTCAGGGACAGGGACAGCATTGCAACAGTTTCTGATTGCTACTTTAAATTATGCCAAACACCAGTAAAAGGTGAGGATGTCCAAGTGATGCAGCTCATTGAATCCTTGTAAATGGGAATGTCAGTGCTTTTGCTTGATGCAGTCATTTGACTGCAAAATTATATCTTAGAAATGAACATACTTTATAGTGGTGAGATGGCACTTCTGCTGTTTGCTGAACTGAACAGTGCCAGTACAGCCTGTTGACTACTGCTGGATAGCAGAAATTTTCTGCATCTTGAGAAGATAAGGAAATATAAAATAAGAGCATAAGTCATCTAAAGTGAAACTTCATAGTGATGCAATTTTTCTCAAGTTTAGTCTATTTCTATTTAGTCCAAGACTTGTTTTGAAATGTTTAAAAGGCGTTTTCCTGGAGTGTGATGAATTGCAGCACAGTTTTTTGTTACTTTAAACAAAAAATTGTGGCAAATTAGAGAAGTTGTACAACACTACAATAAATTATAGAGGACAAAAGCTCTTAAAACTGTGTTTTTTTTCCTTTTTAGTTGACTTCTGACATATTGTCTGCCATTTGGCAGAGTGCTGCTTCTGTTAGGTAAGAGTTTTAAAAGCACAGACTCTTTGCTACTTGTCCCAAGTATGTAGTCATTCCAACCTTTATGTATGTTTGTTAAATATCTTGAATGGTGAGATCTTATTTTTACATTAACTAGTTTTTACTAGGTTTGAAGATCAGGTTTTAAAGTTTTATGTCATGCTGTTTAGGAGTTTTCAATTTGTCAGTCAGATAGAGTTTTATGATGAAGAAGAAATGTGGGATATACCTTGAGACAGTAACAGCTATGTAGCCAAAGAGTTCATGTTGAACTTTATCTTCATATAAACATAGTCTTTTATATCTTATAACTTTAGCCAAACCCTTTGAGTGTTAACTGTTACCTAGTCAACATGTAATAGAAAGGTACTGGTTTACATCACACAGCAGTGGTTGTACATTATAGCAGAGTTGTCTTGGGTTTTTTTGTTTCTGTTGCTGCTTTTGGATTTTGCTATATTTGGCAGTTCCTGATTACTAGAAAGAGGATGTGCTGAGCAAGCCCACTTCCCTTAGCTGGAAATGAGCCTCTTCAATAGCTTTATATAGATAGTTCTTGGCTTTACCAGAGAGCCATGGCTTTGCTTTTTAGTCACAAAGTGCGTGCCATAGAAAATACATTTTCTGGTGTATAGGAATTGGCCTGTATGTATGTAGTCTTTTAGCAGAGAACAGTGGGACTTAGAGTTACAGAACAGAAGAGATGCAGAGAATGTAGTTATTTTAGTAGCACCTAGGTATCTGTATGAGTGCTTTGTTGTTTCAGAGTTTCTGAAAAATTAGTTGTATGTTAAAACTTACTTAGCCCTGTCATTCCCTTTTGAGGAAAATTTTTTGCAGCTTGTGTTTGAATGTGAAATGCTTTATTCAAGTAGGTAAGTGAAAATTCATAATGGGTTATTGTGAAGCTAAGACTTGAATTGGTGTTTTCAAGAGGTTTTCTTAGATTGTAGAATGTTATTTTAAGGTGGAAATGCCTAGAAAATTTGTTCATGGCTCCATCTATAGACATCCTAGCTTTGGGGTTCATCTGTCTTCTGATCTTCTCTTCCTGGCATCCTTCTTCTGAGATTTTTAAAACATATCTTCATTGTTACATTGGTCTTTTGGGGGTAATTTCATGATCATACAGCATACTAAGCAGTTTTCTTATATGTGAAGGTACCTTATCTTTACAAAGCATGTGTGCAACAGCAGCTATGCATTTTCATAACCTAATCAGTTGCCACAGAAGTTGGTCTGCTGGGTGACACAAAGCAGGAATCTAGACACTCAGGGAGAAAGTCTTATACACAGAGAATATAAGAACAATTAAAAAATTAATGTAAACAAAAGGAGAGAGCCCAGCTGATGCCTTGGTCTCCTGCAGGCCTTCTGCATTAGAGTTAGAAAGGGCTGTCTTTTTTTTTGAGTTTAATTTGTTCCATTTCAGGTATTCCATCTTTTTAAGTATGCCCAAAGTTTTGGACTTCAGCACTCACCTTGCATAGGCCTGACCATACATTTGCACTGGGCTTGTAGGCTACTTGGCTTCCCGTTGCTGTGGATGCCTCTGAAGCTCTATGAGTGTGTGCCACCCCCAGTCCATGTCAATGTGCTTTAACTTTTGTTGACTTGACCATCAGGGGAGCTGGCTGCAACTGAAATGTAAAGAACTCATCAGCTATTTAGTTAGACCTTTGAGCCACTAGATTACTAGTTTACTGTGTGGCTGTTCTCATTCATGCTGGGTTAATTTGAGATGGCAGGTTAATAGTGAAGATCTTCACAGTGATAGTCTTTTTTCTTTTTTCTTTTTTTTTTTTTTTTAATTTTGTTATTGTCACTTTCATACACAGATGTTTAGGGATGGGGAAAGAGATTATGAATTAACCTCCCTGCAATCCAACACAATACAGGCAGAAACAGAAATGAAATAACAAAATTTTTAAAGGTTATTTCCTATGTAGTGGCATCTTTTTACAGTAATGAAAACGAGAGAGTTGGAAGGAAATAATCAATAATACCTTTTTTTTTTTTTGTGACAGTGTGCTTTTTGTGAATGAATCCTCATAACTTATCCATTAATCCTGCACTTTATGGTAAATCCATTCAAGGTACCATTATAAACACACATTTTAAGGATATTCTTCTACGGTGAAGGGCACTTCTCTTCATCTACTCCCTGAAAACTGAAAACACTGAAATTTCTTCTTGAGTTAGTTAGAACTGATAAGTAACTGCATTAAAATAGTATGCAGTCATGGCTCAGTTTGACTATCCTGCTGATTTCTTACAGGAAGTGGAGGGTACCACTGGTCCTGATTAAAGCAAGGTAAGGCAGGGAGGCTGAGGCTTTCCTCTGGTCGTGTACCTTGCCAGCTTTGTGGCTGGAATTAAAAGTCTTTGCTTTTAATTTTTTAGTGGTTGGTCTTTTAGATGAACTGTGGTATTGGTTGGGTACCTATCCTATAACGTTCCCTAAGATACTACAGTTTTGCTAAAGGTAGGTGAGGGAGGTCTTCTTAGCTTTCAGCAAATGTCTGGCATAGCCAGTGATAATTTTGAATGCTGGATTTAAATTCCTTTATTGCTCTTATGCAGCTTTTCTTGAAATGTTAAGTCTGTCTGTCTTGGAAAAAGCAAAGAATGTCTTGGGAAAAGGAAACAATGCTCCTTGTTTCCTGTACATTTAATTCCTTTTTGCATTGCTGCTGCAGTAATATTCTTACTATAAATTGGCCATAAATCACGTAAGAAGGTGGGGGGGAGCAAAAGGTTAGATGCTGAAGTTAATTAGGGAATTGGTCCTGTAATCTGATAGATGGACTTCAAACTAGGTGCAGGCAGTAAAATGTAAAAAGTGGTGCCCTTTTTGTAGTTTCAATATTCTACATCTTTAAACAATTACTCAGTTTGGCATATATCAACAAAGTTGTAAGATTCTGTGAACAAAAAGCTGGTGTGCAAAATACCAGGGAGTGTCATGTTTGAAGAATAGCTTACACTGGAAAAATGGTTTTGGAGCTGTTCTTAGCACACCTTCTATGTCAATCCATAGCTCTCAATTTCA
Source organism: Poliocrania exsul (assembly GCA_035041345.1). NCBI lineage: Eukaryota > Metazoa > Chordata > Aves > Passeriformes > Thamnophilidae > Poliocrania > Poliocrania exsul. The sequence continues at coordinate 30,780,231 of JAWWLZ010000139.1, read as the reverse complement.
CTGTCTCTTTTGAAATATCATTTGTTTAAAAGCACTTGAAGTGGGAAAATGGCTTTCCTGGAAAAGATACTGATTTGTGAACTAGAGCATAATATTGCTTGTTTCAATCATTATCTTTAGTTATAGTCTCTTCCAAAGCTTTCAGTTATCCAGTCTTTTATTAAACTATTATCTGAGGAGTGTCATTGGATGAGCTATTGCATGATAGCAGCTACAATATCTACACTTGGTAATTTTTTTTTATTTTTTTTTTCCCCCAATGTACTTCTCTGTGTAACCATCTGACTGCCTTCACCCTTGTTCCATACAGTTGGAGTCACGAGTCCTAGGGGCTCCATGGTCCTTCTTGGACTGACAGGAAACCAGCACTCATTTCATGCAATAGTTAAACATTAATAAAGACATATGGCACAGGAAATTCTTTTGCTGTGTGTGAAGGTATGGCATTTCCAAACTGAAAGTGTTCTGACTATTTCACCGGTAGTGGAGAATTATATGAGGCTGATTCCATCTGCAGAGAGTCTGTTTCACTTGCTTGTGGTTCTGGGGCTCATTCAAATGCTCTAAAACAAAATAAAAGGAATGGATGTAATAACTTCTTTATGGAAAAGTCATAAAAAGCTACAGGGCCATGTAAACAAATTGGGTCATTTACAAGATGTTAAAGTGATGGATATTCAGTCCAAATTCAAAGGTGTGGACTAGATTTTACAGTCATCTTGACTGAATTTTACCCTCAACCAGATTTTCTTTTTCTGCTAGGAATCCCTTTGACACTACAGATGACAGATTTTCAGAAACAATGTTTCCAAACATTTTAGCACATTCAGAATAAAGTCAAGAAACAGGAGAACAATTCAGTAGTATGAATTTGATATTTGTCTAGGTGAATGGGGGACCTCTCTTGATCCACATGGTTACATTGTAGAGCTGAAGTGGAACTTTGTGGCATTCCCAGGTACAATAAACTAAAACAGTTTCCTTTCTGGATTCAAACATGCCTGAACTAATTAGCAACAAAAGCAACCGTTTTGGCTCTCTGCTCCATTAGTATAAATAGGTTTGCACTGAACAGCAGTGACTATGCTCCAAGTTAAACTGTGCTAGTCATAGAAACTTATGTCAGATCTAATTGAAGCACTGAACATTATGGTGTGTCAACTTGCAAGGCCCTTGTGACTGACTTGATGATTTGTCAGAAAGTACTGAAAAAGTGGAGTGGAAAATATAACTAAGACTTCTGCATGTTAAGATGCATTCTGCAGCTCATTTATTTGCTTTGATGTAAATGTAAGCTTATGCATGGATAATTTTCTCACATTTGGGGAAGAGACATTGGTGTTAGCTACTATGGGTTGCTTACCTTCTCATGAGATGTGGCTGCTCAGCTCTTCTATTAGCAATGCAACTTCAGGTACTTTTCCTAATTCTCCATCCACTAAAAATCTGCAGATCATTTCAGAGTGAAAATAGCTTTACTCAGCACAAGTTTGGAGTTAGTTGTAAATAACTGTACATAGGTAAAGCTGCCTATTTGTATGTACAGTGCTAAATAATGAGCTGTTTATGTAACTTTTAGGTGCTTGATAATGTGTCTGTGAAAATAATAGTTGTTACTTGGGAAGTGTATATACATGATTATGTAGAAAGTGATTCCAATGAATGTTGCATTATACAGTGCCAGGTGTGAAAGATTTGCATTTATATTATTGGCAATTTGTGTTTTAAAAATACAGTTTTGGGAAGTGTTCTATCTTAATCTCTCAAGGCTTCCATGTCTTACTACTTAGTCTGTTGTTACACAGCGATGTTCATACCTACAAACATTACTGTTGCTTGTGAAACTACAGTGGACCTGAAAGTATGTAAAACCTTTTAACTGACAGCTAACAAGCAATGGCTCCAAAACAAACATTGTTTCTATAAAAGGAGATGAAACTGTTGTATGTGACCTTGCCTACTCTTTTAAAATATGGCTAAGGATTCTTGATGGCCTTGCTTTCTTTGCTTTATGTCATTCAAAAATCCCAACCCCAGGTGCACTGCATATCTATAGGCAGACTAGAGTTTGAAACTTGAGATACTCTAAAAATTTCTGCTAAGCACTCACTGTATTTCTTATAGTACTTACTGTTACCAGAAGTCACAAAGTACTTACCTGTAGTGCTAATGCAGCCTTGTAGCTATTCCTTCTGGACTGGAGATTGAATTTGTGGCAGTTGAGTCTTTTAGCCATCTTTACCTATCCTCCTAAGATCCTTTTATACAGATTAGCATAAAATGTTGAGAACAGCCATTTTTTTTGTTTCTTCATTTGGAATCTTGATTTTATACCTGCCAGAAATAACATGAGTGGGGGGAAGTGGATGTCCTAGACTGAGTCCGAACAGGACTGGCACAGAATAAGCTCATTAATTTTCATCTCAAGAAAGACCATTGAGATCATCTTTGATCTTACACATCAAGAAAGCCACACCTTGGTAAAACAAATGTGCCAGTAAAGACAGCTCTGTTACTGAAATATCTAACTGATTTGCAAAATTATCATAGTGCTTGTGGGGGAAAAGATGGTTTTGTATAATTGTCAAGTAGAAAGATAAACATGTTTCTAAAGCTCACGCTTGCCTTATCAGCAAGGATCTTACAAAACTCTGATTGGTCTCATTAGTCAAGATGTATTTGGAAGTACTGTATAGTGATAATATGTGGGAAACAGACCAGACTATGAGATATGGAAAGAGCAAAGGCTGATGTGGACCCCCGAGGAGGACAGCACTAGGAAGCACCTTACCTTGAACATTACTAGGCAGTTAAATGTCTCCCTGACATCCTATCCTGTCAGATCTCAGAAGCTAAGCAAGGTCAGACCTGGTTAGTACTTGGATGGGAGACCTCCTGGGAATACCGGGGGCTGTAGGTTCTAGTCCTGAGGGACCTCACTGTCACCATCCAAGCTCGTTCGACCGTGGCAGATGAACCCTAGGAGTTAAAGGGTGGGGCCAGTTCTGCGCATACTGTGCCTCACCTAAAAAATCCACAGTGCAGGCTGGAAGGACACACCCATGTGGGGAGATCCCTTCCCAAATCTTCATTCGCAATACCTAGCCATGTACACAATCACTAGGTACATACATGAGAGACTTTGAAGTTTTAAAGTTATGCATTTTATCTGTACAGGGTTTTAGTTTTTAGTTCAGAGAGTTTCTGTATCCCTCCTTGCATTGTTTTCACTCCTTCCCCTGTCTTCCCCGGAGGCTTTTGTTCCCTAGTGAATTACCACATGCTTGTTAAGCAGAGGAATTGTCTCTCCCTGGACCAGGACAGTCCCACTGGAACTTGTCTGTTCATGTCCTGCCCCCCTCTCCAACCCAGTCTGAGCAGGGCCGGCTCTGTGCCAGAATGTCCCTGCCTCGTGTCGCCAGTGCAGCCCATGGGTGCATGGCCACTGCTCCTGCCAGCTTCCACCCCTGTCCTAACCCTGCTGATTATCTCCCTCATCTATCCCCAACCCCTGTTTTTCTATTGGGTCTGCCCCTCCATTTTCCTATTGGCTAGTCAGCAACTAAAGCCCATTCTTCCACCCAAGCCCTTATCCTATCAAGTCCCAGGTCCAGCACCTTCCCCTCGGGCCCTATATAAGCTGCGTTGTTTTGCAATAAACACTTTTTCACCACTTGCTCCCGGAGTGAACAGAAGCCTCTGTCTCTGCAGTTGCTGACTCTGGAGGACACGCGGGAGCCATTCCCTAACCCCCCCAACATCACATAATAATGAATTAATTGTGAAATATTTCCATGTTGTTACTGCTTTTAAGATAGTTACATTGCCAAAATTTGGACCCGTGTAGTCCTTTACATTAGGGAAAGAAAACAATGATGTTCCTGTAGTATATTTAACACTGACCATTGGTCCTACAGGAACTTTAGCTTTGAGATTGTTTGAGCATCTATAATGTTATCATTAAAAATACCATTTTCACATTGGATCAATGCCCTTTCATACAGCTGATTTCTCTTGCTCATTGTGGAAAATTAAAATCCAGATCTTGTTAGTTGGTCTAATTCATCTGAAACAGTTTAAAATACTTCACCATAAAAGGGAGACTTAGTTTTCTCATGGACAATTTTAACAGCCCAACATTTATTTCTAGCAATAGTTGCTCAGTAGATGGTCATTATTTGTTCAAATTTATAGTTACATGCACTTGGGTGTGGTTTATTCTAACACTTTTATGTGTGTAGATGATTAATGTATGTTTGTTCTCATTCTGTTTCTTGAGGTTTATTTGTGGGCTAGATTGACTTGTTCAGATTTTTTCACTTTTAGGAAGTATTTGGCAAAATTTTTGTTCCATATTTGCATTTCAAACGAGAATGTAGTTTTTTAGAAAGTGAAATTCTCTTGTTTTAAATTGCCTTGGGCCAACAATGGTGAATATTGGAGTGAAAACTATTTTGACTGGATTAAAAGTTAGTTATCAGTATGTTAAACAGGTCCTAAAGCATTCAATAAATAGAGTATATTTTAAATAGTAGTCTTATATGTAAATATGAAGATCAACTAACAGTAGGTATGACAATATTTATATATGACAATATAATATAACAGTAGCATGACAATATTTACATTTCACTTTCATTTTCTTGGGTTTGGAAAGAATGGGATCTTCCCTGCTCTTCTACATGTCAGCTGTTCTTAAATTTGTTTAACTCCAGGTAATGGGGGCTGTTGAATGTGTGGATCATCATTCAAGCTGCATGTGCTCCACAGAGGGATAATGTCTCTTGTGGATGCAGCCAGTTCACACCATCTGGTTTTCGACGTGCACCCAGATGTTGCTACTGAATACCAAATAGAGTGGCTATTGATTTCTGGGTTCTGATACCCCAGCCTTTCTTCAGGATCTTCAAAAACAACTCTGAAATATGTAGGGGTTTAAAATATAATTGTATTCACAAGTATGTGGTTTTTCAGTTACATTGACCCATTGCCATCATTGCTTTGCTCAATATTTGTTATTTGAAGTTTAAAGTCTACTCTAAAACACATTTTGTAAAATATTTAATATTTTCAATAACATATTGCATTTGGTTAACTTCTGTCCCCAATTTACTCAAATCCTTAACACAAAAACAGTTCTAAACTTGCTGCTTACTATAATGCATGCTGTTCTATCTGCTAGCAATTATCGTGTTTACTGTTTGTAAGTGTGAATACCTCCTTATAAATAGTATGCTACTAGCTGGCTAGCTCTAATCCCTGAACTTCCCCACTGACAGTACTTGGGACAGGTGTAAAAGATGCAAAAATATACTGAGGAGTTGTTCAGTAAGATACACAAAATTACTTGATTTTATATGAGGAATTCCACTGAACTTGAGAAGTGATTTAAACTAATTAAAAGGAAAAAAATTACATGATACACATTTGTGAGATCAAGCTGTTGTCATTAATTCAAAGCCTGGAAAAAGGAAACATCTAAATATCATATTTTTCAGATTTTTGATTATGTACATTGAATGTGAAATTAAGTTGAGCAATTGTATTTATGTTAGTTATGGTGGTTGTGTCTGTCTAGCTATAAAAATAATTTACTGCATCTGAATTGCTTATCTAAAAAAACCCAAACCAGCTAACGATGGTTGAAGTGTAATGAAGTTTATTTATGTAGAACAGTATTTGAAAGATAAAAGCTAATTATGCTTTCATATTTTGAGCTTAATTTTCTTTTATAGTTTAGTCAGTAAGCTAAGGAATCTACACTGTATGCCAAAACAACAGGATTTCTGCTCCATTTACAATAAAATATTGTTAAATAGATAGTAAAATCTGTGCTGTTGATAAAAATCTAAAATTATTTTGGTAAAAACTGTAACAAAAATATGCTTCTGCCTTTATGTTAAGTGAGAAATGCTTGTTTTTACAATTTGCAGAATAGTTGAAAAATGCTGAATATATTAAAAGATGAGGAAGTGGAGATAAAGACAGAAGTGTGAAAACTATTTAAAAGGGGAGTTTGGAAGATTTTTCACTGTAAAAGTCAGGACAGTGATCAAATTCTCATAAACACCTCAATTTACTGGCTTGGTTTGTCCTCAGCATTACTGACACTTTGAAGTGCTGTTCCTTAAAATACAGGATGTGTATGCTGTTGGTGGTGGTTTGAGCAGGTAGATCTATATTCTCATTCAGCTAAACTTCTAGTAGGCAAGCTTCTAATGCTTCATTTTCTGTGTCCTGAGGCTTGCTTGTTATAAAGCAATATTGGTAAGCCACTGGCTTTGTATTTATGTTATTAACCCATAATGATCAAAGTGAGTGAAGGTTTACTTTGCCAGAGAGAAACATGAATACTCTGTGACATTTTCACTCTTGCCTCACATGAATCAGAGTTCATATACAGGGAGTGAAAAGAAACCAATTTTTTCAGCTGTGATAGTTTTTCATGCCAAAGCATTCTTCAGTGTCATGTAAGTATTTATGTGGCTGATGAAGTACAGGTAAAAGTAGTGGATTATTAGGTTTTTATCAGTATTGGATTCATAACATAAGTAATCTCTATCTTCCTGTGTTTTCTTCTGGTTTTCTTCTTGTGCACCAAAATCAAAATGTCAGACATGGCCTTTCAAATTGCTTCTTTTTTCTGTGGTTAGTAAGAATGATTTGAAGAGACAGCTTTGTACCAATAATTGTCATTACTTTAAACAAGAGGAAATGATAATACTTTTTAAATATATTGGTATTGATTTTTAAAAATGAAACTTAATGACAATAGAAAAGTCATATGTCTCTCTGAAAACTCTGTGTACTTTCTTTTCTGGCACATGTTTATGCTGCCCCTTGGAACTTGATCCTAAAAGCAAGCGGAGAGAATGTAACAAACTGCACAGTGGCACCTTAGTGCCAAGATAGATTCAGTGCAAACCATTTTTCTTCTTCTTCTTCTTCTTTTTTTTTTTTTTTTTTAATTTGTTATTCCTGGCACTTTTGGAAAGAATGATTTCATAATGCCTGAAATGTTTCTGAGGAGAAACAAGACTGCATCCAAGGTTTGCTCCTGCCTTCTCTCTCTTTTTTCCTTCCCTCTATCTGTAACTTTTCATTATTCATATGGGTTGAGAAGCTCTACTTAAGCTTGTGTTCTACATCATACTAGTAAGCAGTATTTTTAATTTTCTGTTAAGAGAGCCTGTGTTTATAAGCCATGGAGTGGCAATCATCATGGGAATAAATAATCACTATTTGTAGGGTGCAGGGAATCTCATGGGAACTAATTACCTACTGAATATTAACAGTGGTAAGGCGTTAAATGACAACCTGATGCCCAATCCTGTCAGATCTCAGAAACTCAGCAAGATCAGGCCTGGCTAGTACTTGGATGGGAGACTTCCTGGGAATACCGGGGGCTGTAGGTTCTAGTGCTGAGGACTTCACTGTCACTGTCCAAGCTCACTCGGCTGTAGCAGATGAACCTTAGGAGTTAAACGGTGGGGCCAGTTCTGCGCATGCTGTGCATCACCTAAAAAATGCACTGCGCAGGCTGGAAGGGCACACCCATATGGGGAGAGCCCTTCCCAAATCTTTGTTTGCGGAGCCCAGCCATGATGATTAACAGTGGTTGTTTTGCTGAAGTGAGTTTTGAGTGTCCTTTGCATTGGTATCCTGACAGGCACAGTAAATAAAAGTTTCAGTACAGATAGGCAGCCAGTTGACCTAACTCCATTTTGTCTTAAAAGTGACTTTTTTTGAAAGTAAAAAAAAATATCTAATGGGGTTTTAAATTATCATCTCTCAAAAGAAGGGCCAGTTGAGCCTGACTTACTGTGTGATTGAGGGCTGTCTTCTGGTTGTGATGAACCAAATGACTATAATAGTCAGTGGGTGGTTTGGTTGAAGAGAGAGTAGTGGAAAACAAGTGCATTCCTGTGGTAAGATGATGGGAGAAGGAAAATGAAGTAACTGAAATGCAAGTGGAACCATTTTGTGGCTTTTGGGAAAGCAGTGGCTTTAGCCTTAATGAATTCTGAGGGTTTGATTTTCCCCCCCCCCCCCCTTTTTTTTGAGAGGAGGTTGGGATGTACTTTTTTTTTCTCCTAAGGGAAAATTGTGACCCAGACACTGGTTAAATGATTGATTTTTTTGGGTAGAAAGATCAGCAGCTTGCACCTGCCAAAAAGATTTTGATCAGAAATGATTAGATACGCATTTATACATCAATGGGGAAAACAGGAGGAAGAAGAGCTTTGGTAATTTCTCTGTCTATAAACAGCCCTGGAGCCTCTGGAATCACCTTTTGCAGAAATAAAAGTTATAATGGTCAACATCAGGCTTCGAGTGCTCAGCTAGCATCTGCTTTCTGTCCAAGTTAGAGAATGGCTAGAGGGAATAATCTTGCATCTATGTGGAATTGTCTGGGATGCAGCTCCTGAAGACTGAACAAAACAAAAATCAAACCAGTCCTTCTGTTCAAGATCACTTGATAACAAAGAACACTCCATAAACTTAATGGGATTATTTGCTCAAAGGACCAAGCTGTTTATGTTACTGCTACCTTCAGCAGCAAACAGTAGAGAAGGTCTGTAAGCGAGATGGTCTTAAAAAAACAAACAAAACACACACACACACACACACACAAAAGGTCCCCAACCAAGCAAAGGAAAAAAACAACAAACCAAACAAAAAACCCCCACCACCCAAACCCTAAAATGGTATCCATTCAAATGTCATGTTTGGTATATAATATTTCTCTAGCTCTCTTCCATGAAAGATACTGATGTTTTTTAAGTAGGTAATGTAAATAAATGCTTTCTCTGCAGTATAGGAAGAATTGCTACCAAGACGCTGTCTTGTGCAGTTCCATATATTCTGTGTTCAAATAGACATGACAGTAGCAAGGCAAAAGCAATAATACTATACAGATTTTATAAGCAAACAAGATCCAACTTAAGGAATCTTTTTTCATTCCTGACAATTATATTTGTGTTTGTTTTAAGGTGGGTACCCTTGTCTTAAAATTCTTGAGCTGTGGCATTTCCTTCCATTCCAGAATTGAAGTCTTCTGTATGTAATTCAGCTTTCCTGAATTTTACTCTTTTATAAATAGAGTACCCAGTATATTGGTTCTGGGTACATTTTTTCCCCTACTTCAGATATCTATTTACAAATACCAGTTCAAATAAGCAATATTACCTTTGAAGAGTTTTTGCCCAGAAAATAACTTTCTAAATAGCTTCAGATAGCCAATTGTTTTTCTTACAGTGAAAAAAGTATTTCTATATTTTTAATTTTTCAGGCTAGGTATGATTCTGTTTTCATAACTTCCTCATAAACACAAGAGTTATTTAAAAAATTTGCTTTAAAATTTTAGCATCTTAATTTGTTCTCAAAGGTTTATTTAATGATGAAAAGACCATCTCCAGTTGATGAACAATTGATAAACAATTGTTTTATCACTATTCAACCTGTAGCTATATATTAGACTTTTCATAGTGTTAACAACTTTCTTGAAACACCTGAAGAAATGTTGCAGGATCATGAAGACCCTTTTATTACTTCTTTGATTGAAAATATTGCTGGGGACTTCACTTAACAGTCTCTCAGTGTAACACTTCAGTTATATTTCTTAGTATTGTGTCATATTTCAGGTAGTAATAAAGTGTGAATAGTTGAAAGCACAAGGTCGAGCTATTTGCCCTGTTCTGTTCTTGTAACTTAGTTGAACTTAGGTTAGCTACTACTTGCGTAGGCTTTCAAAGAAATGCCAAGTGCCAGATGAAGAGCGTTTGAAGACAGTGTAGTAATCTTCCATCTGTATTGGTACTGAATGTGAAGTGATGGTCCTGCTGTAATTGTTTTTGGGGGGGTTTGTTGTTTGTTCTGGGTTGTTTTTTTTCCTCCTTCTTCCCCTTTTCATGCTGGAGGGTTGAATTGTTGACTGAAATTACCTATCACTTGCTTCAGGATGATGAACTTTTTTGACCAAATTCAAATTGGAGGATTGCTTTTGGTCCCCATAAATTCTTTTCTAAACACTTAATTTTCTTGCTCTACAGCGGTGCCTTCTGTTAGAGAGACCCTTTGTTAACTACTTGGAGTTGTTTATCTCCCATTTGGATCTGTAAAAATGTAATTGCCATTCTGTTGCCCAATTTTAGACAACTTTGGATCTGCTTTAGTATTGTTTTGTGTCTTTACATGAAAAATATGACTAAATATCCATTTATTATGTTTCATTTTTTACTTATGGATACTTTAGGAAGAGAAGCTGTTTCAGTTGTGACAGTAGGGCTTGAAAACAGAGTTTAAATCTTTAAGAAAGACAAGGTAACAGAACAGAATTATGGGCAGAAAAATTACAAAGAGATATACAATTACACTGAGATATGAATACCAAGAAAAAATTAGTTGAGAATTATCAATTTACCTTCTAAATACAGAAATTTTTAAAGAAGTAAAGTTTAGTGTTAGTTAGCTTATATAAATATTAGGCTGAGGATAATTCAAGAAAAATATTGTTTATTGTATTCAGAAAGAAGTGCTTTGTATTTGAGATGAAAAAAATTTTATTAAAAGTAAACAAGGCAAGGTAGTTAAAGATATGGAATAATTTGTGCATTTTGAATATCATCAAATGGTAATGAGACCAAAAGGAAGAGATAAGGTTAAGTATAATGCTATGATCTCAAGACCGTAGATTAAAAGAAAGCCCAAGTAATGAAACCTGTGTGCCAAGGTTAGAAATATCTAGAAGGTAATATAGCAACCATTCCAGACCAAATTCAAGGTCTAGTTGGCTCAACATGTTGTGCCTGGCAATGTCCATTAAGGAGTGTAACAATGATTCCCTGATCTATTCTTCCGCCTTCTAGCATTTTAGGAGTCAGAATTTTTTTTGTAGTGTGCAAGCAGAATATTGAGGTTTGCTAGTCCAATGAATTTTTGAAGTCTTGAAAACTTTTACTGTCTATAGTTTCTAGTGAGAAAGTAAACTGTGCAACAGAGAAGTGTTTTCTTTTTGGTTGCTTCACACTCACTGTTGGATCATTTTATTCAGTATCATCTAGTTTTTTACTTTTGCCTATGACTTTTAGATTTGACCTACTATTGTGGAGCCTCATCTGGTAAGTCGCTCCAGGCCTTGGAATGCCACACTGATCTTCTGTATAGTGTTTGTGTGTATGTCTGTAGTAAATATGCACATATGTTTGTTTGGGCATAGGAGATATGAGGAAAGATGCACATAAAGTATGTGTCTTCTGGTGTTTCAATTATCAAAAGTATTGGCAAGCAGTATTCAAGATATGAGTATACCATGGATTTACACAGTAATAGTGTTTTCTCTAGGTCTTTATGCTTTTTTGACAGGATAGTCAGGATTTTCTCTTACCATTGTAATTCTTTTCCAGTATGACAGACAGCAGCCCTGCACATGGGAAAGATGCTGAGAAATTGCCTTGTGTTGTGCTCAGCTCTGGAAGTGAAAGGAACTTCAGTGAGTCGAAGCCATAAATTTCACAGGGTCAAGTAATTTCAATGTTCTTCTTCAAGTATATCGTTGTTAGTATGGGTAAAAGATGTTGTAATTCAGGTGATAGCTGTAAAAATGGAAAGTAAACTTTCTCAAGTGTTCTTTGGTTAGCATTAGGTTGTGGTGTCAAGTGGTGTTCTGTTTGTTTTGGCCTTGATTTTCTTCCCATAGACTTTTTTTCCATTTGTAAACCTCAATGACTGCAATCTATTCCTCCATTATGCCTCTGCCTAAGAAGAGCCGAGAATTCTTGGTTTTTGTCCTTGCTGTTTATTTTAGATCCTTGTTTGTAGGGGAATCTGCCCCCAAGGGTAGGTTCTTCAGTGCAACCAACAATATTAAGATATTGTAAAGGAGTTTCTGGTCTTCCATCTCTTTCAGGCTTGAATTTTATGTTATAAAGTTTACCTCTGAGTTTCACAGGTAACCCCCATCTTTGTCTACCTTGTGTATGATAGTGATTGATTTCCGCTCCCCACTCCTCTTTCAACAAAATATTTTCTAGGGTTTCTTAAATGAATAAAAACATATATTTCATAGTACCAGGTGGTTCACATAATTATCTTTCTAGTTTCTCTTGAGTCAGCACTTGGATGCCATTCTGCATTTAGGAATGTGGTTTTTGATTGCAATCAAAATAAAAAAAATATTGTTCTTAGAAAAGTAAATTCAAGAGAGAACGTGTACTTCTGATTTCTTTGTGCTCTGAAGTTCTGGTTCTTATGTAGGCAATAACTAACACCTGCTTGGCTGATAATCCTCACTGATATCAGGTAGAGAGGAAAAGAAAAAGAACTAAGTAGTAGCAGCTACTTGTTTTTTGGTAGTATTTTTATATTCTGCAGTTCTAGAGCTAATGTTGATAACATGGCACTATTATGTTTAATTGTAGAATTGAAAGTCAGCTTTAAATTTACCCTAGGAAGTTACTTGGTTTGAGATGATTTCTAAGAATAATTTTCAAGATTGCCTTCTAGGTTTAAAGATAGCCTAGCAATCAAATTATTATTTGTTTTGTTGTTTGGGTTTGTTTTTTTTTTAATTTCAGAGGATTCTGAGATAAGGATGAGTTCTGCAATCATGACTAGCCTAATGCCTGCTCTTCTGAAACTGTTTCTTTGTCTTCAGTAGTATTAGATGATCCTGTTAGGTAAAGCCTGTAATGATCTGAGCCTGGTTCTTCGTGGGCAGTGCTGACAGCAGGGACTGGTGTCCCTGAGGATGGTGTCAGTGGCACGCCGCTTGCCAGTGCTACTTGTCTGCAGGGAAACCCTTTTGGAGGGCTGTGAGATACGTTTGTGGATTGCTTCTGGGATCCACTACTGATTGCCTGGCCCTTTTTCCCCAGTCTCCTGTCTCTGCCTTAGGAAGGTCTAAAAGTATTGGGGGAGGAATGAAGAGAAATGGAAGTCTGATGCACAAAATGAAAAACTTTATAAATGCAATTTGTATTTGGAGAATATTGCCTGGCTTCAGTCATTAAAATAATTAGACATTTATGAAAATAGAAGCTGAAGAGGTACCGTGCTAGGTGAAATGTAATAGAAATCTCTCAAGTTGCTAGTACTTCCTTTTCTGGCTGCCTTTCAACTGTGCCTGTGAGCGCAAAGGAATGGCATGTATTTATACGTTTGTAAATAAGATCCCACACATTTTCCACTTGAGAACATGCACTCGGACCTTTTATGGTCAGGAAGGGGTGTTTCCCTCTGTCTGTGAGCTACTCAGAGAACTACACATTTCCAAGTATGCAGTTCAGAAACTTTCAGCTAGTACTTTGTAAACTTGAGTTTAAATAAAGAAGTCTGGGGAATTAAGGGCAAAAAAAAAGTACTTTATCTCTTTTTCTGGTAGAAAAATACTTTATGATAAATAAACATGCTTTGAAGTTGATGTTTTTGCTCTGATAAGTTGCCTCATTCAGGTTTACTTATAAAAATAGCACTTTGATCAAGCTCTCATGACTGTGTCTTCTCAAAATGTCTGTTTTTCAAGTGAGATTCTCTAATGGCTTATTAAGATATCTAAAACTTTGTCTGGATACTCAATGTCAGTTGATCATAATAGATGAATATAATCTACCAGTAATACTATTAGAATAATTGACTTTTGTGAGGAGAGGATGGGTGTGTGTTGTTTTTTTGGTGTGTCTTTGTTTGTTGTTTTTTTTTCCTAAGACAAACAAAACCTCACAAATAAACAAAAATGCACCTGGGTGACATGGAAATATTTCAAAATTAGTAGCTTCTCTCAGGTCTCTTTTGTTTATCAAAGAAAATTTTGATTTGATTTGATTGATCTTCAGCCCTGTAAGGTGGATGCAGAACACTGAAATGACACTGTCAAAAAGTATCATTTTATTGAGTAATATAAAAAGCACAAATAAAATATGCAGAGAGCATAATAAATCTGTTCTCTTCCTCTTATGTGAAACAGTGAACTGTTTTAGGGAAACTGCAGTGGGTAGTACAAAATATGTGTCCAGGTGGGGTTTAATTTTCCACTGATTGTTTTGAAAACTGCAAATAGTCCGAAGTTGGACAGTTGGAAACACCTGAAATATGCTACAAGAGCTGTAGTTTTTTTAGCTGTTAAAAGTGTTTTCAATGCTTATGCCACGGTGCACATAGTACTCCACTCTGGCTTTTATACTAAAGGGTTTTTTTAAATACCTTTTCCTTAAAGCATTTGCTTTCTGACATGAGATTAAGAAGAAAAAAAGTTTAATAATTGTTGAAAAACAAGAATTCCTACAGGAGGAAGAATAATTACTTGCTGATTACTAAAAGGAATAGTTTTCAAAATTTCCGTTTAGTTTCCTGAAGATGAATTGCACCATGTGCATCTTTGTGAAGTGAGATGTGAGACTTTTCACTGAAGTGTTTTTCAGATTCTGGACTGCTTAATTAGGTAAAGATAAAATGACAACAAACTGAATATTGTAATAACAGTATGTACCATATGTGATGAGAATATATTTTAAATTATAGTCCTTTTATGCATTCTATATATTCAGTTACAATTCAAGGTAAGCTTAAATTGTTTGGGAAGCTTGTGTTTTTCTACTTAGAAAAGATGATAATGGAAGAGCCAGTTACCTTTCACTTAGGTTGCCTTCCATCATACCATTCTGCAAAGGCAGAATTGGTGCAGTTTAGATCATGAAGTCTCAATTTGCCATCAATGGAGACATTCATAAAGGATTTGGCTTAAAAATTTATGGGGGAAGATGAGCATAAGTTCTCTGAATCAGTCCATACAAGTAGGCATTTAGTTAACATTACCTTGCAGATGATTTCATACTATAGGGAGCTTTCTCTCCAAGGTCATGTTGTTGCCTTAACTGGTGTTATGTAATCTTTGAAAATATGTATGTGTATCATAGATGAGCCAAGAAAGTTCCAAAGAAGTAAAAATCAGTGGCATAATAGACTTTCTAGGGCACTTTCTCAACTTAACTCTTTGTTACTTTGTGTAGGCCTAGAAATCCCAGTGCCACTAGTTAATTAGTGGTGTAATCCTGAACTTTGCTCAGCTAGAGGCAAGTAAAGCTCTTACTTAAGTGGAAATAAGTGAGCAGGATTAAAACAGAGAAAATTGGGCCTCAAGGGGATCAAGTGTATTCTTAGAACTCAATTGTTGTCACTTAATGTGTTTAATTATCTCTTGATTCACAGAACATGCCATGTGCCATTATCTGGAGTTACAAATAACTAATCTGCAAATTTTTGAGTTAAAGCTGCCTTTTGATGTTAGACTTAACTATGTATTCTGTGCAGCCTTACTCTGGAAAGCAGGACACCATTTTGTTATTTTCCTTTTTTTCTTTAGTTTTTATTTCTCCTGCCTCCTCATATCAGTTTAATAGCCTTTTGTACTCTTTTCCAATTTCTAACCTTTTATGGTTGTCATTGATAGCACGATATATGAATTACCTTCTCTTCTATATGATTTTGTAGTTGATGTTTGTTAATGATGTCATTACTGGAGAAGTCACCTAAGCCATCCTCTTGTCTTAAAGGTCTTATTGACCTCTCTTTTCTGTGATTGTGCATTCAGCTTGTTCCTCAGTTAGCCATACACAGCATCATGGAGCTGATTCATGTTTTAGATGTGAATCACAACCATGACTTACTAGACAGGAGCTGATTCTCTTATGTTAGACATAAAGTGAGTACTTTGATCCTGATCGGGGAAACTCTTCAGAGAGAGACTGTGCGGAAAGCTCAACCACTGCTCAGGTGCTTTGTTAGATCACGGCCAAAGTGTTGAATATTCTCTAGGTTCAGATCTATTTCTTCTGCCACAGTGACTAGATAAATTTAAAATGTGAGAGTTTGATAAAATAAGGTGACTTGAGATAACGACCTGTGTATTATCACTGCAAAGTCAAATGCATCAGAAATTGCAGCTACAAGATAGTAATTTGAACCTGACTACCTGTGTAAAGTGTCAGATTTATTGAACTGGAGGGCTCTGTTGTTTTTTTGCATCTTTTCTGTGCTTTTTTTATGATCTTTCTGTGTGTAATATAATTTGTGGTTCTGAACTCCACAAAAGTGTATTTGGTTACTTAAAGGCCACCTCTTGCTTTCAACGATAATGAAGCAGATGGCATCCCCTATTACCACTGAAGCTGAAAACAGATACATAGGGAATAAAGGAGCAAAACTCCACAGTTGTGGAATCATCAATGAACAGCTCCAAAGACAAAACCTTTCTGTGGTTCAAAGCCTTGTTAAAAATTCTGGTGACTCTTTCCAACCAAAGCTGATAGGAAGGCTGTATTTTTTGTAACCCTGGGATATCTGTGCGAGCTGTGGTTGCGATGGCACAAAAGGGTTAAAGTTCAGTCTTTATTTTCAAATCTCTTCACTTCTAAAGCAGCAGGTCATTAGTTTTTGTGTTCCATGGTTGTTGGGTTTTTTAATCTGAAATTAGGACAGGAATAATTCCTAGCTGTCAGAGCCCTGAAATTCTTTGCACCATCAAAAAAGCTTAATGCAATTTTTGTGATGACCATGTATGCAATGTTATTGTTCTTTCCAATAGCAATGTGATCTGCTTCATAGTGCAGCTTCAGGACAGTCTTAACAGTCTTTTTATTGTCATTGTGGTGAGTTATCAGAAGTCTTGCATTTGAGTGATGAGAAGGTAATCCAAAACCTTGCTTAATAACAGGAAATATTTGCCATTTCACCTCCAATACAAAGGAATTCATGTTTGCTGAAAAGCTAGGCCCTTTTAAAGGTCAGAACTGTGGAGCTGTTGCATCCTTTGCTTTCACAACTCCTTTCAGTTTTGTCTGTTTAGAGTCAACCTCTTTAGCATTCCCAACAGATAGTGATTGGGTTTGGTTTTTGTGGTGTGGGTGGGCTCTTTTGGTATGTGTGGCATTTTTAATGGGATACAGAAAAACAGTATGAAAACAGGATTTTAAAGCTTTTGGACAGGAAAATTGAAATACTGTTTTTAAACTGGTGAGGTGGGAAATCTGACACTGAGTTTGGGTATTAGTGTGTTAGACTCAACTAAAGTAGATTTTATTGCCAATTTTATATTTGTAATTGTATCCTTAGTTACTGCTGAAGTTCAGGGCTAAGGTTATTAATTTATTAAAATTGCAATGAAACAGAAGAATATTTTTGAGATGATGTAATTCAAAGTTGAAGTAACTGATGGAGGCATTTTCTTTGTCTTTTTATGTTCAAGTGCATGCAGTGAACAGAATGGTGAGGTTCTGTTGTATTTTAAGGCATTTGACCTTGCCTGGGAAGTTTACCTCAATCTCTAAATTTCCCAGGTTTTTATCCTGCAATTCTGGCCTAGGTACTTACTGTCATTTGAATATCACCTTCACTGTCACAAAATGACTGTTCTACGTTTGCTTGCTAAGGTAGAAGAGCTGGAGAGAGCCAAGATCTCTTGATCCTCTTCCTATTAGTAGTTGCTGACTACCTAAAAACCTTGACTCATGAAATGTGCTGCTCCTGGCAAGCTGAGGTGATGCTTTTTCATCAAGTGAACTGTCTCCAAATATAGATGTTTTTTTTCTGCTGAACTTCCCAGATGGCTTTTAATTGAGAATCAGACTGTACTTTATTCACATTTACATAAATATGATCCCCAAAAGCCACAGTGGCAGTGCCTCTTGCTTGCATCAAAGAAATCTGCTGCTCTTTCCTCAAGCTTAGCTCATAATGGGACAGACACAGGATTTTTCCTTTTTCTGAAGCATTTCAAGCTTTGCATTTGACATTCTCAGAAAAAAACCTGTAGTGTGGCATTTAGGGATCCTTCCAGAAGTAATTCCATAAATTTGAACACATCTCTGAGTGGTACTGAAACCAAGTTTAAGTAGTCCTAGTGTTTAAACACCATAGGACCTTCTGGAGGAGACTCTGACTTAGAGAATTGAGGAGACCAACTTTGAGTGGAGCGCTGAGGTCTTTGAAAGAAGAGGGGCTTCTTTCAAAAAAAAACCCAACTGTCAAGAAACTCAACATCTTCCACCATGGTGTTTTATTTTCCTGAGTCTACTTTAAGTATTTTTATGGAATGCATACTGATTTGAACTGGGGGGAGTGTGTAGTTTGTTGTTGTTTAAATAAAATTTTTCTTTCCAGGAGCCTAATACAGGTTTCCAGATTTGCTTGGAAACCATGTGCGAAATATTTAGGTATGGCAAAGCCCATGAAATTTTGTTTTTCTTTATAACTTTCCTTTCATATTTTCATACTGTGAAATCCTGATTTTTCTATGGTTCTTCTAAAAATTGATAGTAGTCTCCCTTAAAAAACCAAAAAACCCCCCGAAAAACAACAACCAAACAAACCCCCCCAACAACAACAACAAAAAAATCAGCAACCAAACCCAAGAAATACTCCCCCCACTACAAAAAAACAACACACATGCATTTGTCTGGCAGTATTTTTGGTAAAATCAAAATCTACAGGTTTGATTTATTTTGTTCCGTAAGTGAATTCATCAAATTTGCAAGGGAATTTGATGCAGCTTTGGTTTCTAGAAAAAAGCAAGCAAAACAAATCTATGAAGTAGAGTAAGTGTATTTATCATAGTTTAGATGCTACTACATGAGTATGAAATTTTGTACTTAATATATTTGGTGACATATTTATTTTTAGGATACATATGGTACCTTTTTCAGAAGTATTATAAATTTGAATGTAAAATAATAAAGTCCTCTTATTTAGACATCTAGTGGAGATAAAGCAACAATGTAGTCTTGTTTTTTCTGTTGTATGAACATATTGTAATGCAAAGTGTGTCTTGTAAACTGACAAATGTAAATATGGATAAACAGTATTATACCTTATCAATATTCATGGTAGCTGGAGGACAGGGCTACAAAAAGGATGTCCTGGGAGCTGTGACCTGGTGACTTTTGTCATGCCCCATTTTTTTTTTTTCTGAAAAAAAAAAGCATTTTTTGTCTTAAGTGGGAGGAAAGTCAGCGGAGGCAGTTCTGATTTGTGGCTTTAGAGATTCTGATTTTATAGTTAATATGAAGTTAGAAATTCACCCAGCTCAGCCGAACTCAGGGTTGGTTGGACTTGAGTGTCATAGTGTTATCCCAACTTAGAGCTGGAATTAGTTGCCAGAAATTTTGAAAGCTCAGCTCAAGAGAGTTGAAATTTTTTATAAAGGTGATGGGTAACTCAAATTTCCAGTTGTTGCTTTCAAGTTGTTCAGTTTTTCTTGATGTAAATATCACTGAGTTCTGAGATATTTCATATGGGCTTTTTTTTCTCCTTTCCCCCCTTCCCCTTTTTTTAATACGTACAAAACTGTACCAAGGCTGTTGATTTGTTTGCTCTGTTTTGTAAGTAGAAATGTGTGTGCTGTTAGTATGATGGTCCTGATAAGAACTGGAGCATAAATAAACAAGTAAACCTTCAGTGACCGCAAAATTCTCATTGCAAGACAAGTATATGAAAAAATTGGATTTTCATGTAAGCAAGTTGTTGAGGGCCATTACTGCTGAGTTCTCATGGAAGCCATCTATTACATAAATCCATTGTATTGTACCATAAAAGAAGAGTTCTGCTTTAAATTGAGGAGATATTAAGCTAGAGACATAAAAAGAGATGTAAAATTGAAAAGCTTTTTGTTAATCCTCAAAGACATGCTGTCAGGAGTGAAATATTTTTTTGACATGAGAGAAAGGTTGAATGTTGTCCCCTGCATGTGAAGCAGTGGAGCACTGTTCCATCTAACCTTTGTTCTCCTCTATAATAAAACAGGAATAAGACTCTGTTGGGCATGCATATTTAGGCAGAACCAGGCTCTGATCTCTTGAAGACAGCTTTACACAAGTAGTGAGATTGTTCACAACAATTGGGAGTCAATCCCAAAGAAATGTCTGGCTAAGACTTATAGGATCAGTCTTAACATGTAATTGCTAAACTGGTAAGTTGTGACCATGTTCTGTATCTTGTGTGCTGTGCTCTGTAACATTGTGGGCACCCTACAAGTTTAGGAGGTACATGAAGAAACAGTTCAGAGCACCTACAGATCTTCAGAGGTGTGCTGTTATCTATGAGATGAGTTTCTTCTCTACAGAAAGGTGAATACAACTGAACTATTATGTTCAGTGCTTGTTGGCATTATTACTACCTTTTCTAAGTTAGTGGACATTACAGTGATCAAAGTCCTAAAACTCTGTCTTTTGCTTTGGTGGGAAACCATTGAACAATTAAAGCTGATTGTAAATTGTATGATGATTTTGCATTTACAGAATTAATCTTGGGCCTGACATCTTCCCTCTTGTATCTGTCCCACCACCCCTTCATGCTTCCTATTTTTTTCCCTGTATTTTTTTAATTCTACTTTTGTTACTTAAGCTCACACAGGTGGTCCTGTCAGGCTATAAAACTAGTTGCTTGACCAATACAAAGAGACTGCTTGAATAATACTGTTTTTTACATTTAGGACTGATTTTGCTTAGAAACCTTTAGATACAATGTATGCAAGAAGGCAATAAATTACATTTAACTTGTAAAACATTCTAGGATACACATGGGATACAAGATCCGTCAGCAGCAAAAATTTTCCCATGAGTGGTATGTTTCTAAGGTATCTGGCAAATTGGTTCATCAATCTTTCCTGTTTAGCGTTTAATAATGGTGATAGTTTACTTTACATATTATTTCTTTGGGCAAAGCTTGCTGAACAGTCCCCAGGATCATGTAACCCATAGCTGATGGAGTTCTATTTCCAGCCTATAGCCTTCCTGCCTTAAAAAAAACCAAACCAAAACAAAACAAAAAAAACCAACTTGTGGAGATATAAATTTGTCCCATACATTTGCTTTACACTGTTGCTTTAATTAATAACATGCTTAACTTATGTATACTCTGGCCCATAAACTTGTGTTACAATCTAGTTTTGTGTTTATCCTCTTAACTGTCAGTAAAGTATATATTTTTAAAAATGTACATGTTCTGAAAACTGTTCTTTGTAAGTGCTGAAAATAATGGAAAATTAAGAAACTGTGCTAATGGAGTGGTCTTGTACAGTAGGATAGGTTGGACAAATGAAAAATCAAGAATAGTAGTTTGCAGATTCTGAAAGTCCATGAAACTGGCAACCTTAACAGACCTTGCTACTTTACTTCTGTGCAGTGTCTTGTCTTGATTGTAGGCCCTTCAAAAGGCACTGTTGCAGTTGCATGACAGTGGTAGAGCTTGAGAGACTGAGATTAGTTTTGAAACTGACACCCAACAGAAATTAAAGTATGAGACATTCTGAAGCATATCTGTCTTGGGGGGGAAAAAAAAATCAATCCACTTTTAGTTTGCTCCTGTGAATCCGATTTGAGTTTTGGACAAAGAGGTAATAACACAAGGCCTGGGGTTTCTTCCCTTGAGAGGAGAGTGTCTGTGTATATGTGTACATGTTTGTGTATGTATATATTAAAACAAGAATATATGTGTATGTGTGTAAGATATTCTTGTGGGGAATACTGTAACAACAAAACAGTTTAGCTAATGGTTTTGAAGTAAAACTTTTGAACTTGTCTAGAACCAAGCAAAGTTTTCAGAAATAACAAATATGGTTGAAGTGACTGGTTATGTATAATGTACTACAAATTTGGGAACACATATTTATATATATTGTTGAATCTTTAGTCTTAGAAGTATGTAAACACACAAAACTAGCATGCTTTTGAAATTTAACATTGTAAACCATTCCATTCCAGGTTGGTTACAAAATACTAATCTCTATGCCTGTAAAAGCAGGAATTTACTGAAAGAACATGAAGAAATCTTTACCAATAGAAATCTAAGAAGTGTCCGTGTAATATTGTGCATGCTATTTAAATAATCCGTGAATTAGTCACACATTTATCAGCTTAACATCACTCTATTCAAAACTTCACACTAGACAGCAAACCATGAATCCCATAAATGCTTTTCCCAAAAGCTCATATATGAGAAGGCTTACTGCTGCCTTTTTTTTTTTTTAAGGAAAAAAAATTACACTGAAAACTAAAACCACAAAATCCAACAGAATAGTGAAAGTTTTGTTAAGAATATTTTAAACTGGTTTTAAATTTTTATATTTCTGCATTAATCTCAGCTTTCAGTAAAGTGCTGTTGTTGTATTATGTGCTCCATTACTTAGGATTTAGATCCAATACTCATCTGATGTGGAAAACAGAGATAACTCTTTCCCAGGAAATAAAGGGGTGGAGATTTTTTCCTTGTCTGCTACTATTCTTGTGTAAGATTTTTGCAGTCACAAAGCAGCGGTTTCACCATTTACCTGACCAATCTTGTAGCTCTGTGCCTGTGTCTGACCTGAGACAAGTAGTCTCATGAACTATGTCAAGTGAAAAACGAGTGTCAGGTCTGTGCCAGGTATTCATAAAGCCAATTATCTTGCCAATGGCTGCAAAGATCAGTTCTTCCACTCTGTGTAGTGGCCGTGGTTGTATTCCATGTTGAGTTCTGTACCAGATCTCTTAATTGCATCAAAATCATCCTAATGACTTTGGAATACCTGCTTCATTCTCAGATAATCATCATGATGGACTTGTTAATTTTCAGGCTTAATGAGATGCCTTAAAAAGTACAGCTCTTCTAATTATTGTCTGTGACATAAAATCTATAAAGCACAGCAGGTAAAATGATGGGTATTTATCTTTTTTGAGCTGGTACTACTGTACCCTGCTCTAACTCCTAAGCAACCCTTTCTTAAAAGGTATAAAGACAAGGAGCTGGAAGTAGCATCAAGGAAATCTGGCTTACCCTTGCCATCTCAGTAACTTGCAGGGAATAAACACCATCCTTGTCACTTTTGCAGAATAAAATATGAAACAAGTGTCCTATTTTTAAGCGCCTTTTTTTGTCATTGAAGAGATAAACACAGTGATTCAACTTAGTTTCAGTCTTGTTACAGGGACAAAGCTGCACTGGTTGCAGTACTTTTTTCTTCTTCTTCTTTTTTAATGATTTTACTTTCTCTTGTAATTAAAATATGATAATTTCAGTATCATTCACTATAACTGTGCCTGTACTATATCTCCTGATAACAATAAAATGCTTTGAATTGTGTATACTTGACTGTTGTACTACTGACAAACATCTGACTATTGGAACATATACCTCTCTTGATTTTAGGCTGTATTTTACCTAGTCATTCACATGCTCAACGTGAAATTGGAGTCCATACTCTTATTGGAAGATATGGTAACACAACATTATGTTGGCCTGCAAAACTGTGTTTTATTTCACTAAGCTGTGTGTCTTTTCTTCCTTTCCTTAGACCTTTGAAAGAACAGTATTTTTGTTGTTTGTGTTCTTTGTTGTTTTATTTTGTTTGTTTTTGTTTTTAAAGCTACAGCTAACCTCAGACAAGTAGTTTAAAAACCCCATAGCAAATAAATAAATAAATAAATAAATAAGAAAGAGACTGATTAAGCCATCAACTGTGTGCAATGGTTGTGGACATAGAAAATTCACCTTGGTGTCCACTGAAGTCATTGGAAATATTCTCCTTGACCCCAGTGAAGGAACAGGACTCTGACTGAGGAGTCCCTGCTAGTGTATGCATCAGGAAGCAGAGACAAAGAATATGTGTCTTGAAAACATTTTCTCCTTAAAAATTCTAAGGTGTCCTTTTCATTAAATAAAACTGGAAGGACAGAAGTTGGCATTTCATCTCTGCGTGATAGCCTTGCATAGATTGCGGTGCTCAGCTCCCTTGTTAGTGTGTTGGAGGTGACTTTTTTGACCTGAGTATTGTAATCAGCTGTTCCCACAGCAGAGACCCACCACATACATCTTAGTAACAGGCCTCCTGTAGAGAACCAGTGGTTGAGTGCTCTTAAGTAATGGATTTAATCTCTGCATAAATCTGAAGTTCTGTAGATAAACATTTCAGCTAAAGAGTACTCTAAGCTCCAATCTGTGCTCTCCTGCAAACAGAGGATTTACTCACTCTGCTTCATGAGGCGTGTGTCTTGGTTTGAGGGGAAAAACCAAAATGTTTACCCACAAGCGGAGGAGGGGGGTTTCCCCCACAATAATAATGCCACTCTTTATCAAATTTAAGAAAAGGAACTTTAATGAGACAACGGATACAAGAAGGATAACTGTTCTTAACTGCTATATATATTTATATATGTAGGTATAGATATAACTGTAAACAAACCAGAGCAAACTGCTTCCCCAACACCACAAGAAAAAAAACAACAAACCCCCCCCAAACCAGCAGGTTTCCTCCTGGAGAAAAGTTGCACTTATGGCAGTATCAGTGTCACAGCCTGGCTGACTGCAGGGTGAGCTCCCAGATGAACTCTGTCTCTCCCTCTGTGTCTCTTGTCCCAAATGAAGAAGGAAAACTGGAAGTGGGGAACCGCCGCGTGTCCTGGAAAGCAGCCGCCACTTCTCTCTCCCAGGTTGCTGCCCCAGCCAGGGTGGGCAGGCCATGACGCTGCAAGTGGTGGTGAGACTGGAGTAAAGACCGGGACCCCAAATGCAGGAATGAGGAGAACAGCCGTGGCAAGGAGAAAAGAAGTGGCTCACCAAGAAGCAGCAGCCAGCAGCAACGAGGAGCAGCCAGAAAACGGCCTCTCCTCTACCCCAGCGCACACACACACACCCACACACACACCCTCCGCTCCTGCGTTCAGCCCAGCTGAAAAAAAAAATAAAAAAGGAAAAGTTCCCAAAACCAAAAGAGACAGCCTGCTCCCCACCCAACTGCTCAAGAAGAAGACGGTAGCAGTTAATTACTTTTTTTGTTAATTAATGGCATGGGCAGTTAGTGGCAGGGGAGAGAATTTACATAATAATTCCAAACTGCAAAAACGTGTGTTTGTGGTGTTCCTCATTAGTGTGGTCACAGGTCCAGTGGTAAGCTGTGCAATAATGTGTATTTTTTCTTCATAACACTATTTTCATCCATCCTTGTTCCAGCTGCTCATTACTCTTTTCCATCAGGCAATAACAAGAGGATTTGAAGGGTATATTTGTCTCTTTGCAAGTAGATGCAAGTTCAAAAACAAAACCCCCAAAACCTCCCATAATTTACTTTTCCCAAGTAATATCCTGGTAAGTTTGGTGTACACTAGTGTAGCCCTTGAAGAATTTTATGAGGTTGCTTACTACAGGTTTGGTTCTGAATCCCAAAGTGCTTAAAAAGAACTAAGTTGAATTCACAGAATGAAAAATTTCTATACAAAAGTATATTAGCAAGTGGAACTGTGTCAATTGAATGCAGTCCCTATGCCTTCATCTATGGAAGGATGTAGACAGACAGGGAATGTGTGAGAAACAGATTTAAATGAATGTAATAATTGATCAGAGAGGATGTAGACATAAGAGGAAAGGGAAGGTTTATCACTTCCTCTTTTGTGGAGAAACAGCAAAATGAAATAAATAGGAGATACAGAGGTGCAGATTCAAAGATGATAAAAACATCTGTGTGGGAAAGGCAAAATACAGGATAAACTGAGATGACTAGGCTGTAGAGGAATATTTCAATAGCACAGGCCACAGGGTGCTATTGGAGGCTTGTATGCACAGTCCAGACTGTGGAGAGGGAAACGGGGCCTCTGTATTTTCGAGCCTGCTTCAAGAAGAGCAGTAAACAATAGAAAGAACGCGGCCACCGTTAGGAGAAGCAGGTAAACACGCTGATACAGAAGGGCATAGTTTTGGAAAAACCACCAATCCAGCTGTGTGGTGGAGCAAGCACACCCTAGCCATTAACCAATGATATTCCTGTACTATTCGTAGACTCAGAAAGTTTGTGATATGTGTGTGTGTAACATAAACAATAAATTAGAGCACTGACTATACTCCTATGGAGGTCACATCTTTGACTCTCGGCCGGAACCTGGGGATCTCAAAAACCCGACATTTCTTACTTTGCTAGGCTAAAATTTCAACTGATTGAAATAATTTGGTATCATTCAGCCTAAACCTTCGGTTACTGTAAGCCAAAGCATTTAATCTGGAAAAAGCTGATAATGCTGCTATACTGTGAAGCAGTCCCTTCTCAGGGCTCGTTTATAGAAGATAAAATAGCCTTTACTGTGCTAAAAAGGCATTTTACACATTTGTATTGCAATACTTTGTATTGCAAATACAGTTAAGCTTGCTTTTTTTCTTTTGTTTGGACCTTTTTGCAGAAACAAAATACCAGCCAAGAACTGTGAGTGATTTGAAATGTAATTCAGTTATTATATTATTATTACTATGGTATTCAATATTTTTAAACAATGTTATTTTTTCTGTGTTGTGGTACATATGTAGGAATTTTCTGAATAACATGGATTTTTAAAATGGAATACAGTTTATAATTTCCTAAGAACATCAAATACAAACCAGTTTTTCTCAGCTGTAAGAAAATGTAGGGGTTTGGCACCAGAACATGTCTGTTAAAGTTTCTGTAATGCAGACCACCTGCTATTCTGATGTATCCGCGTTTTTGCTAGATACACCTGGTATGTGGGGGAAATGTGCTTGTGTAGTATTGTGTGATATTGTAAACCTGAGCTTCCTTTCACAGCTGCTGTTTGAGGCACAGTTGTTTCTTGGCAACATTTGAATGAATCTGTTTTTTTTTTTTTAATATATCTCCAGGAACATGGAATAGTGGGAAACACACCTAAAGTAGCAGTGATATTTCTTGTGAGATTAGCTGCTGTTTTCCAGTGCTCACATTATTTTAACAACAGTTTATTTTTCCTTTTGAAAGCCTTGCAAATATGAGATGGGATTTGTGCGATTTAGCTTTTCTCTACCATGTTGATAGTTACTTTTCTTTCTGTGGGTTAAGTTTGCAGTTCAGAGGTCACAAAAGTAACAACTCTAGGACAAGGATAATGAACACTGTCCTAAGGTAAAAACGTAGACTTGAGCATGCAAGACTGAGGTATGCAAGACTGTATCTTCCAGTTACAAATCCTAATCTTGGATTATGGCATAACGTTACTACAGAGTTACATTCACATGTGTTTTTACTCTTGAAAGTCTCCTAAATTCCACTAATGTAAACCAATCACCTGTAGTAGGGCAAAACTTTTCATTGTAGCATTTTTATGCAAAAGAAGGATTTGGAAGATATATATATATTTATGTCTAAAATATTCTTTCAAGTTATTTTTCCATAGAATGACTTTATTTCAAACCATTAATTTTTATTGAGGATGTCATGTTGTTGCTATATGTTCACACAATATATATAAGAGGAAATTGTGTATATGCTTCTCATGTATAAGAAGCAATTACAGAACCACAGAATCATTGAGGTTGAAAAAGACCTCTAAGATCCAGTCCAACATTTGACTGAGCACTACCTTGTCAACTAGACCGTGGCACTAAGTGCCATGTCCAGTCATTGGTTAAATGCCTTCAGGGATGGTGATTCCACCACCTCCCTGGGCAGTCTGTTCCAATGTTTAACATTCTTTTCCATCAAGAAATTCTTCCTGATGACCAACCTTAATCTCCCCTGGTGGAGCTCGGGGCTATGTCCTCTCATCCTGTCACTAGTTGCC
The DNA here is from genome assembly GCA_035041345.1 of Poliocrania exsul. Lineage (NCBI taxonomy): Eukaryota > Metazoa > Chordata > Aves > Passeriformes > Thamnophilidae > Poliocrania > Poliocrania exsul. Next base: position 30,752,671 of record JAWWLZ010000139.1, on the reverse strand, counting down.
TGGGAGAAGAGGCCACCCACCACTTTGCCACAACCTCTTTTCAGGTAGTTGTAGAGAGTGATAAATTCCCTCCTGAGCCTCCTTTTCTCCAGACTGAACAACTACAGCTCCTTCAGCCACTCATCATAAGACTTGTGCTCCTGACCCTTCATCAGCTTTATTCTCTTCTCTGGGCATGGTCCAGCACCTCAATGTCTTTTTTATAGGTCAGGGCTCCAGAACTGAATACAGGATTTGAGGTGCAGCCTCACCAGTGCTGAGTATAGAGGGGCGATCCCTGCCCTGGTCCTGCTGTCCACACCAGGATGCTTGGCTTTCTTGGCCACCTGGGCACACTGCTGTCTCATGTTCAGCCACTGTTGACCAGCACCTCCAGGTCCTTTTCCACTGGGCAGCTTTCCAGCTACTCTTCTCCCATCCTGTGACACTGCATGTGGCTATTGTGAACCAAGGGGCAGGACCCAACCCTTGGCCTTCTTGTACCTCATACAACTGGCCTTGGCCCATTGATCCAGCCTGTCCAGATCTTTTTGTGGAGCCTTCCTACTCTCCAGCAGAACCTGACCAACTTAGTGACTGTCATGTGCAAATTGACTGAGGGTGCACTAAATGCCCTCATCCAGTTCAGTAATAAAGATATTAAACAGAATTGAAATTATGATGCCTTCTTCCAGCTTTTGTAGTGGAATATTCTCAGTCAGAACAGAATTTTAAATACGTGGTTTTAAAACTGTGAGCATTGATGTATTGCTCAGTTTAAATTTCATACAGTCCCATGTGCATGTTCACTTTATTTTGCAGTGTGTTTCTTTTGGAAGGATAAGTCAAACAGCCCCACAAATCTGTATCCCTTAAAAGTTTCAATTATTTTTAGATATGTTGATTGGAAGAAGAAGAATACAGGCAGAGTAAAAGGGAACAATTTTTTTTTCTATATGTTGTCGATTCTTGAGTTTTGAATGTGCAATGTTCTCGTGTATCCTCAGAGCGTTTACCTTAAATTAAAGCTTGAGTCAGGGATTGTCCATGATGCTTTTTAGAATAGATCCCTAATTCTCATGATAGTATACAGCAGTTGGAAAAATATTTTTAGTCAGACAGCTCCTTACTCTCTCTGGCTGGATGATGTGTGCCTCAATACAGAATCCTCTACAGTTGCAGTGGTTAAAAAGTAGCTTATTTATATAGAAGCAAGGAACTTGGTGCCTCAGATTTTGCAATTTAGAAAAAAAATCAGTCTATTTAATAAATCTCTAAGGCATTAGAGGTTTTTTGTTTGTTTGTTTGTTTGTTTTGTTGTTGTTGGTGTGTTGTTTTTTCCTCTGAAATTCCTATTAGAAGACCAGAGGGAGATGGAAATTATAGAGGAGGTGAGTAGGGGCATAAGGAAGTATAGAAGTTTACTGTTGAGCTGACTTGACTTTATGGAATATTCAATTAGAAGGAAATGCAAATTCAGAAGTGCTGACTTCAGTTCACTTAGGTCTAAGAAGGGTAAGGTTGAAGCACAATGGTAACATTGTATTAGGGTTTCCTGGTATTGTTACCAGAAAAAGAGGTGGAAAATGTGTGCTACAAACTATGAAGACCACAAAAACAAAATTTACAGTTGTATCAAAAGTGAAGACTTTCTCTGAATATTTGTTCCTAGGTAGTTAAAGAAAAAATTAATACCAAAAAGCCAAGAACCAAGACATACAGGTAGAAGACAACAGCATTACTTTGATACCACTGGGATGTGGAAATTCAATCCAAGGAAGAACAAGTGAAAATAGTATTGTCAGAGGGGGCTGTGAGGCTTATGTGGTAGCAAAGACTCTTTTAACTTCCAGTGATACTGGGCAGTTGTAACTTCCCTCCTCTAAAGTATAGGACTCCAATGAGCTTATTTTTGGAGCTAGGTACTGTTAGGACTTGGACAAAGCTCAAAGGAAAGTTGTAGAGTTATTTATAGTGAATTATGAGCTGAATATGTGTATTTTAGCTAAACAATACCTTAGGCAAATGGTAATAAACCTTAAAACAATTAAAATTGCTTCAATTCTAAGGAAAAAGGAAATTTATTTAGGGGAGTATGAGAGGAAATGGTAGCTAGACAGACAGGAAAAAGGAGAAAATTTATTATGAGGAATAAACGCAGTTTGAAAAAATACATGAAATTTTATGGTAGTTTTCTGAGTGAAGTGGAAAAACTATTTACTGGAGGAATGTGAAACTGCACATGCTTTTAATCTGCTTTTTCTCCTACCTTCCATATTCCTGAAAATAAATATGAAAGCAACTATTGTTCTGCCTCCTGAACTTCCAGATGGACAAGTTCAGTTGTCTTTATCTCAATATGTAATGATGTATTAATACCTGACACTTTCTACATCTGAAGAATAGCTATTCAAAAAGGCCTGGTGAACTTAAGGGATCTTAAATGAATGTAGTTCATTCTATCAGTGTACAGAGGGACAAATTGTCGTTAGTCTACTGAATCCACCTAGGAAGAACTGAGATTGGTGAGTGATGGGTTGAAGATGTATGTTCCACTTCAGGCAGAAAACTACCATATAATTTTATGTACTTTTTCAAATTGCAGAGCAGTAGCTCTGTGAAAGCTTCAAGTATACCCACATGTGGGTTTTTTTTCCCACAACATTGTTTTCTCTTCTTGTATGTGCTGTTCAGAATTGGTCCTGAGGCAGCTAGAAGCCCAATAGATGATTCTTGGTTTAGTTTTCTAATGTAGCTTCAGTTTAACCCTTTTGATCAGCATTGCAAGGTTTGTTTGTTGAAAGTTCCTGGGAAGATGCAGTATGTGAATGAAGGGAGTGGCAAACAACTTGAAAAGCTTACACAAAGATATTTTAAAATGGGGAAAATGATCCATTTTTTGAGGTTTGCCTCAGGTTAATGAAGTCCTGTACTATTAAAAATTCTTTAAAAATAATTTAAAAGACTATTAAGCAGACGTTGAATGTTGTGAATGTCACTTTTTTCAAGAGTGGTTTACAATAAAGATTGTCATATGACTTAGCAGAGAATTTATTCCCTTTGTAAAGTAGTGAAATATACATCAGCTTTCCCTTTTGATCAACTGTTGCTTTCAGTGAAGCTGCTGATAATCATTTTAGGATCTCATAGTAGGACGGGGTATGTCACCTGAGAGATTACTGGTTTATGTGATTCCCTTGAGATTCCCATTAACAGTTGAAGTTACTGAGCTCTCTACATTGGTATATATTTTTAAAATGCAGAGTGTGAGAGAGTCTTCATGAAAACAAACCCATGCACAACTACTCTGCATCCTCTGAACAGAAATATTGCAGAATCTATTCTAAGATGGGTGTTTTAAGTATTATCTTCCCAGAGTGTGGAAAATCTAAAATATATCACGTTTATTAAACACAGTTCAGAATGGTATTTGCACATACAGTATAGACAGTATTGAGAGCTAAGCATCTGCTTAAACATCCCTTCCAGAGCCCAGTAAAAGATACTGTAGAGTGGCCAAATAATAAAAAAGAATAACAGTAGGAACAAGTCACAGTATCTGAAGAACCAACAGCTTTCTTGGAAGTAAAAGCCATGTCTGTTGAGGACTTGATTCCTAGGGCACAATGAAAGAATTAAAAATTTTTGTTTAAGCTCATGTCATTCTAATGTTAAAATACAGTTAATTGGAAAAGTGCAAAATACTGTGCAGTTGCTTTTGGTATTCATCCTTGTTTCATGATAAGTCATCAAATTTTCATAAAACCAGTATAAGATGGATCCAGTATAATGGTCAGTAGGAGTCGGCTGACAGTGCTGGGACTATGCATGATATGAGCAAGCCGAACATTGTCCTTTTCCTACCAAACTGGGCAGGGAGAATATATTGATGTATGTCCAACCTTTCTCCATGTGCACTGAACCAAGTATAAGGTACATTTGAACTACTTGTTGAATGGAATTATGCTAAAATTGACATCACAGGAAATTTTCCTTAGAGAAACTAGCTACTGGCAATCCCATTTTCTAACCTGGAAAATGATTATAGTAATGTTTGAAGTCTCAATATATACTTATTTTGTCAAAGTTCATCAGTAACTGATGTGGTTTGTATTAAACACATTTTTGGAAGTGATAGGATAAGTTGGTGAACATTTAAAATCTGTTTAAAAAAGACTTAACCAATTTTCCTACAGCCAAAAATATTTTCAATTTATAAACATATGCATTATTGTCTGTAGAAAATGATATACAGTTATTAAAGCACAGTCCTTTAAAAAAGAGTGAATTAACTAATAGACTTAGCACAAAAAAGCTAAGGCAAGTGGATGTTCATTAGAATTTAAAGTGCATTATCTGTGGTATAATATGATTCTCTTACTGTCTCCTAAGTACGCTGAAGCTTTCAATAATGGGATGTGAGTCAGTGTCTTAGTGAAGATTCCCTTTGGAGGAAATTTCATCGCAAAGTCTATGCCTGTAGCTGCAACCGATATTTAGACTTTTCTTTTTACCTCTTCTCTTTCGAAGGCTAGTTGAGTTGCTGGTCATTTGGATATATAGATCCAAATATATTCTGATGTGGTTGTCTGATCATTTCATCACCCAAATATGCACAAGGAATAATTGTATTTTCCTCTTTTGAGCAATGTTACCTTTATTTGCCTCTCCAAGAACATTAAAATGAGAGGGTTTTGGATGCTATCAAGTAGTAGTATCAAACAGTTAATTACATATTTTAGATTAATTTAGTTGTGTGCTTTTCAGTCTTAGGAGCTAGTGGGGAAAAGGCATTTAATTTTGCTTTTAAAGTTGTGTTCAGCTTATTGCATATGCTACATATACAAGCACATACATGGATTCTAATCTATCTACAAATTAGTGGTTTTCTATTTTTGAAATATGATGTTTTCTAAACAGTCTGGTTAATAACTAATGCTACGATAGTTTGTGACTAGAACTCTTTTGACATAGCAATCATCAAAATAAGCAAAAGTATTTAAAAAGTTTTCAATCCAAAATTTTGTTTAATACTATTAATCAATTCCAGTAATACTAATTGATAATTGTAAAGGTGTTAGTGCAAGGAAACATGTTGGGAAATAGATATTTAAAATATTACAAAAAATTTTTGTGTATAAACCATACTGTTTAATTTTCACTACATAATTTGTTTGTTTTATACTAGCTTTAAGTAGGTTTATTCACTCCAGTTTTTCCTGGTTTTGTGTTGGATCTAGTTACTCTCTTGTTCTGAATCCCTTTGAGACTTCAGAAGCTTCTCAGGCTTATTTGAGGATAGTCCTTTCAACAGTCTTTTGGAAAATACATCCAAAATCTCAAAAAGGAAGGGATTAGACATCATTAAGGGTTCAGTGGACCATTCAAATTTAATTTGAACAATTTCAGGCTATCCTACTTTTTATCAGTAAAATGCTTAGATACGCTAGGACTGACTTGTAAGAAATATATGACTTCTAATAGCAAAGCAGGAGTTATTGAAGTCAACACTGAAATGACATCTGCATTCCTGAAACTTCAAAGAAAAGCATTTGTGCTCCTCTCAAGCTTTAGTAACTGTAAATCAGTCTGTCTTTCCAATATTTTCCCAATTGCTCACCATGTTTAATTATCATGTAGTAAGTTTAAGAAATTTACCTTCTTACCTGTTTCATTTAGAAATGTGTGATGGTTTTGTGCAGTTTGGACAAAACCTAGGTTGGTGTGAATGACTCCTTCTATTTTATATGCATAAATATATATATATACACATATGTACATATATGCACGTATATATATATATCATATGCTGAATTTGAACAAAAAATACTTTAAAAAATAAATGGGACATTTAAGTGTACAAAATTTTTACTCTCAATATGTTCGTGATTCTAAGGAAAATATTTGTATTCTTGCAGATTTTTTTTTATTAATACAAATTATTAGAGGGGATGAGCTGATACTTTGGTGGGAAGTCAGAAACACTATTCTTGACACAAGTCTCCTGGTAATGCTTTAATTCTCATCAGTAATTCTGCAGAACAACTCTATTTTTCCTTTCTGTGTCTGAGACTGGCAGTAATTTTTAAACGATGCCTCAAGTTGTTTGGGGGGGCAGGAGGGATTAGTGGTTTCAGTTTCCCAAAAGATTATTTGGTTTTACAAAGAATTTCATATAAATTTTTGGGCTTCACTTTTATATGGGTTTTACAACTAGTTCCTGAATATGTTTATGTATATTAAGCTTAATGTAGGAGGTAGCAGACTTCAGATACTGCTTAAGGTAGGTACTATGCTTTGGGAAGTACAGGTACTGACAGCAGTTTGAACAGTAAGACTGAGACTTTGGTGACTGAGGGAAATTTGAGGCATGTTGCCTGGTTAAGGGAGTAGGGAACACATCCTTACAAATTGTACCTTTTGAGGAGCATCTCTTCAAATGTAGATGAAATAAAATTGATAAACAATGTGACTGATAACAAAATGAGTCTAGGCTATAAGCAGATCAAGAATTCAGTGTGGAAACAAGCAGTATAAAAGGCAGTGAATTAAGGACTTTATGTGATGGTATATAGTTCAACACCACTAATCCAACTCTAAACATTCTAGTGAGACTATGTTTGTGTTGTTTGATTTGACTGTAACAACCATGTTTTAATTACATGCTTGACCCAAACAGTCAGTCTTTTTCAGGCTTTTTTTTTTCTTTCAGACATGAATGTTTTGCAGATATGCTCTTTATTACTTATTTTGGAAAGTTCTGTGATACAAATTAATTTTTTTTTTACATAATACTTCTTGTCTGATATGTGGTGATACAATGGCAGTGAGGCTGCTGGTCTTACATTAAAAGTTGTGTATCACAAATTGTGCTGATGGGTTATACTAGGGGCGTAAGCACATATTTTAACATACTTCCACAAACAGCTCTTTCTGAGAAATTTGAAAATCACTTTTCAGGTAGGTTGCAAAGCATCTAAAATAAGTTACAGTGATTGCCACTAATTTTTAGGGGATTGCGACAAAACTTTTTTTTTTTTAATTTTCCCTTCAAGGTCCATCATTTTTTTGCTGTAACTGAGGATAAAAGGAGTGGGAATGGGAGTACAATACTTGACACTCAATGTGTTATGAATTACAGGTATGTATGTGGTAGATAGAAGAAAGAATTTCTTGAGGCTTCCTTCTGCAGAGATTGATTCAGGAATTCAGAGATATTTGGGGATGGTGAGGAAAATTGCAGATATGTGGTCTAATGATGACTTTCTATTGCTTGTCTTTAGAAGAGCTAATGAGAACAGTTTTCCTGTGGAGTGGTGCCTTGCAGATAGGAGACAGAGCTTTCTGACATGGTGTTACTGATTTAGCTGGAGAATATGAGAGTTGTGGGCTCTGGCTGGAGGTGGTGGACATGACTGGAATGCCCATAAGACCAGAATTATGATCCCCAACTCTAGCCCTTCCTGTTAAATTTAGACAGCAGCTTAGTTTTGTCCTCTAATTAGAAGTGGCTGAGATGGGTGAGTGTACTGTTCGAAGACTGTGTGGTAATGTAGTCATTGCTGCATTGGAAAGAAGGACTTCAGTAGTTCAGGCTAAGAATGGATTTTTGTGGTCAGTGTGCACAGGCCTGATACACTTGAAAATGACACACCAATCCTTACTGACCATAAGGACGATGTTTATGTTAATTGGCATTGGATGTGTTTATACCAAATGTGAAATTGGTGCTTCTTATAACTGTTTAAATTAGAAAGTAAAATAATACATTAACATCCAAAATAACATTTTGCTTTCTTTAAACTCTGTTTTCTTTGACTTCTTGGGGACATGTATATTATGTTTTTTGAGGCAAAATCTCCTTTTAAGGAGAAAATTAAAAATGAGAAAACTGCCAACATGCATGGGGAGTAGTGCTAAGTGTCTCCATTGAAGTTGGATGGCAGAAGAGTTTTGGGGGTCTTTTTTTGTGTGTGTGTTTAAAAGTGATGTGAATCTATGGTACACTTTAGTAGGGTTACAAGGGCTCTGTTTCTCCCTATGCACTGTTATCCAGTGGTTTCAGGACCAGGATTTTCAGTGTGGGCTAGTTCGCCCTTCTGAGAAGTTAATGCAGGATTGTGTATGCTCAACTACTAGAGCTGTCCTGTATAAATGGAGCCCGTGTATTCCTGACAATACTTTGAACCAGGCTCAAATATTGTTTGCACAGGAGACCATCACCTTTATTAGTCAAACACTTGTTGAAAGAGAAGAATTAAGATTGTTTGTTGTCCCCCTTTCCCCATTTGAAGGAGGACTGAAATATCCTTATCTTCAAAGGTTGGAACAGATTTGAGGCAAATTCTCTGAAGGGCTATATTTCCATCTGCACTCTTCTTCAACACCTGCATTCCTCACATTGCTATCAGTCACTTGCTGCTGCAGTAGTAAAACTGCAGAGGTTGCAAGCTTAAGGGATTTATTTTTAATACATTTTGAATCAAATAATTTATTTTAAACAACTGTTGATTAAAAATACTATAAATATTGATCTGGGGACATCTGCCTGAAATAAATAGGCTATAAATAAAATGGTTCTTTAAACAGATGTTTCTTAGCCAACAATCTCTCTAGTTGGCTTTTAGGTCCTTTTCATACATGGCAACTAAAAATCAGTGAAGGAAGCCAGTCATAGGTATTGCATTTTATTTATAAATTTTATCTCAATTTCTTGTCAACATTGGATGTATTTTTGTGGTTAAGCAATGTGGGTTTTTTTCATCATAGGCAGCAGGAAATACGTAGTTAGTTATCTGCTGAAAAAGAACTGGTACAGTGTCTGCCCTGCCTGGGTAAAACAGGACCAAGCAATCATTTCTTTACTGTTCCTTTCTCACTCAAGGAAAAAACTTGGTTCATTGACCTTCCAAGAATTGTATCCTATATAAAATTTAGTAATGGCTGTGTGCGTACTTTGGGATGTGAGGCAGTCTTATATGTAAGGTACCTTACTTTTTCCTGAAAGGGAGAAAGCTGGAAGTGGTGGTCCTGTCTCTCATATTTTGCCATGGTTGTCTACTATTTAGACTATTCATTCAAGCATGAGGGATGAGCCCTCCTCAGCTGTCTAAACATCCAATGCTCATGCTAGAAAGCTTATACTGCAAGATATTTCTCTTAAAATACTTTTCTGGAGTCTAGTTACATAGGTTGGGTAGGTTAAGCTGCAGCCTGTGTCAGAGCATCAAAATGCAAATTCTTGGTTTATTACTGCTAGCAACATAGCACTTTGTTGCATTTTAAATATTTAAATTTCCTCACTGCATATGTTGTTCACTCCCCACCTGGAGCACTGTATTCAGCTCTGGGGTCCTTAGCACAGGAAGGAGTCCAGAGGACCACCAACATGGTCAGAGGGCTGGAGAATCTCTCCTATATAAAGACAGACAGAGAGAGCTGGAGCTATTCAGCCTGGAGAAGAGAAGGCTCTAGGGTGACCTTATTGCAGCCCTTCAGTGCCTGAAAGGAGTCTACAAGAAGGCTGGAGAGGCACTTTTCTCAAAGAAAGGTGGTGACAGGAAGGAGAAATGGCTTCAACCTAAAAGAGAGTAGGTTTAGATTAAATATTAGGAATAAATTCTTTACTTGAGAGTGGTGAGGCACTGAAATAGGCTGCCCAGAGAGGCTGTGGATGCCCCATCTTTGAAAGTATTTAAGGCCAGTATTGATGGGGCTCTGAGCCACCTAGTGTAGTAAAAGGTGTTTCTGCTCATGGTAGAGAATTTGTAACTAGATGATCTTGGAGGTCCCTTCCAACCTAATCTATCCTATGATTGTTTAAAAAAGAAAATAATTAAAAAAGTGTGCAGATTGGACACATAGGGTATTTTGGTAATTCAAGACTACATTGATTTGTGTGCCTTGGGGAAATTGCAACATGACTAGATGGTTTTGTCTAACTGTAATGTAGTTTAGAAGGCACTGTTTACTAATCCAGTATTTATCCTTTTTCTGAATCTTGGTATATTATTGTGCCAAATTATACTGACTATGGAAAAGATACTCTTTAATTACAATTTGATCTGAAGAAATTACCAATTTAAAAGTCAATACCATTCTTATGCATTACATTAGTCTGACATATAGGATAATTTTTTTGATGATGAAAATGTGAAATATTGGAAGAAATTAAAAGGAAATTCTGTGAGTATGCTTGTCACTTCCTTTTCTGTAAAACGTGAGCCTGGGTGTGTTCAGAGGCCTGCATATACCAGTGTTCCCTGAGAAGTGGCCACAGGTAAACAGATTGGTAAATATGGAAGAGAATAAACATACACTATCCATGAATTCTTTCCAAAGCTGCAGTTCATGAGCCAGAAGCAGTTTCTGTGCATAGTGGACTTCCATTCGGGTAACATGTCCAGTTTTTACTTCAAAGTATGTATTTTTTCAGCATCTGCAGTACTCTGTTGTAGAGATGTTTACAAGTCAGCCATGTATTTTGTAAAGAATTACTTTCTTTTGGTTTAAGCCTACAACCTACTGGTTTCACTTGCAGTTCCTTGCTGACTGGACCTCTCCCCACCCACCTTTCTCTGTGAACTTGTGCTGTGGCAGAAACCTGTCCATTTTTTCACACCTGTCCTATTCAAAAGAAAGGGAAATGCTTGAAGGACACAAACCTTGCCATCTTAGCTTCCAATATGGTGTTCCTGTGTCTGGCCCGGCTCTGCAGAATTTTCATCACCTCCAGCTTAACTTCACAAGTGACTGACTCACCATGGCCCTTAAGAGGGGGGAGGAGGGGAAACCTCAACAAACCAAAACAACATTCCTAGCATTTTTTTGGTTGTGGGTTTTTTCGTTGTTGTTTAAGTTTTGTTTGTTTGGGGGTTTTGTTGGGTTTTTTTGTTTGTTTGTTTTTGCCCCTCCAGTCTTATTTGTCGATCTGGTTGCACATAAGTGAATGTTTTCTGTGGCTCCTTGGGAAGGAATGTGAGGTTACCAAAAGTATATGTTAATTTAAGAAATCTGACTTGTAGAACAGCAAATGGTGATGCAGTGAAGAGTGAGTGCAGCAGTAGATGTCTTTGAAAGCTTCATGCTTACCTTGGGTGAGAATAACTGAATCACAGTAGTGGTAATTTTGCAGAGGAAAATTCCTGTGTTTGCAATACACATGAGGGGAAAAAAAAAAACAAAAACAAAAACCAAAACCAAGATGTTTACTCACAAGAGGAGGAGGGGGTTTCGTCCTCAATAATCACGCCACTCTTTATCAAATTTAAGAAAAAGGACC
>JAWWLZ010000139.1:30714554-30737302 GCA_035041345.1 Poliocrania exsul | reverse complement strand
TGTGCAACAGCCTTGACTGCCAGCCTGTTCACAGTGTCACCCTTTATTTTCCCCCTTTCAGACATACTGAGTTTGAGCTTCTTCCTTTTGCCCAAGTTACTTGTAAAAGTGTTAGCATCAGACCCCATACCAACTTTTTCAAACCATTTTGAGCCAGATGATCCAACCAGTTTTTTACCCACCTTGTTGTCCACCCATTCAGTCTGTATCTCCTCAGCTTCACTGCAAGAACTGGTTGTGTATTTGATGTTGGGAAGCGTTGAAAACCTTGCTGAGGTCAAGGTAAGTGAAATGGACTTACCTGGTTATCCGCAGAGCCAGTCATTGCAGAAGATGGGTTGCTCAAGAGCAACTTGGTGGTGGCTTCTGTGTGTCACCACTTTGCTCTCGTGGTAGTAGTTTCTATTGGGACTTGTTCTGTTTGCAGTCTGGGAAATGGACTAAGACTGCCATTCTTTGGATCTCCCTCCTTCCCTGGATTTTCGGCATAGCAATCTTAATTTTGTTTCTGATCAAAGCTGGTGTTTGTTGGATAGTTCGAGGGTCTCTGTAGTGACACCGGTGCTTTGGTCCTGAGTGGGCCTTGGTGTTTGTTGCAGACACAGCTTTATTAGTTGCTATTGTGAACTCTTCTCTCAGCTTCTCATGTGGTTTTCTTTTTTTTTTTTTCCTTGAGAGAGCCATTCTAATCAACTTTTGAGGTTTCACTTTTCTGATACTCAAAAAAAACCCCAAAACACTAATACACCAGCAACAGTAGTCCCAGCAGTGTTTCTTGAGGTGCTACATAGTTGTCTCTTAAATGAAAAAAAAAACAAACCAAACAAAACCAAACAAAACAACAACAAAAAAACCAAAAACCCAAACAAGAAATCACAAACAAATAGCAAAACACCCAAATAAAAACCAAACCAAACCAAACCCCAAGTCAACATCCTTGAAATACATACTCGCCCTTGATTTTCTGTATTTGCCAGTTATTGATGTTTGGGGAAATCATTTCTGACCTAAGGCAGTCTTATAAATGTCACTAAAAAAAAAAATGGTTTCTACATAAATTCTATCAAAACAAAAATCTCCATTAAAACCATTTTACTCATTTATGTGCCTTCTTTTTGTGAAGTTCTAAATTTACTTTCATGATTTCGTTGACCTTTATGGTACTAGCTGCAGACTTAGACATTAAGCACATGAATAAGTGTTTTCAAAATTGAGGTTGTAAATAATAAGCTGTTGCACAGGGAGAAATGTGTCTCATTGATGTGGTTTTTTGTTTGTTTGTTTTGAGGGATTTTGTAAATTTACAATTCATATAAATACCTTATTAAGGTTGCCATTAACATACCAAGGCATTGCAACATTGTTTTCTTATTTCAGAATGATCAAAATTAAGAGCACAGAATAATCTTCAAAGAACAAAAACTTGCACTACTTTTTGCTTATACTGACTTCAGAGAAAAAAGACCTGCAAATAAGAATCCCTTACTAAATACTAGACTTCCCCAGCTGCTGCATGCGTCAATATTAATTGATTTCAGTAACTTTCAAAAGCATTGTTGGATATTTCATATAAATAAGTGAAATATTTTCAGGAGTGTTTAATATTTTTGGTTAAACTGCTCTCTCTCAGTGTTTTGGTCTTCTCTTTGTTGTTATCTTGTACTGGGGTAGTTACATTACTGATTTACCTCTGAAAAGTCTAGTGTTGGGCTGCTGATGGAAGTGCAATATGTCTCATGTACCACTGGCCCCTCTGGGAAATGGCAGTTGTGTTCACATGCAGCCTCCTGGAGACCATATGTTAGGAGATGTTTTCATGTTGTTCAGCTAGCTTGCTAATTCTGATCTTTACTGTTGATCTGTGCTGTTTTATAAATGCCCATCAGAAATCAGAGCAGAGTTAGGAATGTTGAAATAAGATCAGAGGATTTTGTTACAATGAGAATAGAATTGCTGGAATGTCAAACTAAAATTTTCACTCAAGTTGAAGGGAGGGAAGAGAAGGAGGAATAGGAGGCAAACTATTTCACAGCCAGAGTATTGTCGCTAACTTTTTTTTTTTTTTTGTATAATAGGTTCATTAAAAATAATTGATAATTAATGACTTTCATGAATCAGATGCACTGGCATTATTATATATTTCCCTATTGATTCTGAAAGATAATATCCAACATGACGTCAGTTTTTGGGATGGAGTAGTAGTAGCCAGCATCATTACTAGATGGTAGTCTTTTTTCCTTTTTTTTTTTTTTTTTTTAAAGCAGTTGACCAGACCTCCCAAGAAAACAATATAAAATCAAGTGCTACAGCTCTTATACTGGGCATTCATTTTGCCAGCCCAGTTTCAGTTCCAGCAATGTGAATTATATGGTATTTCACTTGGTATTGAGATAAGAAAAACTTTGACAGTGCCTTCTTAACTTATCGTATTAACATCCATTCAGTTGTGTCCTGATGTGTTGAAAAATGAGACCTGTGCTGCTTTTAATGCAAAGTTATACACTACTTAAATTCAGGGGTTAGATTCTGGCATTCAGGTCCTCTCTAGACAGCACTTCTGATAATCTTTGGAGAATCCTTTGTAGAGAAATGGATGTTTTTCTTTAAAATTATGTTTGCAATAGAGTCAAAAAAGGAAAGTATAATAAATTGTTCTTATTTAAAACTAGAAGCTATGTTGACAATCTGAATTATCTGAGAACTCGAATTTTCTAGTTGGAACTGGCAAGAAAAGGTTTGGGTGCATATAGTCTTCAAAATCTGATTTTCAGTTGTGTATTTGTTTGGAATTTTAATATAAATACAATATCAATTTTGATACTAACTAATAAGTCTGCTTAATTATATATTAATTTTATTTGAAGGCTGGAAACATGTTAGTCAAAACTCATTCTGTCTTATATATTCTCTAAACACGTAACCTTTTTGTTGGGGAAATATTACTGTGCTCAGAAGTAGAATTTCATATAGAAAATAACAATTTTTTAATGCTGTTGAGCTAGCCCGTAGGACCAGGACTATAAGAACTTCTGAATAATGCCATCTGGAGCTCCTGAAGGCTGCCTCAGAAGTATTTGGCAGTTGACTTCATCAGGTCATTATGTCACTCTCAGATCAGTAAAGTGGAAGAAAACTGGGATTCTTCCAAAATCCTGTCTTTGAATTTGGAAGTAGTGCTTCTCTTGTATTTTTTTCCATAACTAGTAAAGGAGGATAAAACTTTGTCAGATGTGCCTGCCATTCGGTAGAAGCGTGGCAAATACTTAAAGATGGACAGTTATTTTTTCCCCTTAGACATGGTGACATACAGAATAAATGATGGTCTTAGCAACTGGAACACCAACTAAACATAGTGTCAAAAAAATTTTAGTGTGAATCTGTTACTGGCTTTGGTAGTTTAGAAGCAAGATTATAAGAAGAAGTGTGGGCTGTTCCCCCTTTTCTTACCAAACTTCCATGGGGTTTAGGAAACTGATCAGTTCCTAGCCCAAAGAGATTTTTCCAGGTTTTTGAAATGTCTCCACTTTTCCATGAAGGTGGCCCTTTGATGCTGCTAGAAATGTGTATGCTGATCTTTTGTTCAAGCAGAAGCCCAAGTCTGGCTGTGCAGTGCTGCACTTTGTGCCTTCCTTAGCAAGGGGAGAACTGCTTTGCCCTTTGTGCCTCCCCCGCGGAGGAGAACCACTCTTAACAGGCCGTTTTTCTCTCCAGTCTGGAGCTTAACAAGGGTGTACTGGGAACTGTGGGCATTGCAATGCTTAAACCTACACAAACCAAGTGGGCAAGGCAAGATTGTTTCTTGCAGGTTTGCATGATGATGTTTGCTCTCATTTTACCCCATCTCTGAAGCGCCCGGAGTCCTTGTGGGCAGTGAACTGGTCTGCCCAGCTCACCAGAGAGCTGGGACACACTCGGGAATTGCAGAATGAGTTGGCTGAGGCTGGATCCAGATTAGAACAATACTACAGGACTTGGAGCTAAAGCTTGTTTATAATCCATGGTCCAAGAAACAAGTGTATATATATAATTTTTCCCCCTCCTTATATATTTGGGGTACTTTTGAACTTGTGCTTTTTGTGACTTGAAAGCTCAAAAGAGATGAATTACTCCAGTATGCTTACTCTTGGAAGCTTCAGCTGCTGTGGAGCAAATGCCAGCCTGCCTGCTGATGGGCACATCTGTTATATTTTATCTGTTTTGTAATCCAAATCTTTCTGAGACCATTTCTGTCCATATACAGTCAATCCAGTTGTGCCATTAGCGTTTGAGTACAGATGGCAAGTGTGATCATAATAATATTCCTGACTGTAACTTGGATTCAAAGGTTGACTCTTACTATTTGTGAGCCTTGCAAACACAGAACTGTTTTATTTTGTTAGACTTATGCTGGACTTTGGGCAGATGTAGTCTGAAAAAATAATTTTTCTCTGAAGACTTTTTTCTTTGAAGATGCTGCTAATCCAGACTGTCTGATCTTACTGAGGAGCTCATCCCACTAGATTTAATCACAGAAGAATGTGTTATTCTTAGAGCAGTCCTCAGGGAGATGGCAGAAGTTGATTCTATGCATCAGTGAGATCTTGGTGAGAGTTGAAAGCTGCAAGAGTGATTATAGAAATTATAGACCTCACAAATAGTAGTAAGAATAAATACTAGGGTAATATGTAGACTGGAGAAATTCTCAGATATTTTTACAGACTTTTTTTAAAAAGTGTATTTGCATAATACAGATACCAAAAATTAGGAATATTTACCTATATACTGACAGAGAAAAGGAGGTAATAGCAGGATGTTAGAATCCTATCAGTTTGTCCCTGTTCGTGCTGTGTGAAGTATCTACTGAGAGCAATTTGTCACTAGCAGCATACATTTGTTAACACTGTAAGTGCCACTATGATTCTGACTAAATAGCACTTAAGCTTGGCTTAAATACTATAGTAGTAATTGTACTGATGCATATTACAAGCTTCAACATGAAAGTGTGTGATTTTATGTCTTTTATAGAGGAGATGTAAAGTGAAAGCAAAATAGTTAATTATGACGTAGACTTTTCATGGCTTGCACAGCTGTATTAAGAGAACGAAGACAGCTGCAAGCACAAGCTTTAAAAATAGTTTGTTTAGCTTCTCTGTTTCCTAACTACACGCGTGTTCTTCTATAGGGAGGCACCTGGTATGAAAATAGTTCATCTTTTTATCTCTCCAAAAAGCACGCACAGCATCTTTTGCTGGCCGCAGAAGCATCCAGGTAATATTTCTTAATTTCAATTAATACTTAACACCTGTACACTTGCATATGTGTAGTAAATCCTCCATTCTGATACTGTAAGTCCTCTATTCTAGTATTTCTAAATCTCAGAAATAATTTGGCTTCATCGCATTTTTAGACCAGTCAGTAACAGGGGTAGTTACATAGAAGGAAGAAAGAAAGATAGCTTGTAGGAAAAATATCTTAAAACACCTTTCTGAAACAAAGACACAGTGAATAAACTTTGGAGTGTTACTGTTTTATGAGCCATAATTTGAACTTGTTTGCCTTTGAAGGCAAAGGTTTTTTGATCTGTATTATGCTGTTGACTAGATTTTTATCTTTCTAGAGAGATGAAAGTAACTTAGATGAATCTGCTAGAAAAAATGGAAAGCTCCTTGAGGGGGGTCTTATTTTGGAAAATAGGGTTGATCTGCAGAAGGTAAGAGAGTAGAACTCTCCTTTTGTTTGTGTAAGTTTGGTTAGATTAAAAAAGTCTTTAACCTCTGCTCTTAAACAAGAATATCTGTGTTTTCCATTCTTTCTTTCCATGCAGAAAGTTTAATTTGCACATGTAAGCGGAAAATAGAAAACGTAATTAGTTTTGTGCCTAAATTTTAAAGCCATAGTCCTACAAATAAGAATTGTTTCAACTTGTAAAAGTTGACAATTACTGAATAAAATATTTTTTTCCCTATTGATTCATTGGGAAAGGAAGGGAAGAATATAGAGTGTTTGGTAAATAGTTTTTAAATTATTTAATATTTTTGCCCCAAAAGAAAGTAGAAAACTGACTTTTTTTTTATTTCAACATCTTTCAAAATTGAAAGGAGAGGGAAATCATAAAAAGAGTAAAATAAGAAGAAAGGGTAAAGCTTCATCTTTGTTATGCTGGAAATTTAAACTCTGCTTTTGGAAATGAAATTAAAAATATGCATAATGGGATATGAAAGAGTATAATTTAGGAAGAAAAAAGGCTTTTTATTTAAAATGCATGCACTGAAAAGTTTCACCAGTTTTTTGAACCACTGTCAGTGACCGACTGCAGTTGATACTGAATTATGTCACATAAAAATGACATTTTGTTCTAAAATATTAAGAATCAAAAAACCTAGAATAATATGGAATTAAATTACAAGGTTTTTTTTCCCCGCTTAAAAAAGGTGAGTAGTCATGACTTCAATATTTTGTGAATGTTGAGTTACATTTTTCACACTTCTGCAGTTTTTTTCTGACTGTAGTTATAAATAAACCATTAGTCTATGAACTAAACAGGTGCCCATTTTGATAATCTCAGTTATATTTCACTGTTATATGGCATAATCCAGTCTAAACCAACCACATGAATTGGTCAGCTAGTACTTATTAAGTGGTGTCCTGTTTTGCTCCTGTGGTGGGAAAATTGAGAACTGTCGCTATCCATGGAATAGTTTTCTCAGCAGAAAATCTTTGCAATCTACTGTTGTTGCAAAGCCAAACAAACCCAGTAAAATTATGATTTGACAAAGCTAAAAAATAACAAGACAAATTACATCTGTGATTTTTGCACAGTCCTACTGCATGGCAACATGTGGAAGTGAGAAAGGTGGTCGTAGGTGATTGTTGCCCTTGGCTATTTCACTGTCAAGGTTATGCTGTTACACTCATTTTCAGCCTTATTTTGTGCTTTGTGACACACATTATTCTTTTTGATTCAGTGGAAGGATTTATTTTTTAATTAGGTCCCCAGTAATCAGGTGATAGTGAGCTACTGAAGTTTTGTTAAATGCACCGTCTGATCTTGGTCACTCATACAGTAGTAGGATACTGTACTACTCCATTTGTCAGAAAACTTTCAGCGTTTTTCTCCTGTAACCTTCAACCAGTTCTGAGTATTCAGAACTTCTTGCAGCCTCACTGATTACTGTTCCTTGCATTCATGCTCACACCTTTATTCTTCAGCTGTGTCACGCTACACTCAGCTGCCTATTTATGTTAAAATTCTGCAAGACCACCTTGTATCAAAAAATAGGAACCGGTGATCCAGAGCTGATCAGGAGCTATTGTGTAACAGAGTCCCTGCACAATACCTCACTCAGAATTTGATCTGGGGGGTAAGCATGCAGTAGGCAGGTAGGTGATCCTTTCTGAGCTAGAATTGAGACAGAACTGTGTGCTTTTTCCACACTACAGTATATAACCACAGGCATCCTCACAAACATGATTATTTAGAATTGTGAATGGGAGTGGGAGGGCTTTGTGTGTTTGTATGGATAAATAAAAGTAATATATCTTAATCTGGTTGAAGTATTGTACTGGGTTCTGCATCATAGATGGCAGAAGGTGTTTCCTGGTTGCTTCCTCTCCTTTTCTTTTTAAAGAAAACAGTCTTGAGAAAAAGTCTGGTATAATGACTAATAATTAAAGTTTGATAGCATACCTCTAAGGTAATTAAAAAGTGATAGTTAAAAGTAATCCCATTCAAGATGAAATTGCTTAATCAAAAGTGGACATTGCCCAACTTAGTGTCCTCTGCAAAGTGACTGAAGAAGCACCTGATCCCCTTGTCCAGGTCATTGATAAAGGTATTAAACTGCTCTGGGCCCAAGACTGAGCTCTGGGAAACACCACTAGCAACCAGCTGCCAGCTGGGTGTGGGTCCATTGACCACCACTGTCAGGGTCCCACTATCCAGCCAGCTTTTTTTAGCCATTGAACAGTGCACTCATCCAAACCATGAGCAGCCAGTTCCTCCAGGAGGATGTTGTGGGAAACAGTGTCAAAGACTTTACTAATTTCTAGGTAGACAACATCCACAGCCTTTCCCTTGTCCCCCAAGTATCATAAAGGAGATCAGGGTTTTTTTGGCAGGACCTGCCTTTCATAAACCCATGCTGGCTGAGTCTGATTCCCTGACTGTCCTGCATGTGTTTACATGATGGCACTCAGGGTGACTTGCTCCATGATGTTCCCTGGCACTGAGGTCAGGCTGACAGGCCTGTAATTTCCCTGAATCCTTCTTGGGTTCCTTTTGTAGATGGGCACCACATTGGCTGACCTCCTGTCAGCTTGTACCACCCTGGTTAGCCAGGGCTGCTGGTAAATCATGGAAAGTGGCTCAGTGAGATTTTCTACCAGTTCCCTCAGTACCCTTGGGTGGTATGGACTTGTGCATGTCTTAGTGGCAGAGCAGGTCACCACCCATGCCCTCCTGGATTATGGGGTCATCATTCTACTCTGTATTCCAGCTCAGGGCCAGAGTACCTGGAAAACAGCTAGTCTTGCTACTGAAGTCTGAGGCAAAAGAAGCACTAATTACAGCAGACTTTCATCATCCTTTGTTATTATGTTTCCCCATGCATCCAGTAAGGAATAGAGATTCTCCTTAGTCCTCCTTTTGTTGCTGATATATTTTTAAATATACAAACACTGATATTTAATAACTTCATATTCAAATTCACAAATCTATATTTACACTAGACTAAAAATTCATAAATGCCTCTTTTTTTTTTTCTTTTCTATAAATTGTACTTAATGTGGTGGCATTCTATGCACAGAATAGCACTGGATATTCATTGAGTTTTGTTTTATTTGATTTTTCTGCTGTGATCAATCAATATTTTCTTAATTCCTCAGTTAATTTACCTAGAAAGTGTGTTATGAATAGAAATAAGTAATTCTGTGTTAAAGCAACAGAATGGGATAAAAATGAGAGCTTTCATTTTTCTTAATGAACTAGGACTGCAGATTTAGATAAGACTTTGCCAAACCTTGGAAGAGACCAGATAGTCAGCTTTTATAGAGTGCTGTTATGTATGTGTAGATCAAAATGAAAAAGTAAAATGCAATGAATAGTGAATTTATATGGGGAGAAAACCCCACAAAACCGATATACAAGGCAGTATATTTTGTTATTGAATGAATACCTCAATAAGGCAACTGGTATTCAACTTTAAGACGAAAACTGGGTTTGACTGAGGGTTCTTTTTAACTTTTGTTACTGAGGCATAGCAGCTGACTTAATTTTTTTTTTAGTGAACTGATCTCACAGACGCTGTCAGTGTAAGTGTTTTCTGTGTATGAGTAAAAGTACTGGAGGCTTAAATAGAAGCACATATTTGCAGCTGTTTTACATAACATCTGGATTTCATCCATGTTACCAGCTGCAATGTACACAAAATAAAAGAGGGAAAAAGAAGAAGAGAAGGATTCCAGTAGAATGTGTCATCAAATGACTATGGCTAATTTAACATTCAGATATTGGTATTGGTACAGTACTCTGAATTTAAAGGAGAAAAAAAAGCGCAAATATATACCTGCTCCCACCCCCCAATAATAATAGTAATAAATGACAATATGTTCTCATGTTAAGGTAATAGTAAAATCTTGACTTTAGTGATGAATTGATTAGTGCACTTAAAAAAATTTAAAAAGCTGTTTAATGGGGTTTATTTAGCTGTGGAGGTCATTAAATGTTTTAGGTTGTTTTCTTACTTTGACTTAAGATAAATTCCATTGTACCAAAACTGTAATATTAGTTGGTAATATGAGCCTAGTGAAAAGATAATTACATGCTCTGTTGAAAAAGGGGATGGTTCTCATAATCTTTCAGGATTTATCTTTGTGAGTAGATAGACACAGCAAGTATTTATCATACGTTGTTTTTCATTTGTACTTGTTATTTTAGCTCCTTGTCACATGGACACACAATTATTTTGGCTTGTAACCAGAATTTGAATAAATATTATTAAAATAAAATTTATAACCAATAAGGAAGTGGCTTTTACTCTTTTCCTACAGTAACTGTAAAAGTTAAAGCTTTAGGAGATGAATTATGCAAGTCCTTAAGTTTTTTAATTGACAATTGCTGATAAGTATTGATGTTGCTCCATACTCATGTGGCATTAATTTCCAGTAGCACTAGCACACAAAGTAAGTTATCCTGTGAAGGGAATTAGTAGAACTGGAAACCACAACAGTTTTAACTAAATGCCTTCAGTGACTCCTGGAATACTGTCTTTATGAATGCCTTTGGACTAAACTGAGTAGATACCCAGTTTTGCCAACTCCTGGTCCCTAGTAATCCTATCCTGCACCAGGCATTAGTGCTTGAGTGGTGTGTGCTGGTGAACGGTGCGTCTTTTGGAGTAAGAGGGTGGTTTTGTTATCAACTTGAATTTTAACAGCAATTACAAAGCAAACAAGCGATTTTGCAAATGGATAAAACAGATTTGCTGTCCTCTGCAGGACGTACCATAAACCAGAATGAAACCCCAGTTTTTCAACTGTTAGAAACTGGAGGGAGTTGTATATGAAAAATTGCCAAAATAAAGAAATAAACTGTGGTTCTAGCCCGTTTATTAATCGATACTATTTTTACTTTACAAAGGTTACTTTGTTACTATTGGACTTTTGCTTAACATTTTCCTAGACCAGTCTCTAAAAGTAGCAAGGATAATAAGCAACACTGGAAAAAGTGCAAATGCAGACCCTTGTGGAAACTTCCAGTTCTTGTGGGAAGTCTCCTAAGGAAATCCTATCAGTTCAGCAAATGTGTGAAATGCCCTAATACACATTCATTTTTCTGTCTGTTCTCTCACAGTTAAGTGCCCTTGTTTTAGTACATTAAATGACTACTATGATGTGGAAAACTGTACCCAGAATAAGTGGTGCACTCTGAGCTTGAGAGAATAAGTACCAGTATCAGTGGGGGGACTCTGTTTGCTCCAACCCGCAAACTTAAAGAAAATGTTTTTTACTAGTGTATGAAAAAAAGGAAGATATTAACTAGAATATAGTGGCTACCTGATGGTGTGCATAAATGGTATCGCTAAGAGGTGGGAACTATTTTTGAAGTCCCCAAGAGTGCTGTTGGTGCCAGGCTTGGCTCTACTGACACAAGAAAGCAGCGTGAGCAGTACTGTCCTGAGGCTGGACTCACCCCAGGGAAGGCCCCACTGTGGGGATTCCCAGAGCTGCAGTAAGCCATAGTAGAATAATGAATCAAATGGGAAATACAACTTGTGGAAGGAGAGGGTATCACTTTCTGTGCTCCTGATGCATGGAACCACTTGAGCGGCTGGCAGTCAGATCTTTCCCCAGTTATTTTTCTCACTCTTCAAGTCTGTTTAACATACCTCAGAGTCGCTGCTAAAGTGGAGCATGTTGTTTTATGGTTCAACACCAAGACTGGTTAGTTCTGATCTGAGGACTTACTTGGGTTGTAATTTGAAAAATTCTGGGGAATATGCCAGTCTTAATCTGGCATATTTTTAACTTTTACCCTTAATTGTTTTTTTTCCTACTAGTAATGGTTCTAATGGTATGGGCGCATTTTAACACAGCTATCAGCATAGTTGATTTCATGTATGGCTCAGACATTTGATATATTTTTCTGAAGTGGGCACAAAGACTTTCATCTTTATTAGCTTTAAGTCTGCAGCTCGTCTTCAAAGATAGCAGAAACAGTTTCTGCTCTCCTCTAATTTGGTATAACAAGAATCTTCCAGAGGCAAATCTGCATTCCCATGAGCTGAGTGTATGATCACTTTAGCTTTCATCAGATTTGGCCAATCTCAGAATAAGATGACTTGTTGTTGTTATTTTTAATTATTTTCTCACTTTCACTTGTTCTGTGAACTCACTGGATCACACAAGTAGGTTTGATGTTGCTTCCAGAAGTGCACTTAGCAGTAATTAGATATACCATAAAATTAAAAAGATTAGGATGAGGTCATATTCCAAGAATTTTTTTTTTTAAACCGCAGAGTGAAATCTGAAAAGATTTCACAATCACAGAATTAGTTCTGCCCAACTGTAAAGTAGCAAATTTTCTTAAGTGATGGCAGAACTTATAGTTTTTCACAAGTTCTTCAACTTATGCTTACATGTTGATGCACGTAGTTTGTCTTTGCAGCAGTGCAGCTTTTAGTGGCTTCTGTTGTTCATCCAAGAATGTTTAAATAGTTGAGGTGAAAATTCTGTACACACAGATTTTTTCCACTTTGTAGAGTTTAATAGTAATTAAAAGCATCTGTTCTTTGTATATCATCATGTGTATCCTACTGGTAGTCTAAAAAGAGTTAGTCTAATTACTTTTAATAGATAGTGAACTTCAATTCTCTCTAAAATCATGTTCCTTCTAAAATACGCAAAATAATGAATTTGAAATGAGAATAAAGTTACTATCATATGAAGGAAAGTATGCCTGTTATTTATGTTATTTTTATTTATTTATATTATTTAGGTTATTTATGTTATGTTTGTATTTATGAGCTTCAGAAGAGAAGACATGTTTTAAAATGAAGTACATTTTTAAATCACCCGTGGTCCAGCCTTTCTTTGAACAGTAACACCTCAATTTATTTTGAAACTTTTTCTCACCTCACAAAACCTATTACACCTGCATTGAAATCAACTGTTTCAGTAGCATTTAGTTGTATGCAAATAGGTAATACCATGAAATAACGGTCCTTTTTCTCTTTCTGCTCTTCACCCTCTCAAGCCCTGAGGTTTGCTGAACAGCTACACCTAAGTAAGGGGAATTAAGATATTTCTGGATTTAAAAAAAATTCTCTGAGCCTTGCTTGATTTTTTTTTGATGTATCCTAACAAAAATTGCATATAATGCCCATGTT
The DNA here is from genome assembly GCA_035041345.1 of Poliocrania exsul. Taxonomy (NCBI): domain Eukaryota; kingdom Metazoa; phylum Chordata; class Aves; order Passeriformes; family Thamnophilidae; genus Poliocrania; species Poliocrania exsul. The sequence continues at coordinate 30,724,439 of JAWWLZ010000139.1, read as the reverse complement.
TTAAAATAACCTTAGAGAATAGTGTTCTTAAAAGCTAACTTCATAATTCTAAGACTACAAATCTAAATTATGTTAACTTAAATTGCAGACAGCAAGAGGTAAATTGATCAATTCCCTCCAATCGAGTCAGTAAGGAGGAAGTCCTCAAAAAGTAAAATGATATTTCTTTACAGCAGTGATTCTGTGATGTGCAGACAAGATTTTACCTGTAAGATATTATAATTTTAACTTCAGGGTCTGAGTTTCAAACAAAGGAGCTGCCATAACACTTTGGACCTTTCTATTTGTTTTATTGTTTGGTTGGGGTTTTTTTAATTTGTTCAAAATAGACTTTAGCTAAAGTACCTGTAAATAAGAAGATGAGATTAACACAGCTAGAAATTTCAGTAAGCACTGAATTAACAAGTTTCAGATTTGTCTTACACATTCTATGTGTATAGAATTCTTTTTCATGGTGGAGTAAGTAAACAAAATTATGAACCATCAAAGTTTGTAGACACTGATACTGCTAAAATTCTGCAAAGGGGAACTGATTAGATATGAAAAGTATTTTCTTAATTTTTCAGGCATCATGTGCAAGATATATGTATTTAGCTATCATAGACCGTTTATCACCAAGTGATTCAGATGCCCCATTAATTGCAGTGCTGGATAAGATTATGCATGTATTAATTGTTTTTGTTCATTCTAATTTACATGACAGCATAAGCTTGAGGGCTTGATATCCCTGTCTTGTTTGTTTTGCAATTGAAATACTGGCTTTACCTACTAGTGTTGAAACTGTTAGTAAATGTCTTCTGTTGGAGAGGCATTGGAATTCTTAGACACAAAATTATAAATTAATTGTTCATCAAGATGCTGTTTTTGATAAAAGCTGTTCTTTTCCATATAGTAACTTGCTGCTATACCCTGAAAAAATGCAGTGCTTTAACATGTCAAAATTTCATTTCATAGGAGTTGCTATAGTTTTCTTCTGTTTTAAAATATATAATTCTCTTTTACAATTACAATAAGAGGTTTAACAGTTGACTCATTCTATAGAGACTACAAGTGTAACTAGGGCAAAATGCTTTCTATTTAAATTGTTTCAGTAAATAGAGTTTTGGGATGTAATTTCTTCTTTGCCTTGAGACTCATGTGATTTGATACGAACTTCGAATTCCAGTTGTCCAGACTGCAGTTAAGAAATGTGATTCTGTGCCTGTGAATTTATAGTTCTACCTTCCCCCTCAATGAGTTTAAATGAGAATACAGACTCAGCGAAAACTGTCATCCAAAACCCCTTCTGAAAAGTGAGTGAAGAGACTAGAAAGTGGTTTTCATCAAGTATCCTGACCTAGCTTACTTGGCCTAGGAAAAATTATCAGAGAAGCAGCTCTTATTTACTGCTGGGCAGATGGGTTTCCAATACCCATATTGGGCAAGAAGTCACTACTCAGGTGGGTCACTATTTGTTCTACCATTGTCTCTTAGACCAAAGCTGACTAAACTGTAGCCAGTCTCCTCTGAGCACTTTTCAAGCTTCCCTACCAAGGGTCTGACTCCCTTTCATGCTGCTTTCATGTTCTCCACAACTGCAGGGGCATTGTGCAGAACACATTTTAACCACAAATTTCCCCTTAACCCTCCTATATGCCTGTGTTTTCCAAAGAATTTGAAGAATACTGGAGTGGTATGGATGCTTTGGCAAGGGTTAGAGTTTTTAAAAGGTAAAGTGTCAGATCTGGCTGCATATTATCCCAAATAACACTGAGGATAAGACTGTCGTGGAAAGCAGCGTGCCTCTCATGCTGAATTTCAAACTGAACAGTAGCTTTTAATGCAATATTGATTGAACAAATTATGTTACAGGAATCTCTGCACAGGATTGCCAAAAACCCTTGGGAAAATCACAGACAGACAGTTTTAAAACTTGTATAGTTTTAAAAATGTTGAAAATTGGGAAACTTATCTGAAACCAGGGATATTGGAGTGATGCAAGAGTTTCAAATGTCACTTTTCATTTTACAACTGTGAAGAATTTTTCAGCCTATATAAGGCTTCTTGATCTTGGGTTTAACATAACTCCATAAGAAGTTTTTTATATTAAAGGTAGGTAGGAAAAATATTAAAAGATCTAGTGATAAAAGCTTGAACTTCATGTGTGAAATAAGTAATAAATTATATGTGAATAAAAAAAATCATAAGTTAGCACATGAAATAAAGTGAACAATGGCAGCTCTAGGGAATGAAGCCTAAGTTGGAATACCGGTATGTTTCTGAAGATGACAACACTGCATATAATCTTTTTAGTGGCATAATTTGTGACTATGATGGTGCTTGGGCCCTGCTGTTATTCCTTCTCAGACACCTGCTGTGCTAGATTAGCAAAAGGATCTTTTGGAAGTGGTTTTATATATAATAGCACATTCAGTACTCAAGCCTGTGGGATACAGATCTCTTATGGATGCTTTATTGTGCATTTGTAGTCTTTGGAAAAATACAAAGGTCAGAGTAAAATAAGGATAAATTTTTTGCAAATGTGACATTATTGTTCATCCAACTTCCCTGAAGAGTAAAGGCCGAATGATCCATTAGGCTCATGCCACTTGCAATTACCTGGAAATGGCAAGTATTTTACTCATTTAAAGTCAGAGAAAATGGCAAGAGTTGTTTGGCTGAGGCTAGAAAATTTATCCTATCCTAATAAAAATCTCATCCATTAATCTAAGTATGAAAAGCTTATCATTGTGGACTGTCTGTAAAAAATATCCTTGGTGTTCATGTGTACATGAGTTCAATAGCCAGCAGGATCAGAGATACCTATTACCAGAGTTGTAAAAAGCATTATTCTTCCATATGGTGATATTATACAGTACAAACTCTCTCATTTTCTCCTTGCAGAAAGACAGACTGTCTGCTGTAGCTAGACTCATTGCTTCCTTTCTGAATTGCTTCTAGACATGCAAAACCTGTTATGGAAGAGTACTTTTCTAGTGTTGCATGATTTACCTTCCATGCAAAGGTACTAGAAATGAGTGTTTGAAGTTTGATTTTGTGTTGAACTCTGTCTGCCTGAAGGTCTTCCAGTTCAATAACAGTTGCATTGCATTCATGTCTGCAAATCTGTACTGATATAGCATGGCCATGTTATACAAAATCATCTTCTAGCAATCAAATTTTAATGAGATGAAGACATTATATTATTCTAAAAGCTTTGTTTTAGCAGGGTAATAGAAGATAAAATATTTTTTGCTTTAATGGACACTAAAGATGTAATTTTTTTCTCTGAATTTTTAAGTGTAGTGTAGTCCAGTTCAGAAAATACATGAAGATATACTAAATGATTTCTTTTTTGTACTTTCTTTGTTTCTCTTACCTTTTTAACATAAGGATAAGCTGGAGGTACATACTTTGTATATGTGATGCAAACCTGAGGCAGCTTTAAGCTGGCTTTTGGAGTTTCCAGAAGCAATGACACTTCTGTACTTAAAGTTTGGCACAAACTTTACAGTTTGCTTAGGAGCCTCTGATTTTTTGACAGTGAACTGAATGCCACAAGGACTTAATTCTTATAGTTACTCTTGCTCTGTAATTAAAGCTAACCCTTTATGTGCTACACTCACATCTTTAGTTGCAGTGCACAAATCATTAATTCTTTGATTCTCCTTTATGTCCCCTCTTCTATGACTTCATCACTAATTTGTTGACTAAAAATGTTAGCAGTAATGCTTTTCAAAATGGTCTTGAGCAACAGTTTTTTTTCAGAATGTAGAATATGACTGATGTTCTTTGTAAGTATTTGAATTGTTATATTTTTAAAGTACCTTACTGTGTTAGGAATTAAAAAAAATAACCCCATATAAATAGCAAAACAATGGAAAAAGCAAACTAAAGCATTTCAGGGCTTGTATTTCTAAAGATTAGGGTAGTGGCTTTATCTCCCTTTTTCTTTCTTTTTTTTTTCTCCCCACCTCTTGAAACATGATCAGAATGGGCTTATTTTTTTCACTGTGAATAATACCTAATATATGAGAGAGCTGTTTAACACATACCATATCCATAGAGTCTATTTATTCAGACTGAATTCCACAAGGACCATGGATAATCTTTTTCCCAAATGTTTACTAGTATCTGCTTCTAACAAGTGCTGCACAATATAAACTGAAGGAACCATAAAGAAAAGGGGCATAATAAAATTAAGTCTTGCTTTCCAGCAAAGTCTCACGACTCAAGAAGTGAAAATTTCAAATGGGCTGGATTTTAAAGAATTTCTTCTTTGAAGGACATGAATCACATACATTTAAAAGTATATGGAGAGCAATAGCTAGTATTAGAAAATGAGATCCAAGTAGGTTTTAGATAATGGCATTGAAACTAATGCGTTTAACTGAGATGAAAGGAGATCCAGGTTAACTTCATTGTTTTGTTAAAGTTATCTTCTTGCACTTGTAACCACTCTGTGCCACGCAGAGTCTGGAAAACCAGGGTATTACTGCTCTGTTTCCCCACCCCTTCCTACCTCAGCTGGTATGTACAGCTTTTCAAGACAGACTGACTGATACCGTGTGGGCATGTGTGTGGTCTCTAGTACTAGCAAAGCTAATTTTGGATGTAGCTTGGAAGTGCTGTCGTAATAAAATTGGAAACAAATTAGAAGTGCTGGGCTTGAGCATTTACATGTGATGTTTTTTGCCTTCACTTGAGTCTCTGTTACTGCCATAGATATTATTTTCAGTTATACTTTCTATTGATGTTTGTTTACATTTAAGAATAAAGTTATATTTTTTCAAAGCTTTTCTAAATCAGTTCCCATAGGAAAAAACTAACAACTGTTTTGAGCAGAATTGGAAAGATTACATATTTGAAAATACTCACTAGTGTTTCTTCACCCAAACCTCCTATACACATAAAATTTTGAAAATATTAATTTTTTTTCTTCATAAAGTAAATAAATAACTTTGTTATCTCTTATTAGGTACAAATATTTTCAAGTGGGAAAACCTTTCTCTGGTTTCCTGGCTTACTATTTGTGTTTACTTCCTGGTCTCTCTCAGCATTAAATCTTACTGTATGTCTTTTCTACTGACATTTTCATGTATAGCAAGTTGTAGTTTCCCAAGGAGATTTTCAATTCCTTCTATCCCACACCATTTTAATCATGTGTTTGTTAAAGTCTGGGTAAGTAGCTTTTAAAACCTTTTCCCTTTCTGAGTTTTGTTATCATTCAGGGATACTCATTTTACCTGTTCATTACTAAAGAAGACTGAACCTGATATTCTGGCCTTCCCCAGGATGCACCTGGAAAAGGGATCCATCACTGTATACTGTTAGGCTTTGTTTCATCTTCAACAATTTTCAATATCTATTGACATAATTTTCCATAGAGGGACCTATGAGTGGAGATTATGTAAAACACTTCCACCTTCTGCAGGGGAAGAGAAAAAAGGAAATAGAAAACTCAGAAATTATTATGTAGCAGACTGATGCCCTGGAATACAGCAGAAAACAAAAAAGAAGTCTTGTTGCAGGAAGATGGGGAAGTTGTGATGACCTCACACTGCTGATGAGTGACAGTCAGGTATTTAGGCTGATTACATCTGTTGTATGCCCTGGATACTGTTGATTGTGGAGCTGTTTACTATCTGCCAATCCTTGCAATGGTAGAGGGAGTGATCCGCTCAGAAGGGTTGCCTTTTCCTCTCCAAACTTTTCTCTCCTTTCCAGTCTTTCTCCCTCCATTTTGTTGTTTGTGTTTTGGGGGTTTTTGTGGGTTTTTTGGTGGTGGTGGAGTGTGTGTGTGTGTGCGTGACATTTTCAGATACTACTTTGGCATTCAGAGTCCATACTGTAAATGTAAATGAATTGTAAATCATTTAAAGTGAAGAAAAATCGAAGTTTAACAGCTGTTCTTTCCCTGTGCATACAACAGGTATTTTTAGTTGTATCTTATTCATCCTGACTGGTGAGCTGGGAAGGATTCTTCTACTGTGTCTAATATAGTAATGACATAGAGATGAGTGTCAAATGCCTGGTGTTATTCAAGCCATATATGACTTATGAAAAGTAGAAACTAAGAATTGTTCTTCTCTCAAAGTATATTTCTTTGGGCAATAGTATTTTAAATTAAAATTTGGGCATCACTGATAGCAGGATGTGTTTTCTTCTTGCATAAAAGGTACAGATATGGAATCAGATTAGCTTCTCACTGTTTTATGCTGCCTGTATTTAGCAGAGAGACTTTTTTATTTTTTTTAAATTTTAAATGTGTATGATCTTAGTTGCTAATACCTTTGCATTTCTGTATGGCTGGGCACCTACATATAGATCTCCCTGTAATTAAATATATAATGTCTATAAAACTTCCACAATATTTTCTGCCAGAAACACTTTCTGCCTCTCTTTATCTTCGCACCTCCAGAACAACTCATGCTTTGGGATTAATTTCTTAAATATCTGAAGAATATTGGTTGAGGGAAGAGGCCAGAATTTTCTTTCCATAAGTGTTACCTTTTTTGTCCGAGATGACTTCAGGTCACTCAAAATAGAGGACAGAGATATGGAGCAATCTTTGACTCAAGTCTGTATGTTGTGTGATAGTTACTTACCATATAATAATTTTATTAGGATAAAAACCCTGACACAAGAACAAATGTGAAAAAATATCAAAAGGACAAGCTTGACAATTTTCTTTATCTGTAAGAGGAAAGAAGGATGTTACTTATAATGAGTTTAATTACAGATTGTCATATTCCAGAGCTCTTTGTCAATTTTTGAACGACCCAAACATGTATTTGTTTTATGAATATGCAATATACTAATAATCCTATTTATTTCAGGATAAAGAAAGCAGATCAATCTATCATAAAATAATTCTAGCAGGTTTCTGTATTTAGTATAGATGGAATTCCTTTCATATTCAAGTCAGCAGGAGCTTTAATATTGATTCCTGCATAGCCAAGACTTTACCTGTGGACACTGGAATAAGTGTTTATTCGAACACTCTAGAATAATTGGATCTTTGAGCAAGTGACAACACCAAAAAGTTACCTCATCTGACACTTAGTAAAAGGAATTCTTTATCTTGGCTAAAATGTAGTATTTATCTAGTTTTAAAAGATATTGAGAAGTTCAGCGCAAAGACTGCCTTCCAAAAGAGTTTGAGCTGAAAACAGATCTCAATAGAGGTTACTTTTAATGCAAGATTTATTGTGCATACACACACAACACCACCGCCCCCCCCTCCCCCCTCCCCCCCGTCCTCCCCTCCCCAAACCCTGTTTAATTGCCATCCTCTTCTTTGAGCAGAAGCCAGAGTACTAGGCAAAATGCTGGTAAAATACTTGAATACTTTATATACAAGTGTATAAACTCATTTTTGTTTCTTGATGCAATTTGGGATTAAAAAAGGTTTGTTAGTGTATGATTAGTCAATTAGTCATGGTTATCTTCTGCAAGATGTTAAGTCACATAGCTCTTTGGAAACTTTATTATATCTGTTATTGCAGTTCTACACTCTGTTACTTTTTTTTTTTTAAAATCCTCCTCCCTCCCATTTTTCTTTTTCTTCCTTTTGTCCTTCCCTGTTAGGCCTGCTGCCAAAACTGAGAGTTCCTGAAGATTGATTAGAAAGCTTTTTATTCTCTGCTCACTTCATCTGTGTTCAGTCCTTCACATAATGTGCAAGGCAGAAAGACACTTAACCAGCAGTCAAATAGTGTATGATATTCAGTGCCTAAGGTAACAGTACAGGTTTGAATTCAAAATAGTAACAGAAGAAAAAACAAATAGATTAAATTGTAGGATTAAAAAACAAAACCAAAACCAAAAACAAATATAGTCCTCAATACATTCATCTTGAGTGGTGTGAACTAGACTTTTTTCATATACCTTTTCAAGTGTATGAGTTAAGTATGTCAGAGAGAGGAGTAACGTAAACAAGACGTAATATTTCTCCTACGTGTTTCTACTTTGTTACCTTATATCAGTATTATACTTTATAAATGGTATTTGTTACATATGCTAGTTTAGGTAACAAGTAACTGAATTATCAGATTACTAGTTAGAAGCTGAATATCATGCTCTGATGGTTGACAAGTCATATATTTATTGTATGGATAAGTGCTTGTTTCCCTCTCTAATTTCTTACTAACACCTGAAGAATCAAGGTTTCATATAGGTAGCTATATCATGAAAGCAACTGAAAATGGAAAATCCTCAGAAGTCCAGATCTGTTTTAAGAAGTTTATCCCAGCAAAGCTGCAAACCATACTGCTTAGGAAAGCTATCTTAGGAGATACAGCAAGCCAATATAAAGTTTTCTTTTCTTACTACTTGGAAAGTTGATGATGAACCCTATGGGCTCCAGAAACATTTCTTGTGGTACTTAAAGCACAATGGTTGGTAAGAACTGAGTGCTTGCTAGGTGGGTTGAAAATCAACTTGTCGGTCAGGCTTGAAGTCTCAGCAGCTAGTTGGAGGCAGGCAATGAGTGGACAGTGAGGAGTCTTGACTTGTTTTGTCTTGGGAGGAGAAGGCTGTGAGGCAGTTGTAGCAGGCTCCCAGTTGCTTCAAGAACAGTTTCTAAGGTGGCCAAGTTATACTCTTCCTGGTAGAGGTACAGAGTGTAAACCCAGAACAAATCCTGAAAAAAACCCCCAACCAACCAACCAACCAACCAACCAACAAAAAACCCATGAAAAACCCCACAAACAAAAAAAAAGAAAACAAAACACTAACAAAAAACCCCCCACAAAACAAACAAAAAACAACCAAACCAACAACAAAAACAACAACAAAACCTTAAAAATCCCCAACAAAAAATCCAGAAAAACCCACAACAGAAAAATCATGGCTAGAAATTGGAGCTTGCAAGGATCAGATTGGACATTAAGAAAAACATCTTCCCTGGAAAGGTAGCACAGCACTGGAACAAGTTATCCCAAGTCACTGTGGAGTTTTCATCCATGAGGGGCTTTGAGTATTGGCTAGAAAATGTCAACCAACCCTCAAATGGATGTTCTACTCTAGTGTGAGTGGGGAACTGTAACCCAATCAGGAGCTGGGAATGGAGGTCTCCAGAGGTCCCTGGAAAGCTGCCTTTGTTTGATTTTGAGTGGCTTTGTCTGATAGCCATTTTATGTACAAACAATACTGAACAGACCTATTTGTCTTCAATTTTCTGCCAATATAGGTGATTTTCTAGCTTTTCGTTTGTTCCCAGCAAAAGAGTTAAATTTCAATTGACTATTGCATTCAGATAATAGCTAAGAAGTGCCTGGAGGCAACTGAAGCAGAGACAGGACAGAAAGAGCTACCCTTTTATGCCTTGAGTTACTACTTTTGAAAGCAGATTTACCACTTTTTGAAAGCCTGGTTGAAACAGAAGAAATGGCATGTTGTGTTACATTTAAAAGAATGTCTTCTACAAGGTCTCAGTTTCTGTACATATGGCAGTGTTGTAAAAATTATATGGGAATGCTGTTAGGAAATCTTTTCAATTACTTCAATTAAAAAACCCTGCTTCCCTCTAAAGTTCTGCGGTAATGAACAACTACTTACAAAGCAGAGGACTCAAACTGCAACATTATATCTGAAGAAATTTCTAATGTTATTTGGTAAATATTTGAAATTCAGACTTATGTATGAATTTGCCTTTATTTTTTCTAAGCAGTGACATACATGAGCTAATGCTGTTTCTGAAGGCCTAAAAGTTGTTTTTCATAATTTAGGGCTATAGAATGCTATTAACCAAATGATATACTGACAGTGTGTGATTAGAAGTACTCTTGTCCTGTTGTGAAATTAATATAGGTTTAGCAAAAGAGTTTAAAAATTAATTTTACCAGCACTGAGTGACCTTTTAAATGAATCAGTGCTGAGGCCATTACTCCACCCATGGTGCTC
>JAWWLZ010000139.1:30647577-30714454 GCA_035041345.1 Poliocrania exsul | reverse complement strand
TAAAAATTAATTTTACCAGCACTGAGTGACCTTTTAAATGAATCAGTGCTGAGGCCATTACTCCACCCATGGTGCTCTGCAGCTCCTCATCTGTTCCTGAACTGTATGCATTTTTCTGTGTTTTACCCATGACCCTTGCTAAAATGTAGAGATTACAATGCACTAAGAAATAGCTATTTGCTATATTTGAAAAGTGTCAGTGCTGATCTTTGTGAAATGTGCTGTGCCCATGGGGAAAGAGACCTACTTTGAAGTAGACAGGAATGAGCATGTCTAGTCGGTGGGTTTAATTTCAGTTTACAGTGGCATTTGCTGATCTGTTTGGTGATACCGTAGTTTTTCATCTGCATTACACATTGGTGGAAGGGTTAAGCACTGCTATGCTTCCAGAATGCCTGGAATCTTGTTATTTTCAGGGGCAGACTTTTTGCATTGATAGATATATAAATCTGGTGATAGTGTCTTGTACCACATCAAAGACAACTGCAGCAACTCATTCTTCAATTTCAGGCTATAAGTCTGTGCTGTCCTTTCCTAGTGAGTGTAACCATGTCATATTCGTGGGTCAACTCAGGGATTTTTTTGGCTTATTTCTAGGACTTTCTCCTGAATTAATCTCAGTTTCTCATCATTTGATGAAGCTTTTTACTGAAGATACAAATACATTGTTTTGGTCCTTGTCTGTCACCATTGCCCCTGCATGATACTGTGGCCTCCTGGTTGAGATGGTGCCTTCCCTATCTCAGTCCTTGCCTAAACTGATACTTCAGAGTTACTCAATGCTGTTTGTACAGTAATAATATTTTTGTTTGTTTGTTTGTTTTTGACAGTGGTGGGGCAGGGTGAGGAGGATGGTTGTTAATGGAAAGGCAGACAGACCACAGCAACTATGTCTATAGCTTTGGAGATGCACAACTGACCACTGTAAATCTGAGCTGAGCTTGTTACTCCCCTTTCAGTATAACTTGGACTGATTTCTACCTAAAATAAAGCCAGGAATTGCAGTCATTCCACAAAGAACAGACACTATAGTGTCATTTTAGCTTTGTTCAGGTAGCTTTGCTTCTCACACAGTCCATTCAAAGGAAATTTTGAGAACATGCATGAAGTCAGTAGAACAAGGCTAGCTTTTTGAGGTGCACTGCTACAACTTATGTAAAACAGGTAAAAAGGAATATTGAAGCTTATCTGAAGAGAAATAACAAGCTTCGTTATCCAGTGACGGCAATTACTTGCCTTTGTAGTCATTCAAAATAATTCTTTTGTAAGAGAAGAAATTCCACCGCACTAGAGCAAATATTTGAAATGGAGCAAGTGGTGTGTGTATGGGAATTTGATATGTTCATGTAATGCTGTTGTGTGCTAAAGTAAATAGATATTTTTCCATTACAGACGGAGGAGCTTGAAGGTACTGCCACTGCCAGTAATTTCTTTTAACTAAATTGCCAAGTGAATTTCATTCCCTTGGCCCTTTTTATTGACTTCTCATTTCATATGCCTGGACTTTTTACAGTCCTCACTTGCAGTGCTTTTATCAGTGTCCTGATGGTGCAAAAGAAAAGACTTTTTAATATGTTGTGAAGTATATCCTGCTTTGTAATCCTGTTTGTGCTTTGAAAGCCAAAATGGACCACTGAATATAGTGTCATTAGACACCATGCTTCGATGTGTTTATCTGAAATGGTGCTCCTCTGAATACTTTGGAAATAGCACTGTGATGTACTAATCTCTGGGAAAGTAATTTTTATTATTGTTGGCTCCCATGTTTTGTGTGCAGGTCTCAGCTGACAGACTGTACATTACAGAAAAATGCTTATGACTCAGCTAAGAAAAACCCAGTGAAATATCTAAATTAGGAATTCTGGGTTTATGCCTTTTTTTCTTATTATTGCATGCTGTCCTCTCTTACTGCAGTCAGTCCTCTGCAAGCATGTAGGGACACTGGCAAGACCACACTACATCAGTGTTTTATAAGAAGCCATTCTAGTTAAAAGAAAATTTACGAGTTTCATACCACAAATAGAAAGCACAAGTCCAAAGAAATAAAAGGCAAAAGTCTGTCAAACTTTAGATTATATTTAAGTATAGATTAATTCTTTTAAAATAGCAATGCAGTTTCTGTGGCCTTCATTCATTTAGCTGTCAATCTCTATATGTAGCTATAATAAGGTATAATTGTAGTGTGTATTTTCATAGTAGGCTGAAGTATGTATGTCTTTTATAGTTTCAAATGAATGTTCACATAATGCTGGTTATTAAAAAAGAAATCAGAAAAATAAGTAATCTAACTGAAAAAGACAAAGAATAGCTGAAAACAAGGTAATATGAATTCTGCAGTACAAAACTACAATCTTATTTTGTTACAAAAGTTATTAATAGATAACTCCAAGAATTCCTATAATTTACTGACTGAAATATCAACCTAACTATATACAGGTTTTTAGATTAAAAAGTCATGTGCTATAGCATAAAAGGGTGATTTTGATTTAATGTGCTTATGGAAATAAAATTTGTGTTTTAGAGATCTCATTGTTGTATGTCACAATGTTAAACTGTATCCAGATTAGATCAGTACTTTTTCTCTTTGCAGTTAATACCCTATATGAGCTGATTCAAGCAGCTGAATATGAATCCCTGTGAATGTTGGACAGTTGAGAATGAATTTCTTGAGTTACTGTGAAGAGAGTTGTTTGGGCTATGAAAGGCATGGCTGCTGCTTGCCAAATGTGCCCTTTCCTTTTGGTAACTCCTCATAGTTATGAATTCATAACCTGAAGAGATCTTTTCAGTAGTTTCAGTGTTACTGAGGGCTTTAAAAATCTAACATATTTGCCTTATTTCTTTTGAATTAGTTTCCTGGTGTATTGTGAAGTGCTCACTTAGTTTTACATATATTTAACCCTACAATTCTGTGCACAATTTTGAGGAATGCCAATTTCTTATACTTTCTCAAGTTATCCAACCATGTCCCACTTTCATTCCTGTATGGGGACAACTTTGCTCTGATATAGGCCTCAGGAAGGAGACAGTCGTCAAAATCTGTATCACTGGACCTGATAAATGTAGGACAGTATCCATTAATAAGAGACAAATTTGAACCATCCCTTTGGTGGTAGGTGTGTGCAGACCTCTCCCTGTACCCTTTGTGTGATCTCTGTGCAACCTCCAGTAACCAAGAACCAAAACCAGCAGCAGACTGCATGACATAGCCCTTGGACTGGTGGACATGAGAAATCCAGTCTTGCAGCGAAGTATTTGCAGTCACATTTCTGTTATTTCCACTTGAACTTCTGTTCTGCTTCCTGAAAGCAGAACAGACTTGGGTTTGAGTAACTTTTTGCCAGCAAAGCAATACTTATCACTTTCAGGTGTTTTTACTGTATGGACTTTTCAAGCAGAAGTTCTTGAAAGATGAGGAAAAGAAAACAAAATAAAAGCATCCTTAACTGTGCATTCTACATAAACACTTTGGGAAAAGAAGAAGAAGTGAGTATTAATGCATCTGTTTTCTGTCTTTACTATAGGTGTGCAGGATCCTCACCATGAGAAGATAATTACTGTGACTACTAACGGAAGTATTCACAGTCCCAAGTTTCCACACACATACCCACGCAATACTGTACTAGTGTGGAGATTAGTAGCACTAGATGAAAATGTATGGATACAGCTTACTTTTGATGAAAGATTTGGGCTTGAAGACCCAGAAGATGACATTTGCAAGTAAGTTACTTTCCCTTTAACTTAGGAAAATATGAAAAGAGGTATTGAGGGGTAAAAAAAATGTTGCTTGAATTTTTTAAAAATGTAACACGTGCACATTTTATATATTTATAAAATGCATCTTTTAAAGTACTAGTTTATTATTTTATTTTGCAGTGCTAGAGAAGGTTTTCATGCTTGAAAGCTCTAAGGTGCCCCCATTTTTACTTCTGCATTCAGTATCTATGCCATAGAAATATGATTCAAGAATGTCATGTATTTAACCCCTCTCTCTCAAATAAAAGTTTTGATATCTGGGAAAAGATTCTTGACAGAATGTTAAAATGATGAAGGTCTAATTTTTGCAGAGAAATTTGGGTAGGTAAGTTACCTGATGCGGAATCCGGGTTATAACACACAAAGTAATACATTCCTGTTCAGGACTCCCTCCCTGCTCCCACTACTCCACAAAATTTTAATGGCCTTAAATTGTCAAGTTGTCCCTTTTCTGTGAAAAACAGCAGTTACAGCATTGTGTTAGTTGACATTCTTCAGTGGTATTGGTTTTTTAGTATTTTTTTCCCCCTGACTTTAGTAAGTAGCCAGCTCAATCACTGGCCCAGGTGTATGTAGTACCTGTGGAATCTCTGTTTCCTTCCATGATTTTCAGTTAAAGTCTTTGCAGTTTGGAAGAAAAATAACCATGACATAACAGGCATCAGGATGGATGTAATCCTGAACCAAGCCATCTGGTTGATAATCTGGTTTTGGATATTTTGTGAGGCAGTAGGGGTTGACATTATACATATTTCCTGTGGGTGGGTGAAAGGGGAGAGATCCTAAACTCTTGTATCCTCTATCTGTCTGTCATTGCAGCAACACATTGTGAAAAACTCTAATGTGTGAATAGGGGTACGTTGACTGAACTCTTCAGTAAATTAAGCAATAGATAAACTATGTCATTTGAAGGGTGTATTTCCTTTGATGTGTTCTGAAGAGAGACTTCACACAAGATTTTTGTTTCAAAATAACTTTTTTTCCTGTTTGTTTTGTTTTTCTCTTTGGAGTTTTTTTTTTGTACCTCAAATACACATTTGTTTTCATTCTTGCTTTCATTTTCTAAATAAATGATATTCCATTTTTTTACATATATCTAATAACAACTTTTGATAACACATTTGATTTTTTAGAGGTTACTTTTGCATATATCCTTAATTTGGTAGCAGAAGTTTTTAACAGATGGATAAATATCTTTCTTTCATAATCCTGAAAGATGTAATTATCATGGGCATATCAGAGAGAATTAAAATACTAAGTACTATAAACATATGTTTGCTCAGATCAGTGCACTCCCTTTGCACAGTAATTATTTTCTCTAAGTGAAAACTTAGCTTGCTTTTTCTTTTCTTTGCATATGGCAGAATGAAGTGGCAAGTGAAAGAAAATCCAGGTAGGGTGACTCATTCATCCACTTGCAAAAAGAAAAGTAAGATAAGTTAAAATATTTTATAATATTATAACTACAATAGTATTTTCATTGGAGTACAGTTAAGTAAACAATGTGCTGAATACAAAAGTACTGCTGAATTAAGAAACAGTAACAAGTCACTCCTAATCTTCATTTGATTGTAATCTTATCATGCTTGTATTTGTGCAGGGTTACCAGGACATTGTGTGAATGCAGTTCCTGGTACGTGCACTTCTGAGGAAATATTGGGCTTTTTGCTTTGAAAGATGTGACCCTCTAAAAAAGAGAGTTACACTGTTGATTTTAACCACAAGAAAAAGGAAAAAAAAATGGCTAGGATTCCTGGGAACTTTAAATTCCATAACAGGATCAGTAATGTAAGAGAAAGTGTACCTTGTTCAATGTGTGAGGATTACAAATAATTGATGAGTTGAGGAGGAAAAGAATAAAACACAGAGATATCAAATATGTAAAATAATTCCACCTAGGTCAAGTAAGTTACCAGTTATCAAAATTAGTATCTCTTTTATAGTATATGTCTTTTATTTCTTACCAATTAGAGTTCCTAATAAAATTATTTATATTTTTCCCAATACTTTCAGTAGAAAAATTGATTTTTTTTTATTGACTGGATTCCACACTATTTAATATTACACTGTGTTTCTGCCATCTTGAAGCACACAAATCATATGAAATTAAATCTATTATAACTCTATACTTTTAGTTCTGACCCCTATACTTTTAGTTCTGAACTAGGTAAAAACTGCACGCTGTTAGTATTACATTAGACTTTCTAGGCAACAGTGTACAGTGTGTATCAGTATCTCTTTCTCTCCCTTCTGTAGTGTATGAGACAACCTTGAGTTACCTGCAGTGGTCATAGTCACTGTTTTCAATTCCTCTACCAGTTTCTTAAGCTTCTTATTTTGGGTAATGCCAGAGCTTTTCCCAACATTGTAGTTTGGAGTGCCATGCAAGGTAGCTCAGAGGACCCATGAAAAATATGCTGGAGTACATTTGCTGTTTAAGGGTTTTTTGTTTAACATAGTTCTATAACAGACAAAAACTGGTGGTGATGAATAAAAACTATCATAGATGTATCCTAAAGCTTTTTTTTAAATTGTGATGTGGTTCAAATTTACACAGATCATCTCTGCATTCCTTAAAAAAAACAGCTAATGATTTTTTTTAAAGTTCTACTTCATCTGCACTTGATCCTTTCTCTGGAGAGAATGTTAAAAATCCCACTGTGTCCTTTTCAAAGTGAACACAAACTCCAGTTTTCATGGAAACTAGATCCATACATATATCCAGAAGAGATTTAGGTTGTTTTGTAGATAATATGGATAATCTCTGCAATGCTGTAATAATTTCAGTTTCATACACTTCATTTGATTTCAGTTGTGACTTGCAAAAGAAAAGAAAACAAAAGTATCCCCCAGGAAACCAAGCAAACAAAAAGGGAGAAGGATGCCACTTCTGGGTGTTTTGTGCAGTACTGTTTACATGATAGAAGTTGTAGTGAATTTCTAATAAACAGAGGCATTGTGGGTTTGAATTGTGTACACTCACCCTTTCCGAGGCAATAAAAATGCAGGTTTTTCTTCTGCAGATATGATAGCTGCTGTGAAAAGTCATTATTTTTGGGATGCTAGCCCCTCAGTGCTGTTTTAATCATAAATCCATTAGACTTCTGTTCCAGACAGCTCCTATCATCAGGGGTCTGCCATGACTCCTCTTGACTGGGAGCTGATTTTTGCTCAGCTGTTGCTTGCTCTCTAAATTTGTTGCTTTCTGTAGCTGAGAACACGAAGTGATAACAGTTTTGTGGTGAACTCCTGTGTGCCAGAAAGACACAGATTTAGCTTTCTTTCAGCGAGAACATGGATGCTACAGCTGCCCTTAAAAGGAAGTCTAGTATTGTGAGTACGTTGTATGTTAGAGCATTACACAAGGCTGCAATAGGAAAGGAAAAGAAAAACATCTTGCTTACTTTAGTAGCATGTTTCAAACTGGCTCTCTCACTGTGCATGGAGTGGCTCTAGTTGTTCATGTTAGTAGTGGTTGCAGCTTTTCTCTCCAATCATCAGATGATTGCAGTCTGTTTGACTTTTATTATATATTATAAAACACAGAAATGTGTCACAAATCCAAACTACAATTACTGTAGATAAGATGATAAGGATAAAATAGATAACTGCAAGAATGTGGAACTAACTGATAGTTGAATAATAAATACCTTTTAAACATCATCTTCATATTAGGATAGCTACACTAATTTCCAACTCTCTTTTGTCCTCAAATAATTTAAATTATTAACAGCTGTAGTCTGTGGGGGTTTTGGCTTTTTTTGAGAGAGTGAGGCTTTTAGCAGCAGTAGATGTGAACTTGTTCATTTAGCTGTATAAGTAAAAGCATTAACTTAGAATGTTTTGAAAGTTTTTGAAAAGTTATCTACTTAATATGTGTAATACGTAGAGCATTCCCATGCAGAGTTAGTTAAGCTGAAGGCAACTGTCAGCATTAACTTAGGGTAAAATCTATGCACTTTTTTTATCTCTTCATGACAAATTCAGTACTTAACTTTTGATATCAGCAGTGTTCTCCCTCTGAGTGTTCTTAGGATAATGCTTTACTATTCAGAGCCACATGCATTAAAATCGCTGCTTCCCTTTTCCCTAGTGTTTCTGTAAGCTACTTGCCTTATCTTCACATCTGTTGGGACTGAGCTGTTGTCTTCCATTCATGGACCATCAAGTTCTGTGCTAGAAAATGTAATCCAGACTGCTTCAACAATCATATGCATTCTTAATGAATGTACTGTTAGGAAATTGTGCATAAGAGTTAAAAAAAAAATTCGCTCTGACAAGACTGAAGCAAATGTATTAAAGAGAAAACATACAAACAATGTCTTTATTCTGTGACTGTGATGAAATAAAATATTTTCTTAGCAGTCTTTTTCTTAAATATAAATTATGCAGTGATAAATTATGGTAAACACAATAAAAAGACTAAGATTTTTGTGACATATTTTTTCAGAAAAACCTTTCTGTATCATATAAGACATGACGAGTAATGTGCACCACATGGAGTATCCTTTCTTGTAATTTTTACAAGTCTGTACATCTAGTACATGGAGTAAAATCTATGGGTGCATAACTGTGACTCTCAAATGCTTCAGTAAAAAAGAGGAGAGATATTTTGTTTCTTTTTCGCTCCCTGTTACAGAAGCACCTTATAATATCAACACAGCACATGCAGGGAAGGATAATGTCAGCATAATTTTCTTCTAGACAGAAGAAATTCCACCCCACACCCTGCCCTTCAGTGAAGATAAAAAAATAATTTTTTTTGTTTTGTTTTGCCTTGAGTATATAATAGAGTCAATGTTCATATATGTGTGAAGAACATGCTAATATCAAGCATAGATTCGTGAAAGAAATACAGCTTCCCACATAAAGTAAGTATTAATTCTGGGGATTTTGAGGCAACAAATTCCTTATCAAGGTCTAGTTCCCAAGAAAATTGTTTTCTGGATACGACTGATGGGCTGTCTTTACTGTCAGACAGTGTTAAATGCTTCTCATGGACTGTGATTAAAGAGGGTGAAGTTATCTCTTGGGTAAGTACAAAGTTCAAGTTGGTGCTGAATAACTGGAGAAAGACCTTTAAATGAACTCTGTATTTAAAGTGAAATTGATGCAGATAGTGTTGATGGTGACTCATGTTGCTAAGTAGCTGGCTGCTGGGGTTTTTAGTGCTTCCACACACACTTCTGAAGATGAAGGGGTTGCTGTTGCCACTTTTACTTGAGAATTCAGAAAACTGTAAGTCCTAAAAAATTCTAAGGCTTAAAATTGGAAAAAAATCCCCAAAATATTCAGCACCAAAACCCACAGAATCTTGTAAGCAGAGATGAATGTTGTAGAATCCTTAGAACTCTTTTCTTACAGCTATTGCCTTAGAATTTCAGTATGTTCAATTTTATCCACTTGTTTTTTCTGAGATGCTACACATACGGGTGGGCTAGGCTCTATTTAGGCGACTCTTCATATCAATGATACTAAAATGTCTCCTAATTTGCTGTTAAGTTCTTCAGCAAAAGTGAGACCATAACTAAAGTTAAAATTTATTATAGCTCTATTCTGTGAGTCAGAGCCATTTGAATAGGAATGATTCAGTAATATATGGGATTATATAAAGCCTATAAACTCTCATTCCTTAATACACAATATTTACTTTTTTCCCAACACATAAATTACTTGTTAATTATTTTTATTCAAAGTCTGAAAGTGGGACATATCATTTAAATGGTTGGAATGACTTGTGGCATTCAAGTGCCTTAGCTTAATTCAAATGCTGATGGGAAAATTAATATGGAATAGCTGTAGGTTTAGCTACTGTCCACTGTTCATACTGTGCGTATTGCATCCAGTATACACATTCTTTTGGGTTCTCTGTTGTTTATTAAAAGTTGCTTAATATAATTCTGATGATAAGAGTTATGTAAATGTTACAAAGCAGATATCACAGGCAATAAAAGAAGATAAAACAAATCAGAAAACTAGAGTAGTATGGTTATAACTAAGGCTACGCTGTAACACTCATTTCTTAAGCTTCAGAAAGAGTAAACTCTGTTCTGCAGAAAGGGCTTATAGCTTCTAAATTGTATTCTCCAAGAAAATCAGAATGCAATATGAGAAAGGGAACGTGAAGGAGATGCTTCTCTGAGTGGAATGGGAGCACAACATAGCATAGATGCTGTTGTCAGGAGGACATGCTGCATGAACTTAAGAGACTGCATTCTTGTCCACTCACTTTTCCCTCCTTTACAATAAATTCAACATTCAAATTTAGTATCCGCTGTTGCTAGAGGACATGATAATAGATATTACATTACAAGTAATTTGAAACCTATTTTCACAGTCAAGACGAGTGTTGGAGAGTGATTGCTGATGTGTGGGCAGTTGACATAATCCCTTACTCCTTTCTGCACTAGAGACTACAGTCATTGACTTAAAAACATTTTAGGCTCCTTAAAAGTCCTTCCTGGTCCTCTCAATCTCAAGCAAGTTGTTTGAATAAAGTAAACTTTGTCCCCAGTATGAAAATATTTTTGTAAATGGTTCCAATGTTAATTTATTGCTTCTAAAATGGTTTCATGTTGCTGTAGTTGGCTGTGTTTCTAATGGTGGAGACTGAAGTTATTTACTTTGACTGTGAGTGTAGAACTGCTGGATATTGCTTCTGTCTAGGATGCTCTGGGAACAGTTATTGATGGAGTTCCCCTGCTCCTGACCCACTACTTATTAAAATAGAAGTCAATGTCTACTTTGAAGGGTCAGAAAAACATACTGTGAGCCATCACCACCTGAGCTCAGGGACATCTACAATTGGCTACTGGATCTGTCTTTTCTGGTGTGGCTCACTTAAGTCCTGATGTAAAGAGAAATGCAAGCAACAGAGGCAGGCCCAGCAACATAATCTAAAGTTACCCCATGCAGTGTCTAAGAATGCCAGTTTAAACATAGCATACAATTCCTTTTTGATGTTTTCTAATTATTGAAATTCTAAATATAATTAAGATGATAGAGTCACTTCGAGGTGTATAAGCAGGATTAAACAGCAATACCAAACATTCCAATTGTCCTGTTCCTAGAAGGACAGTGTGTTTCTTCATGTGTTATGCAGATTTTCTTGATCTTCTTGTAGTTGTCCTCTTCCTTTCCTTTCCATCTCACATGGACTGCAAGACAGGACTGCTACTGACTTGTCTGACTGACAGTATTTTGCTCACATGCAATTGTATTAAGACTGCATTGCCAGCAAATACTGTCAGTCAGACAAGTCAGTAGCAGTCCTGTCTTGCAGTCCATGCAGTCCATGCTCCATTAGGATAAAGTAGAAGTGAAATGGTATGCAATTGATATTAATCTGTTCTCAGCTAATCATCAGAATATCGGAGAAGATGCATGTGCATGAGAAACTGCAGAAAGAAAGATTCATTTTTATAAAAAAGATTAAATGCTCATGTTGGAGCATCCTAGGGACTTTATAAGGTAAAATAAATAGATCATCTCTTTTTCTGATAGTGGCATGTGAAGAGGTAGACCAATAAGCTAGCATCAATTATTAAGAATTATATCTTCAAACTAGCCTTTTATTCATATGTTGTGTCTGGATTAAAAATAGATTTGCATAATTTCATGACCATAAATTTGTAACTACTTAAATTGAAGAGAGAGTTTACACTTCTTAGTGAAAACTGATCTCCTGCTAGGATTAGGAACACATTTCTTTTCTGCCTCATGCAATGTTATGCAACTGCTCAATTACATTATAGAGATTTTTCACTTTCTAGTCAAGCAGCAATTATTAGCCTGTCCTGAAGCAGAATATGGTACTTCATGACAACTAGTCTGTCCTGGATTGGTAAATCCTATGTGCTAGTGTAGTTTCCAAGACATCACATGTTATTGTATTGCTGACCTGAGGGAGATTAAAAAAAAAAAAAACAAACAAAAAAAAAAAACCAACAAAAAAAGGTGTTTTCATTTAAATAAACATAGATAGAGCCCCAGCCTCCACTGAAGTAGGATGGAGGGAGGAAAAAGGGAAGTGGGAAACTTGACCAGGTGTGTAATTGAGATCCAACATCACAGGGTGCTTGAGGGGAAGGGATGCTGCCTGCAGTGCCCTGGATGAGCCTTCACATTATTGAAAATGCTCCTTATGTCCCTCCTGATTTCTTCCCACTCTCCTGCCCACCCACCCCCCCAAAGATATATTTTTGAATATTGTTAGGAAATTGCTTAGCCAGTAGTTTCCACATCATTGACTGGAGCCATTGCAGTATGCAAAAAGAAGAAATTACAATTTGGGATACTAGCATAAATATTTCAAATACTGCTTGAAAAAAAAAGGTAAAAAATTTGATTATGGATTCACAGAAGCTGTAACAGACACATTGACCACTATGTGTGAGGAAAGGAAAAGTTTCATAGTGGGTTAGAAAGAATGCTTTATAGCTTTGGTTGTTAACATGAACTTTAAGGTCCATTAGTGGTTTTGGTTTTCTACAAAATGTTGATCTGTACAGTAGGAACATGTGATTTATTATCATCGCTGTAATTCTCAAGATAAAATACACTAGACTTTACAGAGGAGTACTGGAAAAAAGGTTGCTAAGGCATTTAGATCTTCCAAATCTGGAATGTGTGGTACTGTACAGTGTAGGATGTTTAATGAACCGGTTTACTGTCTGTGAAGACAGTGGCTCCATCATCATAAAGGAAAAAGTGCTTTGAAGAGTGTAGTGTTCAGGCCAGCAGAACCCCAAACTTTGGTGGTCATTTCCACATGATGTTTTATTATAAGTACATCATCATCATCATAAATGACACAGGTAATACTTTGTGAGGCAGATGATGATGACACAGAATAGGAGCACTACCATGCAGAATAGTAAAAACTTTCTAATATATTCCTGTACTGGTTTGTTATATATGTTATTATTTAATTTCATAACTTGTGCAAAATAACAAAGAAATCAGTTGTCTGCACAGGTGGTCAGTACGACAAAGTAGACAAATTGGAGGTGAAACAGTACAAGAAAATGTTTCATGTGGATGTTACCCATTTTATAGTCCTTGAAAATTAGCCTTTACAAGAAACTTCTAATTTTATGGAAAGTATTTTTATTCACTGTATTTTATGTGGCTACAGGAGGATCTGTAGAAAAAGATAGGAATAAGGTAAGTGTAGCATTGTAACTGTGAGTGATGGAAATTCTTGGGGCCTTCATCTCCACAGAGCTTCATCTTTTGTATTTTAAGATGAAAGCCATGGTAAGGAAATGGACCCGGCCAGCATTTGAAGAATGATTCTTATGTATTTCTAAGCTCTCTAGTCTTCCCAAATTCATCTGTGTCCTTGACTAATAGTAATGATAATATATAATAATAATGTAATGTAATGATGTAATAATAGTGATGATATGAAATTTCATGCACTTTCTTGATTTGTGTGTTTCTTTTACTTATAACATGCCATTTTGGTACCAAACTTTATTTTAAAATAGTTAAACATATTACTTATTCTGAATGGAACTGGGAATACTGTTATTCTGTGATACAAAGAAGATAAGTATAGGTGGCTTCTAAGAAATTTGGCAATTTATCTTTTAAAAGGAGGAGTCTGGGAAACCGTCTTCTTTCCTTCTTACCTCCACTTCTGATTTGCAGGATTATAGTGTCTCTTTTTATAAGACTCTTATTCAAGTGCTTGAAATGATGTATCAATAGAATTTACATCAGTATAAAACAGTTCATAGCAGAGGTTATCTAGCACTGAATTCTGTGGTTCTATGTTCCTGAAAGTACTTGTTTACGTCTTTAATCCATATCAGTAGTTTAATATACACTTAAATAATTCCAGCCATGCTGTCTGAATGTAATTGTTTTGTTTTATAGCCTGAAGTACATTTACTAATGTATCTAGTTTACAATTTCTCATTCTTTTGGAAACATTAATGCCCCTTCCTCCCCACAAAGCAGATATTACTTTCAGAGCTATGGAATATTCATATGCTTAAGGTGGAGATACTTAAGTGCTCACCAGTGCACCTAGACAGCAGTCATGATTTTTATTTCCTAGAGGTGTTTGTGTGTCATCAGGGAAAGGATATGTTTTGAGCAATATATAGTTTGTCAATGTCACTGAAGTAAACTTTTGACATGAAAATTTTGGAGAGAAGTGTGAAGAGACACATTTCTTTGGATTTTGTATTTTTGCATGCAGTGTTTTGACTCTAGTTCACCAAGGGACAAAAGCTACTTTGCAAAATGTGTATGTCTCAGCTTCACATGATACCTCTACTTTTCAGCAAATACACAGAAAATGTTTTATGGTAGACTCAAGAGTGGTAATGCAACAGTTAATTTCACCAAATAAAACAACCAGTGCATCCTTTTCATGAAAAGTGTTCAAATGTTTGAAGAGTAGAATTTATGGGTTTGGATGCAGTCTTGTTTTGCAGTTTCGAAAGTGTATATTTATGATCAAAGTGGCTTACAGTGAATGAAAGGGAAGAGAATTGAAATCTAAGGATTAAACTTTTTTTTCATGTATCCTAAATAACAAGGTAGAAATACAGAGAGAGTTGTGTGGTTGTGTGAAAAGCCCCAGGCTGTTACTAATCAGTACAAGAAAAGATTAAGTAGAGAGAACCATGGCAACCATCTAACATTTGTGAATGAATCTGTGTTTCCATAAGGCAGTTCCTAATGTACAGTACTGCATATTCTAAAATAGATTTATTCAAAGTAGGTTGGCACAGAAACTACAATCCATATTTGGTGAATGGCAGTTGGAAATGTTCTCTGTTTATACCTTGAGTATCTTTATTTCATGGAAAATGTAGACATGGCAGGATACTTAGAGGTTTTATGCTCGTTCGCTCTATTGGCTGGAAGTGATGTCTCCTACTGGTAGTGGTGTTTGTGCATAATTAAACATAATTTTCTGATTACAAAAAACCTGACCTCATCAGTTATTTATTTAGATTATATCTGCATTTTCTTCCCCCCCAATGAGTGTTATGAAATATTGTGTGTAAGATCAGCAAATACAGAAACTACTATGGAAATTTTGTTCATGTCAAATCGCTGCAGCTTCATCTTTTCTGTTTACACATTAAAACATCAAGCATGACGGAAAAGGTAGAATGTAACTTTTTTCTCAATCATCGGATGATCTGTAGTGATATCCAAAGGAGTTTCCTTTTACAGAGGAAGGTGCTGCCAAATCCTCCTTAAGAGGATGAGTCCTATGGGTAAATTGCTGGTGTTGTGAGCCTGAGGAACTGGAATAAAATTACTCTGGTTATCTTTGTTCAGAAATTTATAGTAGAAAGACATAATCCAGACATATTATTTTAAATGTTTAAAATTTTATATTGGCTAGTTTTTGAAAAAAATGTTTTCTTCCAATATCCAGACTTTACTGTAACTCAAAGCAGTCCCAGTTAAATATTGCTGGTAATGTTGATAAGAATCATTTTTGTTGTACTGTTACCCTGTGTGGAGTATTTCTTGGTGATGTCCCAGGGCCACCATTTCAGCCAAGGTGCCATCTCCCTTCTGTACCTCCAGGAAATTTGCTTTATGTATCATCTGAGGTTTTATCTTTGCCACCTAGCTGGCAAGTGAAGTTATTAATAGGTAACTTTACGAGTGTGCCCTGCTAGTGGTTTGCAATTTTAAGAACTTTGTATCTACTGAGCTGAACAGAGGACTGGAATGAATGGGCCAGTCTTTCCCAGTTTGAGGTTTCTATGTATTCCTGTCTGGAAGCAAATAAAAAACAGTATGATGTAAATTAATGAATTTGAAAGGCAATGGAATTAATTAAATAGTTGTTCTGAAGCTTGCAAACTTGGGCAATACCAGGCCAAATATTAATGTGAGGGAGCATTCTCTCCTTCCTCTGAAGGTGAAGATTATGTAAGGTGTTGCCAGTACCCTTACAGTTTTGTCTATATAAATGCACAGTTAAGTTGAATGATGGAAACCAAAAATATTCATCTATAGGAAATATAAATATTTCTGTAGCAGAAATGAAAATTACTTCAAATAGAAGTGGAAGAGGGAGAGTGAGGTTTTTCTAGAATGATGGTGTTAAAAATCTGATTGGAAAAATATCAAAATTATATTTTCATGATGACAGTTTTTAGTTTCCAGAATTAAAGCTGTCCAAACATAAACCATCTCAGTGCTATTTAACAACAATTTTTCTGGTGAACTGCCAGGGAACCTTGAATGTTTTGATCTGCATTATGATGTGTTATTCCAATTCTAGGAAAACCTTGGAATTCTATGAGTTTTCGAACAAGTTGGAACAGAAATATTACCTTGTCCCACAGAATGCTGTAAAGAATTTTAATAGGGATTGTTACAACCTTTTTTCTTAATTAAAAAAAAAAAAAAACAACAAAAAACCCAGGTTCTTATCAAAAGGAGATGGAAAAATAGTTTTCACCTTTCACAAACTGTTTTAATAGGTTTCCTAGATTTTTGTCTAGCACATATCTCTATACAAATAGAAAGGTCCAATGTCACTGAGATGAGAAAGTGTTTTTCTCTGTGGATTTTTGCTTCTTATATTTATTAATATATTTGTGGAATTCTGGAGGCAGAGGAAAGCCACAAAAAGGACACAAAACTGCAAGCCAAGGTAAACAGCCTGTCAGAAGATGTTTTGCTAATGACAGTGTAAACCACAGAAAAAAATATATAGAAAGGAGAGGAAAACACAACCCTTGGAAAATTCATTTCTGGGTTGGAATGACATTGATGCTTTGTGTTGCTTATGTTACTTTCTTGCTCCTCTCCAGTAAATTAGCTTTGTTCAGACTGTTAATTCAATCCATGTTCCCAGGTACCCTAGGTCTCATGGGAGAGGAATACATGTTCTGCTACAGATATAATAGAAGGTGCTGTGGGTATCATGCCATCAAGGCAAAAGCTTCTTTCATCCCAAGAGAGGAGATAGGACTGCCTCTTTGGCATAAATTTTGCTTATTAATATTTGAAATATATTTCAGATACAGTACCAGTGCATTTCTTTAATGGTTGCCGAAGAGGGTTATGTTTTCTCCTTTGCATACTGCGTAGAAAAGAAGGTCTCTGTGTTTGGGTCAATATGCATTTTAACATTTTTAACTCCATTGCAGCTGTGAAATGGCTTCTCAGTTCTTGGTTATTTATCCTAGTTTCCTTGCATTTTATGAACAAACTTCTCTCGGGGAAATAATTTTCCATGGCTATGCTATTATCCCTGCTGCTCCCTGTAATACAAAGTTGCAAAATTATGTAGCACAGTCAGGTAAATGCTAAAGCATCTCAACTGCTTTGTTTTGTTACTTTTACAGCAAGTTCAGGCTTCAGCCCATGTGTAATGTGAGGAATTTTAGTTACAGTGAAGACTTTTTTGGTAGGCTATTGCACCACATTCAGCCTGGATAACTGACAGGAATAAAGTTACTGGCTAAAAATCCAAGCTGAATTTTATTTACTTTTTCAGAATACTTATTTCTCTCTATTTTACTGCTTGACTGATCAGGCTAATTAGAATTTATCTGAAGTGTCTGGGATTTAAACTATGGAATCTGAGTTTCTCTTTTACTTCAGGTATACCAGGAGACAAAAGAGTGCAATAAAATGTAGTGCGAGTTAGGTAGAAGCACTGTGCTTGACCTCCTGACATCTCAAACCTAAGTCAATAAATAATATCTTATTTCACTCTTTAAAAATCAGAAAATTAGAAAAATTATTTCCTATTCTTACCTAAAAAAAATTTAAAAGGTTACCTTTAGAAATTTCATAAGCTGATCTTAAACAAAAACCAAAACAAGCCTCAGTGCTCAAAATCAATTTGATAAATGTGTTGAGCCCTGAGGTCTTAGTACAATTAATGTACACATTGACTTTGTAATAAGTTGTATACCTAATCATAAAGTAAAAAGACTGGTGGATCTGCTAAAGGAATTAGTTCATGTTTTGGGGGAAAAAAAGGATAATGATAAAGTAATTGGTATCATAAGTTCAACAAAGATTTAAAACTGTGGTACATTGCACTAATGGATTTTGAACATAGTTAATGAGCATATTCATTGCATTCATTTTTAATTAAGTGGAAAAAAATACTAGTCCTTTAAGTGGACATAATAAATGTGCAAGTCAGTCTTGCACAAACATGCAACACAGGAATTTATTGCCCCTGTCTAACTAGGGAACTGGGAATCATTATAAAGATTAGATTTACTGAAAAAAAGTACAGAAAAAGCTTTAGTAGAAAACGTTTATGAGGTAATAATTTTCACATTGAATATTTTTTTACGTATTTGGTAGAATGTGTGTACATGTTTTTTAAAATATGAGCATTTGCCATCATCAGAGGTAGGATTGTTTTTATCCTTGAAAAGGACTCTGCTATTCATGAATTTAGATTGATATGAGATGTCTTTCGTATATGACTGCACATGCAAGAAAACATAAAAATATCAGAAACCTTGAAACAAATACACACTCGAAGGTGTTGTTATGCTTGTACTTAGGATACAAATTGCAGTTTAAAAGTAACAATTTGGCTCGAGAAGGTGCAGCTGCGGACATCCGAGTGTTTGTCCTGCTTTAAGCAGCACGCACACACCTTCCCAAACCACTGGGCTGGGCTGCCACTGGAGCTCAGGGCTTTCAAGCTGAAGCAGGGAAAATCCAGCTGAAATGCTTGGTGTTTATTCTGCCAGTGGACAGCTGAGAGCTGACATGAAACAGGTTAAAGCACTGAAACCAGATGTACCTTCTAGAGCAGTGGCTTTCAATGTTTTTATTACTTGGGAACCCTAAACATTTCCAGTGAAAATGAGGATCTCTCTATGCCATGTTACTGAAAGTTATTGATGATTGGCTGACATTTCTTGGTTACCTTTCATGAATCTAGTTGAAGCTGTTCACAGATCCCCAGACTACATGTTCAAAATAATGAAACTAAATCAAACTTAATATGTTTAATTCTCTCAAAGTTCCCAATCCATATCTTTCCTGTCATTATTATCAAAATACCAAGTGCTTTCTGACACACACTTAGGTTTTGGATTTTGCTCAACAAATGTCTTATTGGCTTATGCATAAACTCCTTCCAAGTTTCCCTAAGCCACCTGAAACTTTAGGAATTTATTCACCACTAGTATTATAGGACAGCAAGTTTTCCCTACCAAAAAGCCCCTGAACTGTCACTGATGGCATGCAGTGTACTGGTAGTGATATTGTAGTATGAATCACTGTGCCACACTTCGGCATTTTCAGTATTTTTTTTTCTGACTTTATTCTGCTCTATCCCACATGTGGTGATTGCTTTCTGTAAAAGGAGCAAGCAAAACCATACACATGGGTCTCTTCAAAATGCTAACTCGGCTTTTATTTTTTTTAACCTCACTGCATGATTTTATTATGGGTATGTAAGTCAGTAGCAGTTTGGGAGCCAAGTTTAAAATAGCTTTGGCAGCATACTTTTAGCATTTAAAAATAAATTGCAAACTCCAGAGTCAGTTTATTGGTTAAAACATGAAGGTTGTAGAATTTATATCAGTAAATAAACATTCTATTTTCTTTTCTCTTCAGGTATGATTTTGTAGAAGTTGAAGAGCCTAGCGATGGCACTGTTTTAGGACGCTGGTGTGGTTCCAGTACTGTGCCAAGCAGACAAATCTCCAAAGGAAACCAGATCAGAATAAGATTTGTGTCTGATGAATACTTTCCTTCTGAACCTGGATTCTGCATCCACTATACACTCCTTATGCCAGTAAGTAACAAAATCTTTGAAGTGGTAACTCAAAAGAATCTTTTAATAGGTTAGGATTAATTACTGTTTATTTCTTAATAATAATAATGTGCAATCTGTCTTCCTTAAGCTGTACATTTTGGTTTTAACTGAGTGTTTTTGTGTTTCTTCTTGGATGGCTTTGGACTAGGAAGCTGTGGACTCAGTTGTTTGTCTGGAAACTTCAATGAAATGTTTGTATTCCTAATACCATACTGTGAAAAAAAGAATTCTAGCTTTGAGAAAAAGAAAAATCAGCATACAAATCAGCATTGTGATGTTGAAAGACCATTGGGAAGTTACAAAAAGGACTGAAGAAATTAATGTTTTTGTTAGTCAGCTGCTATTAGACATGCACAGCCAAATGATTATACCTAGTTCCAAACAGAGAAGTTCTTATGCCTCTGGATAGTTTTATTAAAAAGTGACAAAGCAGACAATGCGTAATACTCTTTTTCCACTCTGTTTTCCATGGAAACTGTGCTCTAGACTTCTCTTGAATGTTGCTTCAATCCTGTAAATCACAGGTATTAAACACTAGTAATTGTTTAAAATGTGACTAGTTTCACTGTTAACAGATTTCTGTTACCTTTTCTCACCAAATGGAAGATCTGGGATAGCAAAAAAATCCCTATTATAGATTTTTAAGGATGGATAATTTTCTGAAACATTAGAATGGAGAAAAACAGGGATTGACTTGTTTTAGAATAGGTATTCCATATTTAAAAAACGTAAGGATCACTTTTCTTTAAATTCCTCATAATTCTCTTTGAATCTCTTAAGTAATTTTGTGGTCTGTGGTATTTGGTTGGTGGAAAATATCTGCAAACTCAATAAAAAACTGATCAAAAAATCCATGTTGTAACCCCACTGACATGTGCTTCACTCAGAATGAATTTGGCTTGCTTTATTTCTTTGCCAGTTTTGCTTTTCTCTCCATTTGCAACACTTAGGTTATTGAGGAGAAGAAAAAAACCCATACCATGTATCTTCTCAATAGTACAAAATCGTCTACTGAATATATTTAGCATACGGATGATGTCAGTGTACTGTAGTGGGGGATGTGTGTGTGTGTGTGTATATATATATTTACATATGTTGTTTTCTTATAATTTTTAAAAAATATTTATGCCTAAATAAGAACTCTCCTAAACTGATCAAAGCTTAGATCTGCATATTTGCGTCATCTGTGAGTTAGACCCTTTTGTTAGTAGAATGCTATGACCTAATAATGGTGAATTTTAAAATTAAATGTCAGTCTCCAAACTAACTTGGAATAAGGCCAGGTTTAAACTTTTATACATCTGAGGGAAGAATGAAATAAGTATGTTTACTTTTAGAAAATGGTAGAAGAAAATTACTAAATCCATGTGTTTGTGGGGTTGGTGCCAAATTTTGTTGTCACAGCTCTAGTATTAAATCCTACCTGCTACATATCTATCTAACTGAAGTGTGATTCAATTTCTGTTGAGCTGATTAAGTGAAGGCACCTGAAAATACCAGAGTATATGTATAATTATTTTTTATATCATGCTGTGCAAATGGACTGAGTTTATTCCTTAATATTTGATGGGGAAAACTGATTATAAAGTTTACATTATCATCACTGGCAGGGCAATGGTTTAATGTTCAAAACATTGACATTATTTATTCAATAGACAAAAACAGAGCTGACATCATAGGATGCATTCCTTTCCACTAAGAAAGCACATATAGTATAAGAAGAAGACATGCAACCAGTTTTAGCAACCAAACATGATCCCTCTAACTTACTGAACAGGCAAGAGCAGATGCTTCACGTCATAAGAATTGAGAATGAGCCCCAAAATGTGCAGTGTAGCAACTGCTTATTGGTTAATTTCTAAATCTGTCTTTAAAAGAGCTGTGATCTTTTTCAACAAAAAATGTACCTTAATAAGTCATGGAGAATACAATTACACATTTCAGACAGCAAGTTGTAAATCTAATCTATATTGTTGAGTTCCAGGGTTAATCTTGCTTTTTGTACCTAATGCAATTGAAAAGTGATAAAAAGTGGGTTTTTTTCTTTATAACTGTAATGTTATCTTACCCAGCTTTTTACAAGAAAATAAAATTTACAGCCCCACTCCTACATGCTCACAAAAAAAGATGTCAGCTATAGGAATGAGTGTAAATTTTACATAATTCTTGCAAAATCATAACTGATTCACTTGGAGATTCACTTCAATGAATTGGTTCTAAACAGTTAATTTTTTTCCCTTCATTTTTTTTTTTTTTTGACAAGTAGTGGGGAGGGGGAGATGCCTGGCAGACTAGCAATGAGAGTTTGTTTGGGGAGAAATGAAGCAAACTGAAATAAAACAGTGCAAGCTTGTTTCTGCATTTGGAGGCCACCCACAGAGAGGGCAAATTTTCAGGTCTTTTAAAGACCAGGAGAAATGGCTTTGTTTAAATCTGCTGTAATTTATCGTATACATTTTTTTTTTACTTTTTATATTATATTTCAAACCAACTTTTTATATAAGTAGGAGGGGAATGGCTATTGATCTTACTTTACTTCTAAGATTTAGTCACTCTAAGGAACTCACTGCCATTCCAATGTCACAGGATGCAACATCATTCTCTAGAAAGGTTTCTGTGGGATTATAAGGCACTGTATAAAAGCACATGCTGTATACAAGCAGAATGCTCCCTTATTAAAACCTGAAGCCTTTCTTTAGATTCTAACTAATTGGATTTTAACAATTTGAATTTTCCTCCCTTTTAAGTTGTGTACCCTGGCTACATCTAGAACTTCCTATAATTCTAGTCTAACTCCACTTTCTTTTCTCTGTTCTATAGTTGCAAATAAATTTTGTCTACAATACCATGAAGTGGAAGCAAGTGTTGAAAATTCTTATTCTTACTAAGTAAATGCAGTTTATGTTACTTCAAAATTATTGTACTCCTTTCAGCACAGCTGTTATTCTCAGTCACTCTTTTCATGCTCTGCCTTGCCACTTAGTCTGTACTTACTGATGAGCTGCTTTATTCAGTAAGGGCTGCCTTGCAATGGCTCTCAATTTTGACCATCTACACATTTATTAAAAGTCAAGATTTTAGCAGCATTATGCCACCTCCTAGAACTTCATTGCAAAAACAGTCCATATTTTATTTCTCTTCCCCTTCTTCTCACTTCCCTCAAATACAGCTATAATCCATATAGTAGCCACACGCAATTGAGGGAAATCTTATAAAATCTAATAATATATATCTGGGCTTCGGTCTTCCTAGTGACTTGTTTAGTTTAAACTATGTCAGTTACAAGTTTGGCAGAGAAAACTTGATGTAATAAAGTCCATTGTTAGTTGGAGAGCGGGTGAATGGGATACTTGATGCCTGAGGTGCCATTAAGGAATGCATGACTGATTGCCAAAGTAGTTATTAATTATTCAGGGCACTCAGAACAAAGCAGCTCCAGTTAAAGTTGAAGCTGAGAGTGACTGTATTCCCGTTCTTTTTTTGGCATATGGTAGCATGTCATTTGTCATCAAAGAGCATGCCAAAGATCTTTGCAAGGAACAGACTTAACCCTCTTCTATGCAAGCGAAGTTGAAAATCCAAGAAGCTGCTTAAAGACTGACCTGGTTTAAAAGTAACTGAGCAGGTGGTTTGATATTCTGCTGCAGTACCTGTATGGCTATCTGGGTGTCAGTTCAAGAGAATGTTTTGGGTTTGTTTGGGTTTTTTTCCCATTTGATGCAGAGATGTTGTTACTATTGCTTGCTTTTGACAGTAATGGAGATTAAATAGATATTCTGTCTAGGGCTATCTAATAATTGTTCCTTTATTTCATCCCAGTTGGCTAAGCTTTGATCTTTTATGATTGAGCATGTTCATTTTGTTTGTGGTACCTTTTTAATTGAGCTTGTTGGTTGAAGCAGGCAAATAAAATTTTAATACTAATAGAAAAAGTTCATACTAATAGAAAAATTTCATACTAATAGAACAGAGAGGAAAACTCATATCCTGCCTTCTCTTCCTTTCACAAGCCCAGAGATTTCACAGCTATCAGTTTTGTTTCTCTCATGTAGGTATGAAAGCCTAAGAGATGCTTAACTTTGGCTGCAAAACCAGAAAATCCATCCAGATACATAATAAAGGACATTATTAAGGACATTATTATCTCTTAAGCAAAGTAGTTTTTCCTATGCTTTCTTAAGAAGTAATCAAAAAGTTTTAGCAGTAAAAGGATTTCAGGGTTGTATAAGCCAAGGTAGTATGAAGAATGTGTGTTATGAAGAGCTTTGCAAAGCTACATGAAGTGAAAAAGGACTGTGAAATCCTGTCATATAATGGGAAGGACTTTAAAAAAACCCCTCTGCATTCAGTTTCCACTGATTAAATACAGTGAAACCTAAGTCTAGATAATGGAAGAGGCTCCTAAAGATGCTTCAGTGTGCACATTCAATCATTCATTTTCTTCTGCTTGGCAAAAATTCATCGTATATCAAAGATGGTTTAAACTAATTCTTACCTTGGAGATTTCATTTTGCTTTGTATTTTTGCTTAAGGTCTTAAATGAGATTATTTCTTAGATGTGGCATTAAATATTACCCCAAAATACATAGACAGGAGTGAAATGCTTCAGGCTAATTAAAAAAAAAATACAAAAAAATACAAACCCAAGGATGGCTTCTATCTGTGGGACTAAAATGAGAGGGTGGGAAAGCCTTTGAAACAAAAGAGCCTCTGAAGTAGACATCCTAATCAAATCATAACTTCTTGTTTGCCTGTGACCATATCTCATTCTATCACATGGATACCATAAAAACTTTAAAGATCTGTTCGTGTGAAGCAGACTTACAGAGAGATAGGGTTAGACATGAATCCAGCAAGACTGTGGACCTGCAGAGAAATCCATGGGAGTGAGTCCTGAAGCTCCAGAACGTGAGTTGTATGGACTTTCTGAGACTCTACAAGGAAGAGAGACATTTTGAATCATGTTGGTTGTTATTTAGTTCTTAAAAAGAATGAATATACTTACCTGATAGCAAGTTTTTTACTCTGAAGGACTAGATTCCTTTCTCTTTGGCCAAAATTTGAGTGCAGTTTCTCATAAAATATATGTAGTATGTATAATATTTCTTTTGTATTTTTCTATAATGTTAATCATCTAGTGTCTCAGGCTGAAAAAATCAAAGTGTTGCTTTGACTGCGGGACACAGTAATTTTGTTTCCTTGGCTGAAAATTTTTTTTTACAAATTTGTCATAGATTAGACTAAGATTTAAACTCATTACTTTGGAAAGTCTATTGTATATCCCATCAAGTATCACTGTGACAAGAGTTATAAAAAAATCAGCTGATTATCTTATTTCTAAATAAGTAACATTCATTTCAATTTAAATTCAATTATGTTACCTCAAATGCCATACTTTGGTGGGATTTCTTTTCTGTTCAAGAAATTAGATACAATATTTTCTCCTGAAAAATTCAGAAATGTTCAAAAAATAACAAACTGGTTCTGATTATGGAACATTTATCTAAGTCTTAAAATTGCTTTGTTTGTTTTAAAGAAAGTATTGTGGGGCAATCAAAACAAATGAGGTGCACAAAAGCTTTTGAAAATTGCTCTCCTTTTAGTTGTTAATAGCATTATTTACAAGTTAAATCACTCTGGCAACCTGTTTGAAATATAAGTTATTGCCATAAACAAGAGATGAGGTACTGCAATTGTCAAGAAAAAGAAGACAATCTTTATTGCTCCTTTTCCCAAATTATTACTTTCATCATATATTAACCCTCTTCTCCCACATCAAAGCAGATAGTAGCATGATTCAGTGCAAACAGCATTCTACCACTTTAAATGCCCTAAAAAATTTTAAAGTCTAGGAAACAAATCAGAAAATTATTTCAAATAAACAAGACAATCCCTTTCCTTCAGTTTCTGTAAGTTACCTAAAGACTTTTGTTAGATTTCCATTTATGAATATATATTTATATTGTCAGGGACTCTTTTTTTTTTTTTTTTTCAGTATGTGGAAACTTTATTAGTATGTCTCACACCATTTTAGCATAGAAGTTTATGTACGCACATTTAACTTGTATTACTTTTACATGTTCCATCATTTACTTTATTGTAGTGTTCTAGAGTAAAATCTAATGTAGTGTACCCTGCTGTTTTCAAAAAATCTCCAAGAGAAGTTAAAGATGAAAGAGTGATTTTTGTTTTGTCTTGAACCATTTCAAAAGTCTCATGCAGTGTCATGACTCTGGGAGTGGTCTGGCTGGTGTATGTGGGCTCTTAAGTAACATTCTGTTTTTGAAAGAACTGTGTTTTGACAACTGATGAGAAAATAGAATAAAAAATTGTGAACAAATCCAGGAAAGATAGTAACATGGGAAATCCAATCTGCATTTATAATGTAAGGAAGAGAATACATGTTATATGAGGAAGGTGGACTGGGGTGAATTACCAGCCTTGTGGATTTGCCACCGTAGTACTTTTGTCATTCAGTTTTGCTTAATAGACAACAACGTTTACACCTAATAAGCAGAGAGTACACCACTAATGAAAATAACTTTCAAACATTACATTTTAATATTATAGTCCTGAGTATGTTCTCATTATGAGAGTGTACCCCTCTAGTAAATCACAGTTAAATATCAAAAATCAAGATTTAAGAATGAGTAGGTGCCTTTTATTGCAATTTAACACCAGAATTGGAAATGCATCTCACATTGGGAGTTTTTTAGGTGATGAAAAGTCTAGCATGCTAACTGAAAAACGTTTTCTCAAGTAGTGATTTTTCATTAAGCTCAAAGAGTGGGTCTAAACAGAGCAACTACTCAGAAGAAATAAAGAAAGAGTATAATGCTGCCACTCTGTAGTTACTGGAAATATTATCCTAAAATATGTTACTCTCTACTCATGCAAACTTTCCTTTAACTGATCTTCAAAGAAATTCTCTTTTCTTTCTCAAAATCTTACCTCTAAAATGGTTCTAGATTAATATAGATCAGATCAAGCTGGTTAGCCTTTATCAGTCAGTAGTTTTGTATTAAAGCATTTAATATGTGTTATGTACACTGGCATGCGAATTGGAAAATAAATTATTCAGTAGAGTTAGCAGTAATGGAAAGTTTCTATGCCTTTCCAGTTGCCTTCCCAGTTTCCCAAATGTCAAACTATCTTGTATCAAACCAAATGTTTTCTGTAAGGCACCTCAAAAAATAAACCCCAAATAACTTCAAACAAGTCTGTGATTTGAGAGGAATCTCTATGTGTATACAAACATGTCACTCTTAAACTGTAAACTCACTGATGCAATGTCATTGGAGCTGTTGGATGCTGCTTCAACAGAAATATTTCACAATGACGTCCAAATATTCCTTTAGTCTTTCAAAATTATTCTGTAATCATGGTTCAAATTTATTTGTTTAATCTTATTGATCATATCTGTTCTAAAGAATGTAGTATCTCAATTATTTGTGTGTATTTTTTTATTTAATCCTGTACAAAATATTTTATGAGCTACTTTTTTACTTAATATTTTTAGTTAAAAAAACCCCAAACCACACCCCTCAAAAGAAATCCCCAAACATCCAAACAAAATAAGCATCAAAAAGCCCACATACAAAAATCCCACAAACAAACAAATTAAAAACCCAAAGAACTCCAAACGTCACCTTCTTCTGCTCTCAAGGTTTTTAGCAACCTTTATTTTTTTGTGTGTAAAGCATTACAGAATCATCTAGTTGACTATCCCTTTTCCAATTTTCAGGATCAACATTTTTGAGAAAGCACGCTGATGGCTTCTCTACAAATTCCAAAGCAAAGTGATTCTGTCCTATTCTCAAAGTAATGCCCTGTGTAACTGACACAGTCCTAGATTTTTTTATGCTTTCAAATACTGAGATGTTGTGTCTGACATGCTTGCTAGTGGAAAAAAAGGTAAGCAAATGTATGTTTCATACTAGGTTTCAGGTAGCCCCCTAGTTTTCCCTTATGCTGTTTAGGTGCATTCATGCTGTGTCCCTATTCATTTCTTGTATCTTAGTCATGCCACAATCCTATCCACTGCCTCCCCACAGGCAGTAAGTAATTAGAGTGGCATGTACTGTGCTAAAATTTCTTGCTATAATTCTGGTAGGAAAAAGACAAAAAAAAAAAAGGAGGGGGAGGGGGGAGGGAATAGAAATTAAATGAAAGAAGTTGTGACAGAAGAATGCAAATTCTCTCTCTTTTTTTTTTTATTATTTTACATATGGTAAAGCTCTGATGAGGGCAGCTCTAAACATTTGAGATCAAATCAGCTGTAGATGACTTATTGCACAATCTAACTCCACTGGTTGGTAGAAGCAACTCCTTAAACTCAGGAGAAAAACTCTTGACAGAGTAATAATACTGTATAGTAGCTTCAGGGTAAAAGTTTGCTTGTGGGAAGATTAATGTGGGAAATTGGTAGTGGTGTTAAGAGAAAAATCCTTTTGTTTCTGAAAAGGGATAGATAATAAGCACTATGGGAATACCAAAGTTTGCACCTGTCTTGTCTTAGCAGTACCTGACGTCTGGTGTTACAGATGGGGATTATGAGCTGTCATTTGTTAGCTTCTCATAAGTACTCAAAACTTTTTTAATGATGAGGATGAAAGGTTTGGCTGAAGAAGCCAAGATTGTTGTTGAAAAGCATTCAGTTTTGTTTTCATGGGAAAGTCTAGATAATCACAAAGCTGTCGCATCTGTTCTTGCAATTATGTCAGGCTAGGGTAGTAGAGAAGGAATTCGGGAAGACTGCTTCCATGCTGGCTCCTGATAGCTGGCTAATGTTGGTAAAGTGTAGCTGCATAAAAAAAGAAAAAAAAACAACATAAAATGAAATTAATAA
This sequence comes from Poliocrania exsul, assembly GCA_035041345.1. Classification (NCBI taxonomy): domain Eukaryota; kingdom Metazoa; phylum Chordata; class Aves; order Passeriformes; family Thamnophilidae; genus Poliocrania; species Poliocrania exsul. The sequence continues at coordinate 30,686,057 of JAWWLZ010000139.1, read as the reverse complement.
AACCTTGCATGTGAAAATAGAGGACAGTTTGGTTGCAAAAGACATTTCCAGAGGCAGAATGCTCAGGCTGTTTAACTATTCATTTCATTCTGGTTTTGAGCTAAGCAATAAATCACAGGAAGAAAAAGAGTAAGGATCATTTATGAGAAGAAATAAAATGCTGGGCTTCATATTGAAGGGAGTTGATTTAGTGCATGAAAGACCAGGTTCAAAGGCACTTGAAAGGTGGAGGTGTGAAGGCAAATGGCACAACCTTTCCAAGAAATTTTGCATATAATCCTACAGGCATTTTGAAGTTGACAGATATTAATAGCCCTACCCTTTCAGCTGCCAAAGGGTTCCTTGTAGGGAGCTCTAATAACTCTAACCTGAAATCCCTCAGAGCAGCTCAAGTCTCACCTGACTCAGTTGGTTACAGGATTTTCAGTGTAGTTGTGTAGAGAATGAAATCAATCTGGTGATTTATTGTTCACTATGTAACTTTGGTGTCTTTTGGTAGCACTCAGTTAACTTCATAGTTTTTTGGTAGACATCTGTTACTCTAAATGTTCTTCTAACAGTGTGACAAACACCCTTTGAACAGCATGACCGTCTTTAACAAGACAGATGGTGTGCTACAGTAATTTTGTTAGAAATCAGTATCCTCATAGTTTTGTGAAGGGTTAGTATAGTAAATACAATTTCAGAATTTGAATTTTCAAATGTTTTATTTCCACTGTTTTCCTTATTATGCCTTCATGTTCATGTTAAAAAGGCAGCTATTTTTGAAACTTGAAAATCCCTAAAATTTAAAATTGTTTTGTAAACAAATTTTCACTACCTCTCTACAACAAACCCTGAACTTCCCTGCTCACTGACACAATCAAAATGACTGGGTAGCCAAGGAGAGTAAGATAAAGTTGAGCCAAATTATCAAACCCATTCGATTGTCATCTCTATTTCTTGAGGGGAAAGGATTAAATACCAAATTATTTAACTTCCTAACTGGCAGGGCAGTTAGCCACATGTATGTAGGCGTTTAATATGTAAGCTGTTAGAAGGGTTGCCCTTGCTTATCTTCTGAAAATCATTCTGTTCTGCTGAATTCTTCTGATGTGTGTGTGCATATTTGTCTTCGGGCTTTTCAATGTGAGGTGCTCTGGGTAATCAAAAGTTAATAATAAAATGCTTCCTGTTCTTAAGTCATCTGTGTAATGCCATTTTGTCTTGGAATTCTTGTCTTTCAGTTAACGTAAATTCTGTCATTGATCTCTTCTTGTTTGTACTCTGTCAATATATATGACTTTAAATACTGTATTTACTTTATTTAATTACTTTTCTACTAAAAAAAGTCACAAGTCCTTTCATGTGGGAAAAACAAACCCCGTGTGAATAGGTGCCTAAAGTAGCAGGATATCGTTTGATGCAACATAAAATATAGAATTAAGCTTCATAGGAGTGTGTTGAAACTATTTTCTAGTATAAAACACTTCAGAGTAAAGGCCAGCTTTTCACCAAAAAGGAAAATAGATGATCAAGTTAAAAGTACAAAGACAAATGAAAAATTGTCAGAGAGTTTTTCAATTGTGTTCTCAATCATCATAAATAATAAAAACTAAGTTACTTTTACAAGTAGGTATTTATGTGGATGAAAGACAATATAAGTTTTGGAATTCACTACTTTGCTAATAAAATATATCTAAAAAGTGTTAGAACTTAAGGAACAAGCCTATGCATCTTTGATAGGTGAGCAGATTGAATGCCCAATATTTTTCAAACATGAGAGACAGATGAATCTGACCTTGTGCAAAGCCCCAATTCAGAGAGGTGAAGTGAAAGTGGGTCTCTGTGCAAGTGTCAACCCCACAGCAACACTCTGCTCTGCAATAATAAACCAAACTGTACTGGCTGCCTACAGCAGTGCAGTGCTGTGTTCCTGCTTAAAGTCTAAGAATGTCTTATAGATGGAGGTGGCCTGAATTTTGTGGTTAATATTTTGAAAAGTGGCTAAATATTAAGATGTAACCATAAAAATCTGAAAACAGAGAAAAGCAATTTTAAAAACACAGTAACTGTCTTAATTTTTCTCTAAATCTAATTTCCTATTAAATCGTGAGAGTACAAGTACTTTTGAAAGACTTCCCACTGTCCTCTCATTAATTAAATACTTACAAAAGCTAATCTCCTAATCAAGTAATTAGAGAGTCCCCAAGGAGAACCAGGAAACAACACATCATGCACTGGGAACAGCATGTGAACTTTTTGTTTTAGATCTTTTATACCCTGCTCTGAGTCTGCCACATACAGTGTTCTGTTCCGTAACAGTCTACCATAGGCCATGGCTTCCTTGAAGTAAGGGACTCATAGATTCCACTGGGGTTTTTTTCTGCAGCAAAGGGATAGCAGCTTTTTTCTGTTTTGTGCCAAGTACTGAGGTTCAGAGAAGAAAGAAAAGTAATATTCAAGTTACCTACGAGGTGGGAACTGGCAATTGCTATTAGTGCCAAATTGTCATGGTTGGATCACTCTGTTTATAGATGATGTTCCTGTGGGCTTTGTCAGGTGTGAAGAATTGTATTTTATTTATTTATTCTAACTGTGCTAACATGAATTTATTATCACATGTGATTTTGATGTTCATAATTTCTATTCATATTGTGATAACCACACTATTGAAATTTCAATAATAATAATATACTTTCCAATTTATAGGCTTTTGAAATATTTGGATGTTTTGATTCTCATTCTTTTGTCACATAGACAGTGTGCCTGGTGACAGCTTTTTAAACAAGCAGTTCCCATTGTCTTCAAAGGGAAATATTAGGTATTGGGAGTCTGAAAAACAATGACCACATCATCAAATTGATGATCATAGTATTCAAACTTTAGTAGGTTTGGGTTTTGTTTTGGTTTTTTTGTTTTGTTTGTTTGTTTGTTGTTTTTTGGTGGTTTTTTTTGTTCTTGTTATTTTGTTATTGCTGTTGTTGTTGGGTTTTTTCAAAATATATTTATAAAAATCGGAAAATAATTGTTTCGCTATATGCATTTATTACACTGAGATTACTATTCTGCCCAGTGAGATCTTATTTCACAGTTGCTACCCATTCTTCTAATCTCCTAATTAAGTGGATTAGACACAATGAACCAGATACAACAATGAAGTGAAGGTTACCTGGAAGAATTAAGCTTTGATGCTCATCAGGTTAAAACTATTACTGATGCTGTCATTCTGAGATCACAATCAATGTTTATCTCAAAAAGTTGGTTTAATTTTCTGAGGGAGAAATCAAAGAGTGGGAGAAAAAAGAAAAGAGATTTGAGTGTTTTAGTCACTCATTAAAACATCCTCATTTCTCAGAATTCTGTTTTACAACACATAATATTTGCTAAGATAACCTATATCTAATGCTAATATATTGTATGAGTAGGAAATATGACCATAATTGTTAAATACAAAAATGTCCTCTTCTGACTTTTTAACTGCAATATAACCTTACAAAGAGAATTTTTACTCATCTAAGTTCAGTCAATTTACATTGTTTATTGTAATGTACTTGAAATGACAATTTTTCTCCCCTCCCATTCCCCAAGTGGTTAGTGCTCACACATGCTAATTTGTTCATTCAAAATCCTCATGTGTTTACAGTGGGGCTGCACAGATAAACTGAAAGGTGCAAGCCAGCTTTGGATTAAAAGGCAATAATAAAAAGAAGGCTAAGAACATGATAATCCTATCTTTGTAGCAATTAGGTATCTCAAATGTATAAATGTTTACAAAATCATAAAATATTTTCTCCAAACACTAGACTGATGCTTCCTTCAGCAAAACATGGCTGTCATCACGGTCACTTCACCCAAATTGTTTAAAGTTGCTTTGTAAGTATAGTTTGTGCAGAACATCTCAATTATGCTTCATTTTTAGTATCGAGAACCTTCAGAATGGGTTTCTATTCTCATTTTAAAAAATAGATAATGTCATGTAGGGCAGGTTGAAGAAATCCCACCAGAATTAGCCACACAGTCAATGTGCTCGACCAATGCTTCCTTGCAAAGTTTTTGCCTCCTTCCTGCCCACCACTCAGCCTACCACCTCCCTTCTTTTTTGCCATCTTCTGTAGCAGTTTGCAGTGTCTGTCTCTCATGCCCAGGAAAAAGTATCAAGATATATAGTCAGTGAGCAATGCTTGTAAATAATGCCTTTTTAATATAATCTGAATTTATCTTATTATTTGGCTTAGTTGTGAGACAGTGTATTGTCAAGCATTCAAATCTTCAATCATATTACTGTGATGTACACTTTCTGTCTTGATCAAAGGATAAACTTATGGTTAGCCATTATCTTTCAGTCTATCAGGCTAGGACAGCAAATCACTTTGTTTTCATTCTGTTGAACCCCACTTTACACAATGTCTACAGCTTACAGAAAATCATATTTCTTATGGGCTGGAAAATACAGGTGGCACCAATGCCTCACTCTTTGGGGTTTTATTTAAACTGATAATAAACCCTACATCTAACCACTTCCTAGATTGCATGGAATAGCAGCCTGTGAAACCACAATTAATTAAAATTTAGAAAACCACAGTTTTTGATGTCTTGTGTTCTGTAATTAGTTCCATATATTCTACATTAAACCATCAGGAACACTCAGTATTGCTGAATTAGTGAATGGGAAAATAAGAGACAGGGATATTTTAAATACATATACAAGAAGAAAAGTATTTTTTGGAGTAAATATAAATTTTTCAAATGGATGTTAAAAAGCTTTTTATGAAAAAGGGTACATGTGGGGAATAGAATGAGGAGTGCTTCTGTAGATGGCTTTACAACTCTCTTAAATTATGCTTTTGAAATACAAAATTAAACCCTTCACTTTTTAAAAAGTAACAGTAAGATATAGCAGTAGTTTGTAAAGGGGTTAAGAATAGTGCAGCATTAGTGTGTGGCACTTCCTTTCTTGTACAGGTGAGTATTTTGATTTCTTAGCTTTACAGCATCGTGAATATGCAAGAACAGAGAAGTAGCGTGAAAGGAGATGAAGGGCTGTGCACATGAGGGAGATCCCTTTAAGTCAGTGTCACTACTTGCTGTTCTGGTGGCAGGATTTGGGCCATAATCGATGTCCAAATAGACTTGTTTAAAATGTTACAAGGCAGATTAATGGCCAGGTTGAGAAAAATCAGTGTAATTTTCCATCATTTGTGTTACAAAGAGTACCACCCTCACTCGTACTATGTTAGCAAGCCCAAATTAATGTAATTAAATATATATATATTGATCTAGTTGAAGATCAGATTAATTAGAGATAATTTGGCCACATCTGTGGACAATGACAGTGTTATAACTGAAGCTTTCAGGCTTAATGGAAGTCAATCAATTTACCAGCAGTCCTCCAGACAATGATGTTTGCTCTACAACATTTGTTGATACTGTGGGTATATTACTTGACAGATATTATCTTTCCTTTATTCTTCTTTTTTCTTTTTATGTGTGTCAAGGAAAGGACTGACAAGGAATTGTACATAGAAAGGAAAACATGTATTTATACATTCTAACAATTTTTAATAACACCAAGAATCAGGCTGAAACAGTTGTGCCTTAAGATTCAACCTATGCTATTTTAATAGATTTGTTCATGCTGTAAGCAGCACAAAAATTCATGGGAGACTATTAGAAATAGAACAAAGCAGTCTGCTTTCAAAACGTCTTTGAAGGATCAATTTTAAATAGCTTTGAAAAAGTAGAGCATGGCAGAAATGCATCTATTTTTGTTTTATAGCTAATACTAAAACCATCTTCTCAAATGGGTTATGTTACACACTGTTTTGGGGTTTCAAGGAAATTGTAAGTGATACTGCCAAAGAAACTTCTACTGCTCCCAAGGAACCCACTTTTATCAGAAATCCATGACTCCCCAATTTTCTTCAAGAGAAAGGAACTAAATTAAAGTCCAAAACTGGAGTAGGTTCATTAATTTTTCCGTTCTCATTTAAGTTAAGGGCTTGTGGGTTGACATGCAGCAAAAAACCCAAAACATATTTTTCTACTGAATATTCTGTATTTAGATATACTGGCATGCAGTTATTGATTTTTATTATGCCATTAGTATAGTAAATCTAAAGGGTTAAAATGGACAAATAATCACTGAGGAAAAAAATGTTTGCCCCAAGCTCTTCTAGGTACGTAACCATAGTTAGTTAGCACAGATTTTAAAGTTATTTATAAGTAATTTGTGTCTAGAATTCAGCATTTCCCTCAGCATACTTTTCCAGAAACATCAAGGTTATCAGATAGATATTTTTTAATGCAATCACAGAAATGCACAGAAATATCTGAAAGGGAACTCAATGGGATCTTTTCTGAGCCATTGTCCTGCTCTAAGCAGGGAGTAGATAGAGTAAACTCATTCTTGCTAGGTACTAGTACTGTTCCTGTAGTTTAGGGACGAAGATTAGGTTTCCCTCATCATCTGTTGCACTGTTTTACATAGTATGAATTTTTTTTCTAATAGGTAACAACTTTCTTGTCATTGATGGACTAGGGAACAGCTGATCATCTGATGATATTTTACTTGTTTTTTGTCTCCTGTGAGCCTGGTTTTGTCAAGATGAAAGTTATATCACTTAATCTTTTATCATAGTTCATGCTTTTGTTTTCTTCTTTCTCTTTCACGTGAATATTCTTTTTCTCTCTGCCTGTATCTCACAAGTTCTGGAGATAAATCTGAACACTGTATTTCATCTGAGACCCCTCTGGCAGCTTAGGAGAGGAGTCTGATTTTTGTGATGTTGTTCTGAATATATCTGAATGAGATTTACCTTTTTCATGATGGGGTCACATAGTCTTTTTTCAAATTTTGGTCCCCTGTAACAGTGTTTATTATACTTCAGACTCTGTATTTATCATTTTGTATTTATGCTTTTACTATTTTGATCCTAAATGCACGGGAGTTTAAAATGTTTTTTTCTTAAACTTCTTCTATTAAGCATACTTTACTAATAAACTTTGTCTTTCACTTGTTGTGTAATCGCATATGTTACAGGTGTGTGCATAATATATATCAATAATGAGATAACATGAGATAAGAATTATGAGATGTAGATAGTGGAAAACAGGTGGAAGAGATAGAACTGAACATTAAGCCTGTCAGAAAAAACATTATAGTTAGCAGTATGGGGCTATGAAAGCTAGCTCACAAATTTTAAATCTTGCATGTTCAAAAGGTGTGAGAATTTTTAGGTGTGCAGTGTAGCCATAGTCTCAACCATGTTTTTTGATTTCTGATGTGTATGCTACATATTGAACAAATTTAAATATTACAAGTACACAACATAAATTATTTTCTTCACAAGTCTTAAAATATGGTACATTTGTAATGTGTTTGATCATACTAAGAGTGGATACATGGGGACAGAGATGAGGTTTCTCAGGTTTCTTCCCTGTGAAGTAATGCTTTGTTTAAGGGCTTTTTACCTTCAAGGCAGGACAAGCTCTGATTTGCAGTGTCTGCTGTACAGGAATGTTGGGTGTGTTCCTTGTATTGTGATATGAAATGAACAGAAACCTGTTGTGGAATGCAATTTAAAATGTATATTGAAGAATCAAATTAAGGTTGCATGCACTGTAGAAGTACTTTTCCTTGTCCTTGACAAATACACTTTCCAATTGTAATAAATGGTCATTCCTAGTGCTTAATGTTTGATGAGCTTCCTATGAATGTACTGGGGTAAGTAAACATTTTCTTAACAGCTCCCCATTCCCAATAAGGAAGTTCCTAGAGTGAACTTAAAGAATGGTTCATTCTCTGACTCCAGACTCTTGCAGTTGTTTAATTTGATTGAGCTTTTATAGGTTTTTTGAGTAAAACAAGTAAGTAAAAAAAAAGGTTTGCAGACATGATGTCCTTCAACTAGTGCTGGACACGTCCTCTGTCATGGAAGAATGTACAACAACGTTTTGCTATTCAGAACAACTGCACTTATGTTGACTGTTTATTCCTTGTCAACTACTGCCTGTCAAGTAAGAATTAGAGCTTTGTGTACAGAAAATTAAAAAAAAGTAAAAAGGCTTCTGTAAATCATAAATGTAACAGATAGGAGTATTTTGTGATTGAATTTTAGGTGTGTCTATAAATATAGTGATTAATAATCACATTAACCCCATCTGCAATAAGATCTGAGCAAACTAAAAAGAAATATCGGACTATGTCTACATGCCCACTGCACTCTGATTCTTGGAGTTTCTATTTGCATTGACTCATTCGTGCACTGAGGCTATTTACTGCTAGTTTAACTATGTTGTTATTCCTCCTGTGATAGTTTCACATTTTAAGTGTAATTCAGGTTGTTCTATTCTCCTTGTTTAAGTAAAAACTATTCCATATTTCAACCTGCAACAGGTATGTATACTGGATTTGCATAATATCAAAGTTTCAGGGAAAGAAGCTAAGTTGGGATTCTTGTATTTCTCTTGTTCTGCTAAAGTTCAGCTAAATCCTGAAGGTAGGGTCTCTGTACATTAAATACCACTTTTGATCTGAACTGTTAAAAAAATTATTAGATTATCATTACAAATACCAAGAAGAGAGAACCTCGTTCTTGCTTTTAGTGTTTGATATATACATCTTTATAAAGCTTCCCTTCTAGAAGGATGTAACACAACATACATCAAGATAGCACAACCTAGAAAATTGCATTTAAGTTTATATTCAAAAAATGTAGCTTCACTTTTTATACCAGCATTTTAAACAACATTTCTTACTCATCTGTCAACTCATATATGCATTCAAGCATAGTTGAAAATCCATGAAAGAATATTTTAGTTGAAAAATGTTGTTACTGTTGTTTAAAACAGTCAAGAAATATCCTACTACACAAGCACAATTCAAGCACAAGACAAAAACCCAGTTACCTCAAGAGCTTATGTTTGCAACATAAAGAGGTAATTGTGGATATATTCAGAAAGCCAAAAAAGCAATGAAATATTGAAGTAGTTTTAGAAGGTTTTCAGTGCTTTAGCTCCTCAGTAAAAGCAGTATGAGGAGAAAACATAACTTTTATTGGAAAATACAGCAAGTAGTTAACAAAGAGTGCTGCTCTGGAAATTGTATGAGACTGCAGATGGCCTTTTAACAATGAGGTGGATTAAAGAGAGAATAAACTTAGAGTCCTTAAATATGATGGTGAGGAGTTAGTAAGAAAGAGTTGAAAGAAAGACACTAAGAGAAGGAGGACAGTGCTACTCCTTAGGAAAATACTTTGTGTTTTAAAAACTTATTATCTAAGAATTAGCAACAGTATTATGTGAATTATTAATCAGCTGTCATGAACAGAGGTTCTTCAAGGCAGAAGATGCTGCTGACATCCTCTACAAGTGCTTCAACCAAACTCACAGCAAACACAGAAGATGCACATTCCCTTACACATTCCATATGTTGCAATGATTCATTGCAGCTGCTAATTTTTTTAGGACAGTTTTGTGAATACAAAACCCAAAATACTATCAGACATGGAGGTTATGATTTCTTAGACACGGGGGGTTTTGCTTGTTTTAGCACCACACTGCAAGCACAAGACATATTACAGCACTTTCTCCAAAGAAATATTTTATGAGATTGTGATGAGAAAAACTGTATTTCAGTAAATTATTTTGGGACTTCATTTTGCCTACACACAGTCTACTTTCAATCATTTTAAGCAGATACTTAACATATATTAACACGCAAACACACTCTTTAAAATGTGTATATAGATGTTAGTATTGCCTGTGGTCTGAATTACACTAAATGTTTTTATTAAGCATTTAAATTTTACAAGGCATAGCATTATCAGCTTTTTAAAGTTGCAGTTATAGTCCTTCTATGTGCACATGCATGAGGTACATAAACAGCTAGGGTAGGACATAAAAGGTAGACTTACTTTTCTTTGTGGCATAAATGTATAGGGAGTGGGGAGAGCTTACTGAATTTGGGTTAAAGTCTCATTTAGAAGACAGAAATGTATAAACATGAGGGAGTGCTCACTAAAAATTAAGGCCTTAAAAGTAGTTATGGTTTAAATAGTACTCTGCCACAAGTATACTTAATAGGAACCCAAATTCTGGGATAAGAAATCTAAAATTAGTTTGTATATCTACAGTAATTTGAAAACATTAACAAAGACAAATTATTTGAGGAAGGAACTGATGTACTGGTTCCACTTTGGAACTTCTTGCTTGGAGATAGTTATGCCATAGCTTCTTCTGTATTATTAGACCTGATTTGTCACAGGCTGTTTCCTTTCAAATGCTCCCTGTTCAACTCAGCAAAGCTCAACTTTCTAAGGTCATACTTTCCAAATAATAAAGCTGAGTCTTTGTCTACTGAATCAAAATGTGGCCCCGTCATGAGAGGTTTTGCATTACTTTAAACCTTCTATGTAGAATCTTATCATTTGCTACTAGGTCCACAAATTCCTAAAACAAGCAAGTATAATTAAAAACCCATGACAAAGGTAGAAAGGCATCAAAATTTAACTTCCATTGAAACAAGCTGGCTGAATCAGCAAGCTTTCTGGATTCTAGGCATTGCATGGATTGTATGCTTCATGGTTTGAGACCTCTGCAGGTGCCACAGATGCTGGTGCCACAGCTTTCAAGCAGAATTCTGTCCTTAATTAACTGAAAGAGTAAATCAGTGAACGAAAGCTCTGACCTGAAGGAATACAAGAATCACTGGATCCCTCTGTAGAATAACAAATACTTCCAGTAAAGGAGAGACAGGAGAAAGAAATTTGGTAATTTTGTAGAGCTTATGAAATACTCATGGAAGAGCATGTGCTGCTTTGCTGAGACTTACCAGATGCACTGAAAAAATCAAGAATTTCATGCAATTACATTCAAGACAGATAGTTGTTTGTGTGTATATATTTCCTATGAATAGAAACCTCTAAACTATCGTGGTAAAGTGCATTGACAATAAGGTCTTCCATACAGTAAGTACTCAGAGCATTAGTTTTCTTTTTGCCTTTAAAATGAATTAGTGTGGATTATTACTGATCACAGAATATGCTAAGCTGTAAGGGACCCATAAGGATCATCAAGTCCAACCCCAAGCCCTGCACAGGACCATGCCTCAGAGATACACGTGATCACAGGAAAAAGCAAGATGTATTTTTATACATATGTAAACACAACTATGTATGTACATGTACATGATTATAGATATTTATGATGAGACCAACTAATCACTGAAGTGTTTTTGAAAATGGTTTCCAGAGGTTATTACTATTGATGGCATCCTCTGAGAGTTAATAAACTTGTTCTAGATATGTGTCATCTATGTCTTCATAAGTGTCTCACACCTATGCTGTGTATTTCTAAAGGTGTCAGTGTGCACAGGCTTCAGTCAAAAAGCTGCAATTTGCCAGAAGAACACTGATGATTTGTGACATCCTGTCCTCTTGCCATGCTGCTGATTTCCCTGAGAACATCTCCCAGGTTTTTTTCAGCACAATTAGAATTCCAGGCTTTCTCTGTGTACTGCACAGAAACTCGGGGGGAAAATTTAAAATTTTCAAAACCCATTTTGTTTCAAAAGATTAACCTGAGAAAATGTTAGACTGCTATTTAAGCTATTATCTGTTAACAAACAGTACTTTTACACATCTTTATTCTTGTATTCACACCTGTGACAAGCAAAGACAGAAAGGCACAAATGGGTTCATTTCCCTTTGTGATCTTTGTGATCTTTCTCCTGTTGGCAGTTACAGAGTGTAGAAATCCTGAAAGTGCAGTAACAAAAATATAGATCTAGAATCCAGAAAACCACCTCTGACTTTAAGATGTAAATTGGTGCAAGAGCATGCATGGATACTCAGCAATTAAGGTCCCCCATGAGATAAAAGGGAAACTCTTTCGTTAAGAGGTTGTAACACACTACAAGAACAGAAAATTTAGGAAGCATGTAAAAAGCAAAGAGCTGGAGGCTCTGGAAAGAAGGGGGATGTCATCCTGAAGTCTGGTTCTCATCTGCAGTAGCTGATTAAATTGAGGAGGATTGGTACCCCTATCTGGGTGTCATTTGACTGGCAGAAGTTACATCCCTGAAGTGAGGATAGTTGAATGAGATGTATGTTTAATTCAGTGCCAGTGGAAGTTATTTTGGCAGACCTACCTAATTAGTAGCCCTATAGTGCTGTGTTTCTCATGCAACCATCCTTGCTCCTGTGAGAGTAACTTCAATTAAAGTAGTAAAAAGTGCTGCACTGGATGGGAGCTGTGATGGCCTTCCTGGTTTCCATCTCTTCAAACATCCTTGTCTTATTCTCTGGTTTTGGCAGCCCAAATTGTGTGTCTGCCTCTGTGCTTTCTTGGGGTTTTTTGTTTGTTTGTTTGTGGGGGGGGTTTGTTTTGGTTTTTTCTTTCTTTTTGGTTTTGTTTTTTTGTTTGTTTGGTTAGTTGGTTGGGTTTTTTCTCATTCTTTTCCTGAAGCCACAAGAATTGCATCCTGGAACCTGATTTCTCTGCTTAGGGTTTGAACACAGGCCCAGCCACAGATCATCTCCTCTTCCTTCTGCCTTGCAACTGGAACAGGACTCATTTTGCATAGCAGAGGTGCGCAGGTTGATGTTGCACAGGGAAGATGTCTTTACAAGTAAGACACTTGCAAATGTTTTGAGGGTTTTTTTTTTTCATGCATACATGCAAGCAAGTAAAAGTTTGTGCTTTTTCAAGTAGGTCAGGATTTCTAGAGGCTTTTCACACCTATTACTGCATGTCCTTACTGGAGAAAAGAAAGAACTATTGTTACGTGGAGAGACTTGTGTGTCCTCAGGGCAAACTCAGGAAAGAGCTGAATATCTGCTCTCTCTCATAACTTCTAATGATGCTAGTAGGAGAGCTACCTGTGATTATAAAGGGAAAAAACCCAGGCTTTCTTTATTGTGAGTGCTACAAGAATGTGCATGTACTATAAGTTTCAAGCGCATATCTTTAAATCTAAGCAGGACTTGGAGTATTCTTGCATAATAATTTAAAATTATTTAAAAAAATGCTGGAAGGATGTTTCATTAGCAGAAATATGTTATTTCTTTCAAAGTACTGGTCCTAGTTGGGTTTCAGAGGAGAGGAGGTTCCTTTGAGGTTTTCTTTATTAGAGAGTTCCTTCTAGTCTGGTTAAACCATATTGATGTTTAACAGTTTCTCTAAATTGTGCCAACTGATGAATGAGTTGTCACTCAGAAACTGCTTGACAATGTTTTCAAGACAAGAAATGGAAAAAAAAAAGTGGGGATTTCTTTTGTTTGAAAGTAACTATTTCAGACATAATATTCACTGCTTACAAGTGTCCTGTCATGCCAAATATTTAACTCACTTGTTTTTGTTTTGCCAGTCTTAACTCAGTGATTGTGTTATTAAACACTAAATTCCTTACTCCTGGCAGCAACAACCTAACAATATCCTTTAACTGGAATAGGATAGTATTAGTACCTTGACAGCCCTATCCTAAGAAACAGGAGCAAAATAAAGGCTTTCCTTAGGTCATGATAGTGCTTAAGAGCTGATTTTGTGTATATTGTAGGCGAGAGTTCTATTCTGAAATGTTTATCCTTGGAGCAGGTTCAGTTCAAGGAAAGAACAGATAGTGGCAAACAAGGAAGGTTATAACATCCAGTCTCATATCCAAATTTATGCCTCGTATCTGTCTAACATGCATCTGGATTCTTCAGGTAAACTAATAATAAGCGTCTAATAAAATTTGTTTGTATTCCTCTGTCACAGAACTTGTGAGATCAAGGAATTGTCTTTATGTTTACTTTACAGGTTTGTGACACAACTTTATCAAATCTGTATGCTGTGAAATTCCTGGTGCCAGAGTGAATCTAGAAATGTGTTTGTGTTAGCAGCCGTTGCGCTTTTGTTTGTGATGGCTTAGCTGTTGGAGCTCTATGCTGTGAATAAGATTGTTGTTCTTTTCCAGAAAGATTATCTCTTGTTTATGATGCAGCCACACACAGAGTCATGCTGGCCTGGCAAGGAGGTGCTACTTCCAGATGCTTTACAATGTGAAACTTTGGCCTAAATATTGTGTTCAGGATAACACTGGAAATACATTCAGAACAAGAAATTTATCACAAGTCTTCAAGTTAAGCTACATACTAAATAATCCTTTAGGTTTGAACTTCAATTATACAATTTTAAATTTGTTTGTTGATGTTTATGTTCAGTTCTGCTGCTTCAGTCAGGGTCATCCCTTCTCATTTTATTTGTAGTAGTGTCCTACCCTTTTCCCTTTGAGGAAGAGGTTAGATGGAGTAGCTTTGATTTCTTTAATAAGGCACAACTAATATTGCGAGCACCACAAAATGCATTATAATCCCTACATTTTTTTCTGGGGTACCATTGTTTTGTGTGATGTCCAGGGCTGGATAGTCTTATGATGTTAGTTTTTATAATATTTCCAGGCCTATATCTTAAACTGTTGCCTAAATTTTTTCTATTGGCCTGTCTTCTACATTTGTTAACAACTTAGGGGATTACTGTAAGGTATTTGTTTTGATAGAGTAACCTCCACATACAGAAATACAATATAAACAGATCTAATGAAAATTCTTTTTGATCAAACACTAATTGTAATTCTTCGCTGTTCAACAGGCCAGCAGAAGCCCTATGTTTTCTGCTATAGTTTTCACCCTAACATGTTGTAACTGTCAGTAAATATGCAACTGTTTGGCTCTATATTGGTTTTAAACATATTTATTCTTAAAGTAAATTGAATTGTTTTCTGAGCAGAAAGACAGAAACCATGGACTGTGTATTACTAAAGAAATCACATTAAAATACAAGTTTGTTGATATATTTGTCAAATCTATCTTGACACAAATTATTCAAGCTCAGGGGAAAAAATAAAAAAGTTGATCTCAAGCCTGAAACATTGGTATTAATTAAGAATATGCTGTTATGACAGAAGAGAGTGTTTACTGTCTATTAGTATTTATTGTAGAAGAGCTTGAAGACCATCACTTCCCCAAAAATGGTCTCTGTCAGGAAAGTTAGTTTGGATATCTGCTATATTTGGACGGCAGAGGTGTCTGATGTCTTGGGCTATGTCTCCCCTGTCAGATAAATAAATATCTGTTATATCAGAAGCTGATTATTTGCTAGCTGACCTATAAGGAGAGGCATGATATAGTTCTGTAGAGTAAATTAAGTGATGCTGCCTATAGAATAGATATACAGTTGACCTGTGGTTACTTCATTGTAAGATCCTCTCCAGTGTCTACATCACATTGCACAGCAAACCAGCTAGGGATTGTCAGTGGTCCTCCTGTGAGGCTTTCACACCACCACTCTGCAGTGAAAGCCCTTCTCTGGCACCTACTGAGTGCTGATGTCGATAGCGCTGCACAGGGAGTAGCTTGGAAACGGTTGTGTCAGGCACACAGGTGGAGGTGGGGTTCTGAGCAGGACTGTCAAGAGAGGGGTAGGTTAAATTACAATAGGAGTGATGCTATAAAGGGAATGAAAGATCCATTTAAGGAGAATTTCAGCATTTTGAAGTTGTATCTATGATGCTACATTTCAAAGTTATATCGAAGTTCCATATTTGCTTATTCTAAAAAGTATGTATCATAAATGAAGTTGAGTTTTAATTTCTTGCATTAAGTCATTTCTCTTGGTTTCTCTGCTGAGAGTAAAACTTTACCAGATGTGTAAACATTGCCTACAGAAAACAAAGAAACTTTGAGAAAGCCAAGTGTAAAAAATGATCTAAAATTCCAATATATATTTTTAGTATAAGAAAGGAGTTGTGAATCCTGACAAGGAGTATCATTTATGCTGCCCTGAATGTTCTGTCCAAAAGATTTAAATTATAAAAAACATATTACCTATTAGTAAGTAAAAATAAAGTAAAGTATAATTATATATCAAACAATTTATTGAGATTCCATGAAGGTTATTATGTCATAATATAACTTACAACATTTATAGCTTTATGGTATCAATTGTCTCTGAAGTTTGGTACATGTTAACTCTCGCTTAAATTTACTAACTTTAAAGATTATTGGGAAAAACATTCTTGAGTTTCCCATGACTTTATTCCAAAACATGCATCTTCAAAGTTGTGTAATTTCGCTGTTTCAGTTACATTTTCTCTATGTTTTTGTTTGCCTTGAGAATTATTAGAAAGTAATGGCAACTTTAATTGTTACCATTAGGTGCAGTGATTCACCATATCTTCATATAATTCTAACTCAGGCAAGTGCCTACTGAATCCAGAGTATCATAAACTGATGGGTTACTTGCTATATACGTGTTGCTTGGTCATAAGGTCATAAGGTTGCATGTCATAAGGTGTGAATATGGAAATAGATTCTAGACCAATGCATTTTTATCTGGGTTCTAATGCATTTTCATCTGGGATCCACCTGTTTCACTGGCAACCAAAATCCCGATAGAAGTGAGACATTGAAGCAAATTTCTTCACCAAAAGTTTTTTTGTTTTGTTTTGTTTTGTTTTTATTATTTGTTTGTTTGTTTTAAATTCAGGTGCTAATTCTACCATGTGTTTTTACCACTGATTTTGTTTTTCACCTTAAGCAAAATCCTACATCTTCAAACCAGGAAACATGACTATTACAAATACATCACCATGCGGAAAAACAGGAAGAAAAATTTTGGATTTTTTTTTTTTTTGACCATCTGAATTACAGTGTCACAGCACTGTTTCGAAGTTTGCTGAGCAGAATATTTTGCTAAGTGCAACTATTTAAATTATAGGCCAGAATCTGTTGCTTTATTGTCATTACCAAAGAGATGTATCAGCTTGTTACTATTTTTAATGGGGGCAAAGGATGGAAGAGGAAAAGAAATATTTTAATGTTTTGAAACACATGTTCATCCAAAATGAGAAACTACTTCACTAACTCTATTGGAAATGATTAGCAAGATGAAAATATGGTAAAGCTAATAGTAGCAGCACACTAGACCTATGTTTTGTATTATTATTTGCAAGAATCCCAGTTAAAAACCAGTACAAATCATTCTAGTGGCTGCATTTCTTGAATTTGGATATAAAAAAGCCTTGAAGCAAAAAATAGTAAGGCAACTTCCATTTGCTGCTGCTCTTTCAGCCACACATTCACCTGAAACCAAAAATGCATATTTAATAGAAGTGAGAGGACAGAAGATAAAATATAATTATTGATACAGTTATCACAGTCATATATTTTTTTAGAAAAATGCTGTTTGGTATGTAGTGTTGCAAGGATTATTTAATTAAATATTTTTTTCCAGCATAACTGTTATATTTCTCATAAATTTCCCTGATCATTTTGAAAAGGCAAGTGACTACCATTGATCTGACATTACAGATGAAAAAAATTACAAGATATAAGCACTTCATGTTACAGTACTGAGAATGCCATTTTGACACTAAATGGTATGAGTATTTTAAATATATATGCATATAAACACATATTCTTGTCCTTCCCATCCCCTAAATCAGCAGTATGTTTAATTTTTGCATCATCTTTCTTACATGATCCAGATGAATTGCTCTAGTGTAGTATTGTGGACATAATGTCTGTAGTGATGTCTGCTTATATGAAAATCTAAAGAAATTTATGGTGCTGCAGAAGCAGCTTCCTACTTAGCCTTCTCTTCCTACCTTTTTTAATCTTTTGAAAATACTAATGAATGCATAATTTTAAAATAGATTGTAGAGTGAGCAAGAACAGAAGCCTCACTTTGCTTGAATTATCTGTGACTAAGTATCCCCAACCCAGTGAGTTTGTCAGTGAGATTTGTGCTGTGGTAAAGTACACAGACTGTTTCAGTACTCAATTTCAGCATTTAAGTACTTTTCATTAGGAACATAAGGGACAAATAATTTTGTTAGATATTGTTATAAGTCTGTTTATTATTGTTTAACCAGAAACATAATTCCTAGCATTGTATGAAACATAGTTTGTGTTCTTTTTTCATCAATAGATGAGAAAAAGAATGTTCACTGTCTTTGTACTAGGGTATGTTCATATTTTACATTGAAGGACAAGAAGACAAAGATTGTGGCTAAGTTTCAGTGGAAAGGCAGAATGTGATGTGTCAGATTTCTAGAAGGTTACAGAAATTGCCTGTAATGG
This sequence comes from Poliocrania exsul, assembly GCA_035041345.1. Taxonomy (NCBI): domain Eukaryota; kingdom Metazoa; phylum Chordata; class Aves; order Passeriformes; family Thamnophilidae; genus Poliocrania; species Poliocrania exsul. Next base: position 30,667,956 of record JAWWLZ010000139.1, on the reverse strand, counting down.
GGCCACACTTTCAAATCACTCTTTGTTCTATTTTGTAAGTCTTGTCTGTCACTCGGTGAACATCTTCAAAGGACAGGTGTCACGGCATGCCAACTGGAAGGCTAGAAATGTAAGAAGTAGGAAAACTGTAGTGGAAGTTTGTTTACAATTATTGTTAAAGAATAATTAGGTACTTTTTGACTCTTGTCATTTGTCTTATTAGATAAACTGTTCTTTGGAAACAAGCTAGTAATTTATAAACTTTCCCAGCTATGTAACTTCATAAAGTACAACACTTTGTCAAAGCAGATCCATTAACCCTCTGACTGGTGCTCTTGGCTTTGATTGCAGCACCACACAGAAGCACCGAGCCCATCGTTGCTCCCCGCATCAGCTCTCCCATTAGATGTACTAAACAATGCCGTTGCTGGATTTAGTACTGTGGAAGATCTTATCCGGTATCTTGAACCAGATCGGTGGCAACTGGATTTGGAGGATTTGTACAGGCCAACATGGCAACTTCTTGGAAAGGCATACATCCATGGGAGGAAATCAAGAGGTAAATTACTACTTTGGCTGGCCCTGCAGCTTTCTACGGGTATACTTTCTTAACAGAGAAACAGTAATTAAGAGCATTCTTCTCCCTGCGTTTTAGTTCCAAGAAAGGAGTATATTAGAAACACAGCAGATATCATTGTTGTTAGCTGTTCTCACCATTGTGTTCTCTGAAAAAGGACAATGACTAAACTCAAAACTTAAAGGAAATTATTGGATAAAGCAGCAAAAGGGTAATAAAAAAAAAAGAAACAAACAGGGTAGTTTCCTGCAAGGAACCTGGGAGATCTTTATTTCTGCAAAGTAGCAGGACATCTTCATGAGGTAACATAATTGAACTTTGGGGGTTTATTATTTTAAGGAAGGCAAAATCATTATTTTTTTGTTCGAGGTAGGGAATTTCTTACATTTACTGTATTGTGCGAACTATTGGTTTATTTCCTCAGAATTGTTCAAGTCTCTACACAGAATGAATTGAGAGTATTTACTTAAATGTTTCTCTTTGATGGTATCTTTTGAAATCCCTGTGTCCATGTCTGGTTTGTCATGCAGCTGTCAACTTCATCAGATGTAAAGTAGATTATGTTTTCAAAACTTGTAAACCTGTTGTTCAGCAAGTAATTTTCTTCCATCTGCTTTTGACACTCGTGAATTTCCTGCCACATATCATCCAGATGCTACTCACTGTTTCATGTTTGTGGTTTCCATGAGGATGGATAGCATGCAGACAGTACCACCTTCCTTGACCACCATACAGTAGGAAAATTAAACCATATGAGCATGACTGAATAGACCTCTGTTGACAGCTGTAAACTAGATTATCATCTGATCAGCAAAAAAAGGGAGGAAGTAAAGCATTTCATAACTCAAATTTAAGGTTTTGACAACTAATTCTTGGATCAGAGCCTAGAGATCAACCTTTGTACCCTGCCTGAATTGCTATAGCTGTGCACAGAGCAGCTAAATCAAAAGCCAGAGAGGAGGAAATATTTTTAAAAGCTCTCAGCAATGGACCATATCTCTCAAATAGTCATTTAACACGTCCTTAATTAAAGAGATTCACTATTTGCTAAATGTATGCCATAAGCATACAGTAAGTGGGAGACAAACAAAACATAATTTGTGAAACCTTGCATAAACTAAAATGCAGGTGTTGGATAACATCTATACAGACAAAAGCAGCTCCCTGCAAAACATATCTTAGATAGAAAGAAACTATCAGAGTAAATCTTTTAAAGACTTCTAATTAGATGTCGAAATAGATTTTTCTGCTGAGTAAACATATCATCGTATTACCACATTTATCTTAAAGAGACCACCCTCAAACTGCATTACAGAGTCTATAAAGTAATAGCCTGAGGTGGAAAATTTGTCCAGTTGAGATGACATAGTATTAACTGTTCAGTATATTCAATAGATAGGAAAAGCAAACCTATTGTCTTTTTAATTTTTTTTTTAATCCCTCATGTTCTTCCCCCTAGTAATATATTTGTTGTATTTCAAAAGCTTTTTAAGAAATGTTTAGGAGAAGTACATGCCCTGAAATGTTTGGGGTTTCTCAAGCTCTTTGATTCTATGATTAGATCAGTTTCATCTTTGCATTGTTTCAGTGTAAATGCTAGATTACTGTCCCACTTTCAGGAACATGTAATTAAAAGTGTATGTTACTTTATGTAGAGAAATGTCCTATACTCCTACTTAACAATTTGTATGAGAAAGACTGTATTTAGACAACCTAAATTCCACAGGACTGTCTCTGATGTTTTTCTGAATAAAATGGTTCCAAAAACTTCTAGCCAGGAAAGAAGACACACCAAGTTCAGAGGCTTTGAAGTCTAAATATAGCCCTAAATTCTTTTATAATATTAAGCATTCTTAAAAAAAACCAAAAAAAACCCCAAAACAACAAAAACAAGAACCAAAAAACCCAACCCAACATATTTTGCTGTGCAAAATTAAATTTTCCCATTTCTTCCCATTGAAATATATGTACAATCATTAGATCATATTCTGAAGCCTGCTTAAGAAGGAAAAAATAGTCACAATCAAACTACAGACCTTAGCAAATGCTTCTTTCATACAGTTACGTGATTTTTGCTTTCTTGTTTGTTTGTTTGTTTTACTTCTTGTTTGGGATTTTGTAACATCTCCCATTGCAGAAGTCAGTAAGAAACTTACACTCCCAGGAACATCTCCAAAGTGCTTAGGAATGAACACCATCCTGCTGCTATCTGTGCTCATACACAAGTGCCCCAAACAGAATTTAATTTGTTTCCTTGACTTTGAGAGCAACATCCAACTGGAAAAATGTTTTAGGAAAGAAATTTCCTAAGTGTACTAAATACACATCCAAGAAGATGCCAGACAATTGCATTGCCAATTGCAGAACACAGTTAATTTCAGGCTGATGTGAACATGGGTTAGTTCAGTTGTATCTGAAGGCATGAAGGCACACTTTTGAAATACAGTTTTCTGTAGGCCTACCTATGTCTACATTTTTTTCTCCCTTTTTTTAGTTTTTCCTCTTATTTTTATTTTAGTGTTTCTCATTTATGTGCTACTGCAGAGCTTTCCATTCCTCCTGAGCTAGTGCTAGACAAAGGAACCCTGACTGTTGTGTCAGACATGATACGTGACTAGAAACCAAGATGAAGGAGTGTTTAAATGTTCATATTGTAACAGGTACTGTAACTCAGTGCACTTGGGAAATCCACATAACCTTTTATTGTGGTTAAGTAAACACTTTTAAGGGAATATATACATTCTCACATTTAGCTTCATGCCCACAGTGTGTTAAAATAAATTTTGAACAGACAGCTACTCTTTGAAAAAATAACAACTTCATTCACACACTTCAAAGAAGTAATTATATAAGCACTAGATAAATTTGCCACAGACATTTTAATGAAATTGAATTACATAAGGTAGGGCAAGGGTTCATTGTGAGGTATCATAGCAATATACCTTAGTACATTTTAAAGCATGGAAATCAAACATGACATTTGTTCATCTCTCCCGAAGCCTGCTGTAACTGTACAGGGCACTGAAAGATATCTGCTGAGAGCTGTGTGTCCTTCCACAGAACCATTTTTAAATCATGTCTCCAGGTCTGAGGGGTTCAGTTCAAATTCATTCCAATTTTGTGACAGAATGTGTAACATGCTTCTTATTTTAATGCATTGCCCATTTCTCAGTGTTATCACTACAGCTAGCACTGAGAAATTGATGCATTCCTCTGCTGCTGCCAGAAGGCAGCAAGTAATGGAGAAGCACAGCACCACGCAGGCATCACTCTCCCACTGTCAGTGGACTTGCTGGTAGAGGTGTCAGTGCCCAGCTTCCACTTTCAATATCTCATAAGCACATAAGCTTAATTTCTTCAAATTCACTGTACCAAGCATATCAATCTCTGAAGAAACAATCCCTGTAGAAAGCATTAGCAGAACTAGCATTTCTCACTCTGTGCTTCAGGCATTTTATCCTCATTCAGACAGTTCACTTATTATATGTTTGAAAACATGACAGAAGAACGAAGTACTCCATTTCTGTCCATAGTCCTTGATTAATGGAGGTAGACATGTCCACCCTCTAAATGACTCAGAGCTATTAGCTAATCAGAAGGGTTTTAATAATTTTTGATTTCATAGAGTGACTCTCTCCCCTGGAAGTTTTGCCTCTGCTTAACTCTGCTCCCTTCTCAGCTTTCTCCAAGGAATGCTCTTGCAGTGTGGGAGGCAGGCTGCTGTCTTATTAGTAACTGTATTGGAGTTATTACACACTCCTCCATCTTAAAAATCAGTTTATTTAGTTAGGAGCTTAAGTTAACCTGATATTCATGGAATGAGGTGCCCCAGTTGGCATTCACTGTAAGTGCAAGCAGAGGAAAGGCTTTAGTGTGTTTAATTGACCTTTCACAACAATAAATCCTTACTCATGGATGCCAGTATAAGGATATGGTCTGCAAAAGAAATGTTTGAAGAATCATGGACTGAAATTCCTTCCCAAAAATCTGGTCCCGGGATAGTACCAATGAATGTTTCTACTAGCAGCTTCTAAATTCTCTTTATTTCTTATATGTTTAAATACAATTGAGGTATTATCTTGCCTTCATAGGCTGAAGTTCTCCTTGGTGACCTCTGGAATTTCTTTACATAGTGGGGAGATAAAAAAGTGTTTCTCTAGAGAGTTATTCAGATCAGAAACTTATTTTAGCTTTATTGCATATCTTTTTATTTACAGATGGATAGCAATAATAAGAAAGTACTTTTTAAAGTAATATCAACACACTGGGATTTTTTTCCCTAATTTCTTTTTTTTTAGCTCAAACCCAGTTGATTAAAGGTCTTTACAACTTTGTTTGAGGCTTCTATGTCAACCATCTCAACAGTCATGTTATCATAGGGTTTTCTTTTTTTTTTTTTTAACCATGTGGGTTAGACATTACATCTGTTCCTTAATGGTAGGTTTGGAGAAAAACTGTTCAGACAAAAGATCCCAGATCATGTTCATTACAGTCTGACTTTTCTGAAATAAATCAATTTACATTGCTTTTTACTCTTTTTTTTTCTTGTCTTTTTCATTTTTTTTTTCAGTTTTTACTGCTTCTTTCAAGACCTGATCTTTCCTGACTATGTAGCTAAGGTGAACCTAAAGGAGCTTGTCCTATTTCAGAGCTTTTCATGAGCTTGAAGTTCAATCATTAGTATAATGAAACTTGACTGTGATACAGTGGAACCAGTTTAAAGGGAAACTGTTGCCAAATATTAATATCACTAACTTGCACTTCAAATTAGGTGCTTACAGGGAGGAACTTCTATTTAAGACACATGAAGAGAAAATGAAACTTAGAGAAACAACAGAAATTCATATGTATGCTGCTATGAAGGATGAGGAGGAAATGGAGCCTACTAATAGTTATATTTATACACAATCTTGTGCACTTATTTATTCTATGCAGAATTTACTGATGATGACAACTTCCTGAAGTTCATAGTCCATAAAAGTGATTTCTGCTTAGATAAGAATGGTTTGATTCTTTCTTATATCGCCCTTGCAAAGAAGAAATAATTGAAATTTTAGGAAGTTTGAATGCTTTATGCAAATAAATTAGAAATGTCTTTGAGATTTTGCAGGATTCTTAATGTCTGTGTATATTTCTCCAATCTAAAAATGATTGTAGAGTAGCAACACTAGAGCTCAAAGTATTAGTGTGAACAAAAGGAATTCCATTAGAGTTCATTTGATATAACATGTACTGGAACGTAGTAGCCAATGCTTGCTTTGTTTAATTTGAAGAAACTTTGCCAGATTGGTGAATATTGCTATGCAACCATCATTCCATTTAGGTGTCACGGTATTCATGTAACTGCAGTAGTGTACTTTTGTGCTGAACCTGTACCACCTGCACAAAAATGAACCTTCCTTGTGGGTTCTTCACTGCTGAAGTTGGTTTACCACCAGTGAACTTGGACTGCGAATCAGAAAAGCACCAGTTTCTTTATCTTTTTGCAGTGGTTGATCTGAACCTCCTAAAGGAGGAGGTGCGGCTCTATAGTTGTACTCCTCGCAACTTCTCAGTGTCACTGAGGGAGGAGTTGAAGAGAACTGACACCATCTTTTGGCCACTGTGTCTCCTGGTTAAACGTTGCGGTGGAAACTGTGCCTGTTGTCAACAGAGCTGCAATGAGTGCCAATGTGTGCCAACAAAAATCACCAAAAAATACCATGAGGTACGTGCTTTTTTTACATTTGCATGTTTGGAAACACTGGGAGCCAGTTAAAAAGTTTGTTTAAGGAATGCACCAATATCAATTTTTAAATATTTTATGTACTACACTGGTAGTACATATTTTTTTTTGGCATTTTAATTAGGTATTGCCTTGAAAAAAAAAGTAATATCTTCTTGTTAAAATACTGTTCTGTGTAACTGTTAATTCATTCCTGAGGTATTTGTTTACTGGTGAAGTTAAACACATCACAACCATACCATTTGTTCTGTTTTCTCTAGTGGAAGATGTCAACTTCATGAAGAAATGGATATTTGTCAATTCCCATCGCTATAAATCTATAGCTGAAATTATTTATTATAGAATCATCTAATTGAGTTTACTATTAGCTCTTAAAATAGGTACAAATCTGAAATTGCAAGACTTCTTTGGTAAAGCAATGTGATTTAATTGTGTTCAACAAGGCTTAATCAATTTTGCAAAGGGCTTGAGGTAAAATCAGAAGTAGTAATTAGCAGGTAGAATTAATGAAGAAATTTAGTTTCTGTCATCTACTGTGTTTCCGGTTCAGTCTAGCTCATAGGCTAGGTGTGTGCTGTTTTCTTGATGCTTGCCTTCTTCCCCTTCAGGTTCTTCAGCTGAAACCAAGAATTGGTGTCCGGGGATTGCACAAATCATTGACAGATGTACCCTTGGAACACCACGAGGAGTGTGACTGTGTGTGCAAAGGGAATACTGAAGGATAAACATGATTTAATTGTGCTGTTTTCTTTCAAAGCACATTCAATCAATGGCTGATTCTATTATGGGGCTTGTGCATTATGTCCTTCTGTAATCTCAGTTGTTTGCTTTGGGGATCTTCCATCTTCAAGATTTCCGGTGAGCTCTAAAAAGAGGAGAAGCCAAACTGGGATTATATGTTGTGTGTCAGCTCTGTTTGGAGGTCCAGTGAAGGAATGGGAGAAAGGCATCAATGAGGGATTTAAAATATATGTATTGTTGTTGTCCCCACAATTTTCTTGACAATACATGGATTTGTAATTTAGGAGTAGAAATAGAGTTAGAAGGCTGACATCGCGGAGACTTGATCCTGCTGGCCATCTCATTTCTACAGCTCCAGTGCATCTGGCCTCTGGTTGAAAACACCTGAGATCTATCTTTCTGTGTTCAGCTACGCCTATGTACTCTAAAGCAAAGCGTTCTCTGTTGTATAAACTTGAGCTAAAACAGACTGTCTTGTTCCGAATTAATTTGTCTAATGCTGGTAGGAAGGACTGGATTTTTCCATATGCTCTAGTAAAGCTCCTGCCTTTTAGAAGGAAGACTGGACAATAATGTTATCTAAGGAAGAAAAAATGGAAAAGAACACTGCCTTTATTCTTATGACTATGGCTGATGAGTTTTGGTTGGTTTGTTTGTTATTTTTTTATTGTGTACATTTTTATACTCTCCTTTTGGCAGTATAACTATTTGCTTTTCTAAACTTGTTAAATATATCTATTTTTACCAAAGGTATTTAATATTCTTTTTTTTTTTTGTTACAACCTAGATCAACTATTTTTTAACTTTGTGAGACTTTAAAGCCAGACTTACACAGTTGGAGGAACAGAGATGTGGTTAAAGTGGGAAAGAAGTGTGATCTCTTTTCAATTTGTTTCTACATGGTGAAAAATATCGTTTTTTATCTGGATGCACAGCAATAATAGACAGAGACGTGTGGATGAAGCGCTAAGCTTGCTAGCTCCATGACACTAAAAATTAGATAAATATTACTATAAGCAGTTTCAGAAGCTGACTTTGAAGATTCCCTCTCTCTATACTGGCCTTTGTTCAGATAGAAAAGAAACGAGCATAGATAGATACATTCTGGCTTGTTTAACTCTTCAATTTCTTTAAAGTAGAATGATCTACAATGTAAGAAAAGAAACCAGTGGCTTGTAGCCTTCATGATGCATCAAGATCATGGGAAAGCAGCCATGTAAATGTTGAAGTGTATGGTTTTCCACTGACAGTTATAACTGTTCGAGTACTGTTTACTCACAGAAACGTAACACTCTGCAGTACAGTTTGATAAACTATGGTATTGTTGTTCTGTATGTTATATTCTTTAACCAATACACTTATCCCACCCTATGCAAATTTGAAAGGAAACAGTATTTTGCTTGTAAAATGCTTTAACGTTATATCTAGTTTATTTTTTTGACTATTGGATTTTCAGATTGTAATGAATCACAAAATAAAGTAATAATGCTAATTTTTGGAGAATAAATATTTCAGTGTGGTTGCATATTTGTACCTGCTCAATATACAATTTAATGAGAAAAGTTAAGATGGTAATTTTCTCCTTACCTTCTGGAAAGTCATCTCTGAAAACTGAATTCTTCCATTACCAAGACTTCCACTTGCTTTATGAATTCTGCATTAGTGAAAATCCATAAGAAGGAGGAGAGGAATAAATGTGATGCCATTTGTAGAGGCATTCAAAATATTCAAAATTTGGGGTATGTGAAGCCATCAAATTGAAATAACATCTTCTGTTATTGTTTCCATAGTGATAATGGATTCTAATGAAAATTTGATTTTACACAAGTTGGTATGAGTTTTTGATACCAGTTTTGGAAAATTCTCAGGTGGCTTCTGATTACATTCCCACATTCAAACTCCTACTCAATAAGAAAAATATCTGCTTTAAATGTACATGTAACTATCCTGTCTGAATATTAACCCTGTATCAGAAAGCAGAATTATGGTCACACAAGAAACCTGGTTTAATTGAGTTTTGAGCCCTTGACCAGAATAAAAAAGTGTTTTGCAAGGGTGCTGGTGATATTTTTTGCATTATTATTGTCCTTTTTTTTATTTAAAGAGCTTCTGAATATCAGTTTGAGACACAAACAGAAATCATAGCCTCTGGCATCATAATTCAGCAGAAAATTTGAAAAATGTAATTCCATTGCAGAAATTTCTGCTGCAGGAAGTACAGGAGGTGTCTTCCTCTCTGTAGACATGATAGCAGAAAAGGCAGGACATGCATTTTGGGGTAGGTATTTGGTGACAGCAGAGTAAAGGGGAGTTTCTGTGAGGTATGGCAGGTAACATTTTCTAAATGCCACAGGTATTTCTTGTATTGCCCCCTTTTGGGTCACTTTCTTTCTTGCCGATTTCTTTCACTGTTTTCCTTCCCAATTGCTTGCTCTGAACTCCCTACCCCTTTACTCTTTATATCCCTCTTCATAGTGCTGTCTCTCTCATCTGATCCAAAATCATCAGCCCTTCTGTTTGCCATGCTCTTGCCAAGCATCTTTAACCTCTATGCCTCCTCTTCAACTCCATGCTGAAGCTTTGTCTTCTCACTACCTCTGCCAAGACTTTGTTTTTCCACCTCCCCTCAGACATTCAGGAGATTTGGCACTCCACCACCTCCCTAGTTTAAACTCTATGAACAGGCTCATTTGTTTTGCAGGAGGTGATGTGGGAAAGATGGCAGCTGAGGGGAGCAGTGAAGGGTGCAATTCTCTTGCTTGGCTGTGTTCTGGATCCTGACAGGCAGAGCAGCTGCCCCTGGGTGTGGGTGGCTTCTGCTGGTAGTCCAATGGGCCACACCCACACTGTATCCTGCCTGAAGATCCTGCTGAATTTTCTGTCATCTTTTAATCTAGAAGAGTCTTAAAATGTTTTGCAGAAGTCCTTTTGACAGCTCAGGGGAGCTGCTGCCACAGCAGTCCCTCTGGGGCCCTCCCATTGGTGAGAAAGGGTGAGAGGAGCTGAAATATGCAGGTCAAGGCATGGGATGAGGGGCCAGGCTGGGCTGCTGGGGCCAAATACAGCAGTAATGGCAAGTAGGGGTCTCCTAATTGCCTGATGGCTTCAAATTTGTTTACAACACCCCTGCAGTTAAGCCTGGAACTCCCTGAGCCTTTCTCTCTTGGGAGGCTCTGTCACTCCTGGGTACAGTCAGTGCGGGGACGGCTGGCAGAAGGGACAGAATGTGCCTCTAGTTTAATTGGGATGCCTTGAACATTACCAGTATTTGGTCTTAAACTTTGAAAAATAGTCTTGATATAAAACTTAAGAATTGCATTTAATAAGTAAGTACAGTAGAAACAGTTTTAGCATAAAGGGATTTTTTTGCATTACACTTAGAGGAACAATGACCTAATTCTACCTCTCCTAATTTGCTTTAAATTCCCCCATTGTGAGGTTCTAATTTCTCCCTCTCAAGCTTTTCTTACCCAAAGAATTATTCAGTCAGGTCTTTCGGAGGAGTGCTAATTTCTTGTAGCCTTGAGGTGAGCCATGTCTTGTTATACTACAGTTACACACAGCATTGAGGAAATGCCCCTCCAAAAGTTTTGTTTCATTGTTATTAATGCCCTGTTTTTTCAAAGCACAAGATGTGGTAAAAAACTAACTGAAGATATTAATTGTGAATTGCTAACAAGCAACTAACAGTGCCTTTCAAAGTTGCAGGTTATGGCAGCTGAGTGCCAAGGATGCTGTATGTGTGGGACAAGATTGACAAAAGTGGGTAGTAAGCCTGCGATTTTCTTATGTGGAATAGAAGTTGCAAGTGTTGATCTTACATCTTTGTGGAGATTTGTTTTTAATTATTGCTGTCTATTTTAGCTGAGTTGCTGAAATGCATTAAGTAAGTATCAGTGTTTGGGAATAAAGAGGGAAATGGCTATTTCCAATGGACCTAAACAGGGGAAATAACTGAGCAGAGTAAACTCCTGTAAACAGACAAAATCCAAATAATATAGCTTGTGTTTTGTAGGTTTTATCCTATGCTCGATAAATATCTACAGAGGAATAGATTGGAGGAGCTGGCAACTGATGAACAAGCTGAGCCTTGTTTTTATGGATTCTGTAGATATTCACATTTCTGGAACCCTTCTGTCAACTGTGGCCAGCATGGAAACCATCTGGAGAAGCACCAAAACTTTACTCACTAAGGGCAGATTTCTTGGCTCTTAAATTCATTTAAGTTTCTTTGCTGTTTGTCTGCCTGATTACACAAGCTTGGAGCTCCTTTTCAGCAGAAGAGGAGAAAAAAAGTGTGGATGACACAAAAGAGTGTGTGGAGGGAAAAGACAGAAGCACAAAACTTTGTCATTTAGTAGCTAGTGCATCAGCTAATGCAAGCTGTTACCTGATTTCCTTTCTAACAAAAGACTGTGTTGAAACTAAAAAAGTTACAATTCAGATGATAGCTGCTTAAGTAGTTTCATTTTCATTACACCCAACTCTGGAAATAAAAATTGTAAACTTTTACTTTCTGTTTGACTTCTGAAGATACAGTAAGAGTGCTACTGTTCAAAGACCTCTCACCAAACCTCTTGCAGAAATGCTAAAGAATCGTTGTTGCAAGATCTTCATTCAAACCAAGTGCTGAAGGTAAGTAGACCAACTTACTTTTCCGATGGTGTTTGTGATACAGTGCTTTAATTACTTTGAGTAAGATTTTATATAATTTTTTTCATGGGATGCTCTATCAGAAAATTTGCCCTTGAAAGTCCTTTCATGGACCTTTTAAAACTGGGGACAGCAGTTCTCTCTGCTGAAATCACACTGTAAAAATATGTCTACTTACTTCAGCATAAATTGGACAAACTTTTCAGAGAAGACAATTTGCCTAAGGCCTCACTGGAATTCCCCTAGATTGTTGAAAGGAAAATAAGTCATGGGAGAAAGTTGACAGCTTTTTTTGCAAGTATGATAGCACATAAACTAGGCTTCTGCTCTGAATCTTGCTCTGTGTCACTCTTCATTGAACTACCATGTCTTCTTCAAGTATAGAGTCAAAGCAGGTCCTCCCAGCTCCCAGAGGGCAGCTCTGTTAGATGCAGAAAGTTCAATGCGAATACCCCATGTATGGGCCTGTTTGCTGAACAAAACCTCTCTTTCTCCAAGAGGAGTCTCAAGGAATGCTGCAGTCTGGAAGGGTGTTCCATATATAATTTGGCAAGCTTTTATTTTGCCTAATGAAGTAAAGACAGAAGTACTAGTTTGACTCAGGCCCATGCTGCCTCTTTCAGATTCTGCTGCACTGAACATAGATCCAAGCCAGCTTGGGTCTGGTGTCAGTCCTGTTCAAAGTATGTGATAAACCACATCTTGATAAAGTTACTTTTCTTTCAATATGCAGAATTCCAGTAAGTTAAAAAGGTTGGCAAGAAAACTTCATCTCACTTTGGCCTGCTTTACTCATATCTGTGGGGTGGGCCTTGGGATCTCAGACAGCATGTACATGAAACTCATTTAACTCATTGAAGGCTGTGATGTTTAGGGTTCTTTTTGAAAAACAGAATCACACAGTGATCAGAGCAATTAGCAACTCTGTGAATCAAAAGATAGTAAAAGTAAATTTACCAACCTCCATTTAGGGACTGACAAGAAGAAATACTGTTTAAACTTTGCTTTTACTCTTCCAAGATTTTCCACAATTTTGGAAGAAGGGCTGCTTTTCACCCTCACCAGTAGTTTTTAATTCCATATCCTTTTGTCACAAATTAAGGGATTTCCCTCAAAAACAGTAAAGTAAACACATAACTTTTTATTTTGTCCTGTGTTCAAAGGCTATTCCCTATGATTCTTTCAGCCTTCAGGGTGACACCTCTTTTATTGTGACTAATATACGTTCCAGTGAAGAGAAGTAGGTGACTTGTGTACCATAGAGCATCTTTATGTTTGCATGGCTAAGAAGACTTTTCGTATACTTGCAGAGAGAAGGTGCCAGACAGGAAGTGGCTTTTTCAGGGCTTTCATGTAATTGTGAAGTTGGACCAGACCAGCTGAAGACTGTATGTAATTCAAATTAACAAAATTTCACCACTGTTCTTCAGAAAGGAATATGCCCCACATGCAAAGCCTCAAAACCAAGTCTGTTTACCTGTGACCCACTTAGTTTTTATGTTTCATGCTGAAGATATGCGTTGAAAGACAGAGTATATCTGACCTATAAGAAAGCTTTTCATCCAGAGGCCTAAGTGACAAGAGTTCGGATTCATTCAGTAAAACATAGCAACTGTCTTATTTTTTGTTATGTTGTGTAGTTAAATCTCAGAGCTTAAGGATGAATTTCTGATATAGTCAGAAACAATTGCTTCTTGGTTGGGGGAGTAGGGCAAAAGGCATTCTTTCTTGACAGTTCTATGGCATCTGGCCCTTTGAGAAGCACTCTGTACATGTTGCTGAGAGAGATGCATGTGGCCCTTGGCAACAGAATCAGAATACTGTGAGTTGGAAGGGACCCACAAGGATCATCAAGTCCAACTCTTAAGTGAATGGCTCATATGGGGATCAAACCCCCAACCCTGGTGATATTAGCCCCATGCTCTATCCAGCTGAATTCATATGGGCAGGCTGGCTTCCACCTACAAAACTGGTTATCGATTATGAAGAGCGAGGAGTCTGTTTATAAACAAGAAAACAAACGAAAGGCCTGTGTTGCTTTAGGGCAGGTGTTCATATAGGTCAGCCTTCTTGTCTCTATTTATGGCAATGGTCGATGACTATGCTATGCTTTCCAAATTCCACAAATCAGCAGTTTGGGACTCCTTTAGCCAGAGTCTGAATTACAGCCCATAACATCCTCATCGACAGCTGTAAAATACAGCTCCTTTCAATAAATGAATGTGCCTTCTGTATGATGTCATAAGAGAGTGTTGAAATTCAGCACAGGCTCTGCCTCAGAGAGAAATGATTATTCTATTAAGTGTCTTAAACTTGGTTTCCATTTTCATACCTCAGCTGAATGTGTCCAGAAGGAGTGGATCAGCAGTTTTACCACCAAAAAGACAGGGGGATAATGAAATACACATGAGTTACACAGGAAAAGCAATACACTTCTTGCATGCACAATGGAGTGGTCAATAAAAGTAGAAGTGTCATCCAGACTAACTGTTTGCAGGAAGGATAGATAAAAAGGTACTAATTGTTCTTTTACATAGCAATGTTGGTATCTATGTTTCCTGTGCATTTCATTGTACCCAAGGTATGGTCATGTTGAACAATCATTTCTCATACATTTGGCATATTCTCTCTTTTTTTTTTTTTTTTATCAGTTTCAGATAAATTAGAGTATTAGCAATTTTTTGAAGTTGACATTTTGACTATTGGTAACAATAATTCAAGAAGTATGAAAGGCAAACTTTAAATCATAGCCATATTTAAACAGAGATGGTGTGTTAACATCTCAAATAAGAGAGACAAAATTATGGCCTAAACCACAATGGAAATCTGTGGCTGTGAGGAATTCCTTGAAGTCCACTTGGCAATTTTACATTTCCAGTAGTTTAGCAGTGTGGCACAACAATGCCAAAGTAATATAACTCTTTTTCTACTTGTAAAAATATGGATTTATTCCACCCAGTTTATTAAACTAAATTAGACAGCTACATTAGAGAAGATAATGAAGTGAGGGCAGAATGAGCCAGCTGTGAGGTGTATGGAAAACTGGATGAATGGTCAGTCCAAACCAAACCATAGTTGCAGACCAATATGTGTGCCTCCAGGATCAATAGTGGGTCCAATCCTGTTCAATATCTTCATTAATGATCTGGATATTGGATCAGAATGAGAGCACCCTTTTGTAGATGACACCAAACTGGGAGGAGTGACTTAGATACCAGAGGGTTCTGCTGCCAGCCAAAGGGACTTTGACAGGCTGGAAAAAGGAGCTACAAGAACCTCATGAAGGTCAACAAGGTGAAGTGCAAAGTCCTGCATCTGGAGATGAACAACCCTAAGCACCACTACATGCTAGGGACTACCTAGCTGGAAAGCTGCTTTGAAGAAAAGGACCTGATGGTCCTGGTGGACACCAAGTTCAACATGAGCCAGCAATCTGTACGTGTGACAAAGGTGGCTAGTGGTGTCCTGGGCTGCATTAGGAGAAGTGTTGCCAGCAGGCTGTGGGAGGCAAGCCTTTCTATTCAGCATTGCCGAGGGCACACCTGGAATACTATGCCCATTTCTGGCCTTCCCAGTGCAAGAGAGACATGCATGTGATTAGCACACATATAATTCCAAAAAACATTAAATCTGCATCTTAATGCTGAGATATTCAAATCATCATAAAACTAAGAATTAATAAGCACAGAATCAAGTATTTCCTTATAAAGGATATACCCAGGCATCGAAATACCTCATAAGGTTTACAGTCTCATAGATGACAAATTTTTCAGTTTCTCCCAGAAAAAGCTTCTAAGAGTTCATATCTGCTAATCATTACTTTCAAGTTAAAAACTGAAGATAAGGTTGGGAAATAATAGTATGTCATGTGATAGGAAAAAGCCTGTATCTAGGCCAATATCCTGTGTCAAATCACACCTCTATTTTTCAAGTAAAATCAAGTTTCTCGGTATAAGTGATAGCCTTTGAACTTCTACCAAACAGTTTATTTAGAAGTCATTCTGTGTTTTAGTTTTGCTTTATGTAGCACATAAGAACATTGGCATTTTCCTCTTATGGTTGCTAACAGTACTTTGCCCTGACAAGAGGTACCATGTAAGTGCAAATAGAGAGTTGCTAGTAATTTAGGAAATTACATCAGATCAATTTTATGGCATGTTGTCCAGGGCAGTAATGCCAGGAATGGTGCCACACAGGATGATGATAACCATCAGCTCACAGACAGGCCACTATGTCAATACCCACAGGATACAGAGTTGGGCAGCAGTACCTCTGGGAATCTGGTGGAAAGGGTGCACTTCTTCAAAGCGTACTTGTTGCTTCTCTTTGAGAAAATATGTAAAGGCAAATGACATCATCCTAGTCTTTTCCTGGAGAAAAAAATAAAGAGTTAGTTAAACTATTTCAGTACTTATAAATTCTTTTTGCCCCATGGGAGTGTGAAGAAACAGAGTATTAATTTAAGTAAAGATGCAGTTCCCCTTACCCATGGTCCAGGTGACATTTAAATCAGTAAAAGCATCATTCTCTCCAGTTTGAAAGCAGTAAATGAGATCCTCTATGTAAATAATTTACTCCATAAAGTACCTGAATTAACATATCACTGCTGTACTAACTGCACTCAACCATGTCCAACCACTATGTGTGGTGAGTTAAAATTGTTACCTTAAATATGGTAGCTTAATTTTCAACTATTCTAAGCAATCTTAACAGATTTTAGAGTTTTGGCTGCCCTTGCAGTATCTTGAAGATAACTCCTAGTGATGGCTGCAGTGAAAAATTTCTTCTTGACATGTGGGACAGTTTTAAACAGTGAGGTTATGAAGCAGTCTTATTTAAATGCAAGAGAAGAGGTCAGGCACAGATTTACTTTTAAGTTTCAGGAAAATGGCCAGAGAAATAATTTTCAATTGACAGAAAGGGGACTCAACTCCTGAGCTAAGATTGTTGTGTCTCTTAAAACTTAAATTTCCTTCTCTTTCTTGGGAAAAGGTAAGAAGATTAAAACAAAAATCTTATAATCTAATATTTAGCTTTATTCCCTTCCATGTATTCTTTTTGTACACATCCTTCTGCATGACAAGCAGTGAATCCAGACTACCAGAGCCTATGCATATTTTCTCTTCCTTCATGCTGTGCTAATGGGCCCCAAAAAGGAAAACACTCAGTCTTTTTTTGATATTTCAGATCTGTGTCAGTATAGTAAAGCAACAGAACTAGAAAGTGGAGAAGAGCAGTTAGTCTGTGTTAAAGAAAAATTCATGATCTATACACATAAAAAATGGAAGACCCAGAGGAGCTCTTTACAGACACAAATTTAAGGCAAGGACTTGAGAGTCAGTGAGATGTAGGGTCTGACTTTACTACTGCCTTTGAAAGTCTTCCCTTTCAGCACAAAAAAAATAAAAATGGGTAGAAACATATCTTTGAAGAGGGACCCAGGCACAGGAAGACTGAAGAAACTAAGCACAAGGCAAATGGTGGTGTGTACAAAGGGAGCTAACCATGTTTGGGAAGTGGTGGTGTTTATTGTTGAGATGCTCCTAAGCGCTATGGTGTGCATCTCAGCTGTAGTCAGTAAGCTGTGTTTTACACTGCTCTGGGTCTGCCTGGCAGTGTAGGATGCTAAAAGCATGATAGAGACCTCCCTGATAATGGGCACCTTGATTCCAGCAAGCCAAAGGGGTCCCACCTGCACCTTTGTAAAAGTCTTCACAGAGGCCACCAAGGCAGGAGCAGTCCTGACTGGCTTTGCAAGGGTATGTCATCAGGGACACAGAGAAACCAGGCAGTATATGGTCTACTGTGAGAAATCTGCCATGCCTTCACACTTGGGTATCAAATGTGCTGTCCTGAGAGATGGTTATTTGGAGGTATTGTAAGGTCTGGCTTTTCTCAGGCATCTCTGTAGAAGAAAACTCATTTCCCACAGTTCTGCCTGGCTGTCATTAATTTGTCAAGTCATGAAAGAAGATGAAGGTTTTTTAGAATGTTTTCCTGTCCTTTTCTTCTTTTCATTGAATGCTTACTCTCATTGCTGTTCTGCCATCAGAAAGAGAATGTCATTGGTCTGAGCTGCAGTTATCAGTGCTGTGTGCCTCACTTGTGGTTGTGCCTTGAGCTAGTGCTTCTCATCTTGCATCAGCCCTAGCTACAAGTGCATCCAGAGTCCATTATAATTCAGTGGATTGCTACTAATTTGTCCTTCAGTAATTTGATCAGTTGTCAAAACCTAATTTCTTTCAAAGGCAGCATAAAAAGAGTGCAGGAGGAAGAGCAGGCAATGCAGAGAGTGCCTGTCAACCATTACTTGCTGTTGGTAATTGCAAGCTTGGACATAAAGGGACTGAACTCTTGAGACAGTGAAACAAAGTGGGGGCATTGGTGGGACTAAGCTGTGGTGTTCTTCTTGTGGTGGGGGAAATTTCCAAGAGCTGTTAGGAAAATGACTGCTTTTGGAGTTGAGTTGAATAGCAAAGTTTGTAGCTCAGAGACATGAGTGAGCAAGTTTGGACTGCAGAGTGTGGAGTTGAAGACTACAACCTAGAAATGACATCCCAGCCATGAAGCAGGGGATGGTTACTTCCATTTTAAAGGAATGCAGTGTGGGAGTTACTACCACCTGAATACTTTAATATAGTTCATTTTGTCATGCAATGTAAGCTTCCAAATCTGGAATTATATAGTGGAATTATAGACTAAATTTATTATCTGATTTTTGGTTGCTGCACCTTGCTTTTGACCAAGTAAATTAAAAAGTGAACTCTATAATTATACCAATGTTATTTTATCAATCAGTTTTATTACTGATCCTGTTACGGAGGGGGAAGTAGAGAGGGTTCAGGATATCTGTAGGCACAAAACTTTCACAGCCTCTGAGCAGAAACCTTTTGTCGTGTGCAAGCAGATCTACTTTGGAGAAAATAGGCTGTAATTCTTGAAGGCCTGGCCAATGTATTGTTTCTTTAGCTTGAAAAGATGTATACTGGCTACCTGAACTGCAGCAAGGGAAAAATGAACAGCTTTTGAAGCAGATTTAAGCTGACTGTGGAATGTGCATTTAATAGGTTTAAAGGAGATGTGAATTGTGTTTAAATTCAGTGAGCCAAATACTCAACTGTTCCTATTTCATGTTGTATTTTGCCTATTATCTGCAAAGCATAGAGGAAAATATTGCAAGGTGAAGCAGGGATATGGAGAGGCTTTCTACTGTTTGCTGAAAAGCCATTCAAGACTAATGGCAAGAGCGTGGTTACACATGGCTGAGGAAGACTTCAAGAGACTGAGCATTTTCTTAAAACGTGCAATATGTATAAAAACTTAGGATCAGGCCTATTATAAAAGTTTACTGTGGCTTGAGCAACTGGCTAATATTAAGCTTTAAACAAAAAAAATAGTTCAAATATGTTGGCTGTTTTCTAATTCTTGTGGCGTGTCTTATTCAGCTTCAGTCTCTTACCATTTAATTCAGCAAATTCAAAACCTCTACAGCTGGAATGAGCTGATGCAATTCCCATTTATGTGACATGAGTACTTTGAGACTCAAGTCTAGCAAGTGGGAAATTAGTTTAAAAAAATAAGTAGTTTGGGTATATCTCTCAGCAATTTTCTCCTACTGTGCAATCAAGAACATCATTACTTTGAAAGTTTAGTCTTCTGTCTGTTGTGTTAAGTTCCTTGGTGTTCCCTCAGCCCATTGTGCTTGACTTCATTTTTACTGTAGGTGTAGTATTTTCAGTAATCGGAGGAATTATGTTTAATTTTCTACTGTTTTAAACTTTTCTTTTTACTGGAGCTCCAGCAAATTTGTGTACCAGGGGTACATAATGTGAAGTATATTTTCCTGGGCTTCCCGTGGGTAAAATAAATTGCTTCATGTGAGAAGAATGGAAAAATAGCATGATGCATTCATTCTGCAAGAGATCTTTAAAATTATTTTGTTAATTTGCAGTGGAACATTCAGCTTTTTTAACTAAAGTTAGAAAACTTTTCAACATATGCTTTTTATTTTTTTACTTAATACATTACCTTTGCCCTCTCAGGAGAGACTGAAAAAGAGCTTAAGACCATTTCCAAGTATGTTGACAGTTGTTTTAATGACTGTCCATTTAGTTGTATCAGCCATATAAACAGGGATTCATTCATCCAATAGCAAACACAAACAGATCCTCTTTACTGCTGAGCAGACACAAAGGGATTTTGGGAGCCACTGAGGGAAGGGTTGTGTGTTGTGTGGTGCTGCCTGAGCCATGACTGTGCATACCAGACCCACCTGTCTCGTGCACCACACCTCTGAAGCAAGAGAGACATTTTAGTCTTTCACCACGTGCTCCATTCAGGAGAGCTGGGCTGGAGACGTCTCTTCTTCATTTTTAATGCTTTTGCTGTCCCTTTATATTGACATTCTCCCTAATGTCCAACTATTGAATCATCTTATTTTCTTCTATTTTTAAGAAATGGATGGGGTCCCATCAAACAGTCTGGCAGCTGCTCTGCTTTCCGCAAAAGATGGAAGACTAACACTATGAATATTTGTCACAAAGAAATGCTCTTACTGGTTTCTTTTTTTCCCTTTTTTTTTTTTTTTTTTAATCTAACAAAAGATCAGTATACTCATTTCTCCACTTTTTTTTTTTTTAATTTGTATTTTGTTCAGACTTCATCAATATGAATAAGCAGCCAGTCCTTGGAGAAATAAATGCTT
>JAWWLZ010000139.1:30608378-30643793 GCA_035041345.1 Poliocrania exsul | reverse complement strand
TGCAGCTAAATGTTATCACTGACTAAGTAACCCTATATAGTTATTGTCACATATTTGTATTAATAAATGTTATTTCGGGAGCTATTGTGAGAAAAGTTCTTTTTTCTTTTTGCTATTAAGTGTGGTCCTCACATCAGGGATTAGAATACCTTCCAGCCTGTGTTCTGTCCTGGTCCAGCAGGCAGTGCTGAGTTCATTAAGGCTCTAATTTTTCTGGAGGTACTTATTGCTGATAATTTTCTCCCTGGCTGAAGTGTAGCTTCATATTAGAGGTCAAAAACCCCTTCCAACCTGTGTGCTGTCAGTTAAAAGACAGTATCAGGGTACATAAGGATTTGATTGTCTGGAAGCACTTACAGCTAATAACTTTAATTAATACAGTTAAGACTAGAAATCTTTGTATTTCTGTCTCCCTCCTCCCTTTCACGTGACAGGGACAAGCCTGAAGAGAAATGGAGAAAAGAGTGGGGGTTTGTGGGTTTGTGGCGGTTTTTTGTTGCTATTTTGTTTGTTTGTTTGTTTTTGATGAGTCAATATTTGTTCAATTATATTATGAAGAGATTGGAATTATGAAAACTCTATTTGCAAACAAGAATTTGATAAGAAGTTAAGATTGAATATTTCCTTTATTCTCACACTTATATTTATGACTCCTTAGGAAAAAATATATTTAGAGAAGAGAAAATCCTAATTATAAAAGCTTCTGGTGTCAGGATTAAAAAAATATTTGAATTGTTTTGAATTATGGTTAGATTCTGCTGCACCTACATGATACATCAGTGCCACAGCATTGCCTTTTTGCTATCAAAGTCATTATCAGAGAGAACTGATTTCTTCTCCAGCGATTGTCTCACCATAGACAACTGTTTTCTTCTCACTGCAGTGTTTCAATATGCAACGCAGGCATTGACAGTCCCACCTACACTAAAGACTTAGTAGAATGTCTGACTCATTCATAACCACGCACAGCACATATTAGAAGTGAATACTTCCCCCATGGTTCTATTTAAAGATTTACTTGGGTTTGAGGAAATTGGATGGCAAGCACAGGACCTGCACTGCAGTTTCTTGAAATTCTGTTCTAGAGAACATCAACATGTGATATAAGTAATTAATGCCACATAACAATTACTATGTTTCTGCTTGTGTGCCATTTCATTCCCAACAATAGCATCAAATTGAAACTGAATGTTTGCTTGCTGAAGCAGTAATTTTTCATATCCCTTTAAGATGTGATGTATCACTGGGTGAGTCATAACAACCTTGTGGTTTTTCATCTATTTTTTACTTTGAAATTTATTAGAATTATTTGTGTCAGGATGGTGATGGTATTTTTTATGTCACTGAAATTAAGTTTATCTGTGACTGTTTGTTGAGCTTTTTATTGTAGCTAAACCCTCTAACACCTGAGCATCCTGCACACAAAATTAATAGGAAAGTTTTAGATGGACCTTAAAATAATTCAAATATTTTGATAGTCCCATAATACTACATTTTAAGTTTCAATTTTCATCGGGTAGATTTCTATAGGGCAGGGAGGCAGGGTTGTCATACGGTGGTAATAAATGTATTACTCTAATTGAGAGCATTACTGATTGGCAAGGCTTTTTGAAAGGAGGCTGTGAAATACTTTCAGGTCTGGATCTGCCTGCTGTCCTCTGACTGAGGCTGTGCTTTGACCCTGCACACAAGACTATTGATAATGGTGCTAACAACAATGAAACCATCCTAATTTGTTTTCTAGAATCCCTAAGGATTTCAGTTATAGTATTAACTAATATATTTGTAGGTTTTCAAAAATTCTGTATCTGCTTATCCTGAGGTGGAGGAGGTTCAAAGTTACCGCTTTTATCAAACTTCCCAGGTCTGCTTTAAGTTCCTTGTAAGGGTTATGCATGGGGTTTGGTGAACTTCTTTATATTGCAGAATTCTTGCAGCTCTGTTAGCTCTACAAAGCCATTATTCATGGCAGAATATATTTTCAAAGTTGTCTACTCTGTGTCCTCCTCTTTTGATATTTCAGTCTGCATGCTGAGTGATTGATGTTGCAGAAGTATCTGTCTTTTTTACCAAGCACTGGCTTTTTCTGTGTTTGTTAGTTACTAGCAAATTGTGAAGGAATTTAAAACCCCTCTTACATGGGGTCATTGCTATTCATGCAGCTTGCCCTGCCACTTTACTTCTATGTTTTTGCTACCTGTACCACCTTTCCTGTACCAGTTCTCACTGTAGCATTGTAAGACCTACTCAGCATGCCAGGACTGCTACCCATCTGTTTGTAGCGGCTGGGTGGCATGGCATTTAACCGCCAGTCCTTTCCCCGGTGAATTTCTCTTAATGCTCAGTTTTGAGCTGAGTTTCGTAAAGAGCTTCTCAGTCAGCAGCTCATTGTCACATTTCATGTATATGCCAAGAGCTGCCTTCTACAAAGGGTTACAGATGGGCTTAGCTTGACATATATGAGTAGTTCTACTATATTCAGTGAGGTCTCTTATGTGCGTGAAGTGCCTGAGTAAGTTTTTGAAGAAGGTTACTTAAAAATTATTTAAATATATGTGTTTTTATACACAGCATTGAACTTTGCAAGGACTGTTGCTGCCTCATGTTGCTTTCTGGAAGATACATAGACCCCTATTTTCTGTCTGCACTTTCACACAGATCTTTGTCTGATCCACTCATGCAGATAAGTAAGGTGTGTTTCCTTGCTGCTCAAATACTTCAGTGAGGTCTGCAAGGTCAATGAGTATCGTTAAGAAATATTTTCAGATGGCACATGCTATGTACCTCCATGTCTGCAGGCTTGGGATTTCTAGGAATTGCCCCCAACCACCCTGTGTTAAAAAGCTAGCATTCTGCTAACACACATGATCAATAGCACTGTCCTCCCCCATATCTGGTGTTCCCAGACTGTTTGAAAATAGGAAAAAACAAGAGTATCTTCTGTCCCATTATTTCTTGGGAACCACTGGGATTTTGTTGAGATTTAAATATTTTCCAATTCTTTCCCCTCCATAAGTTTTCCAACCCTAAAATTATTTAAAGATAATCTGGCCCTTCTTCCAGCCAAATCCTAAATTGTTCCTTTTACTTTGGAAAAACAAAGGTTACTGTCACCTAGACACAGACAACTAAAATTATTGTATGTTCAAATAGTAAGCAGTAATCTTGTCCAATTTACCTTTTCTGGAGCAGAACATTCTTTCCAGACAAGGCATAACAGTAAACACATCACTTTGTGATGAAAATCTGGCCAAGCATTGGTGACCCCTGGTTCTGTCTTTGGATCATTAAGATTTTCAAGGAAGCCCCTGTGCTTTGCTTGACCTTATTATTGCAGATTTTGCTAATAATACATTTATAAAAATACCTATTAATTGTAAAGATAAAGCACTGTCCTCCAGTGCTTTCAAATATTTATCATACTCATACATATGCCGAAACACATCCCAGAACCCTCTAATTATAACACGCTATTGGCAGGAATCCATTTGTTACTTCCTTTTCTGCCTCTAACATCTTTCCTTTAGAAGTTTTATGCATTTTGTCTTCATGTAGAATTAATAAGTGTTCCCAAATCTATATCTCTGCTAAAAAAATAAAAGTCACAGTTAAAAAAATTAAGATAAATAAGAAGAAAAGAAAGAGGGAACCAACACTAAACTGATGCTATAGACAGAGACTGAAGCTCCAGTCCCATGCAGTGTAACTACATCTCAGAGCAGTAGCCATTCATGTTTTGTCTTTGCTGGCAAACCAGCAATCCTCCCTTCCCACTAACTCAAATGTTTGTTCAGACTTCATTTGGGATGTTTCTCTGCCTTGAACCTATGTAAAACTAACCCGAAAAGCAGGGAGGGGAGAACAAAACCATTTCACACAGCATTTCATACTGAAATGCCTCAGCCAGGGTCAGAGTTGAGCTGGGGAGGATGGCAGGACTGAGGCATCCACCAGACAGATCAGCTTTAGGATGCACCCCCTCAGGCAGAAAGGAGGTTAGATAGCCTGTCCCTTATCAACCCTGTGACAGACTGAAGATTGAATCAAAATCTAAACCCAAGATCAGCACCTAACACATAGAAATAATCCTCCTCTTGATTTTCCATTTAGTATTCTTTTTCCCTAACTGGTTTAACATTTGAATGAGTAACTGAGCCCACAAAAACTATATTATTCTTACTCTCTTGTACTTTTATCTGTAAACAGAATTGCATGCTTTTCCTTTAATTTGTGTATGGACATCTTTCAAATTTAGATTACAAAATGAGGCAGGAATATAGGTATTCATATTAAAAAAGCAGTGTGCAAGTTTTCAAGTACAAAATAGACAGCTTGGCTTTAAAGATATTTTTATAATGTAAAAAAATTATAAAACCCTGCAATTAAAATGGTAAAATGTGGATGTGTTTCAGTTTAAAAAGGCTATATTTGGGGTAGGAAAACTTGTGTACAATTTTGTGTAGCCAAAAGTGTAGAGACACCACATCAATGATTAGATATCAAAGGAAACATACTATGTAATACACTTGTGCAAAAGAAAATAATATCACTAAAAAGCTGATAATAAATGGCTGTCTGGACTATTTAAAAAATGGAGTAGTCTAGACTTCAAAAATATGTTAATTGAAACAGGTCTTTTTATTAAATAGAGACAAAAGTATAATAAAAAGAGTTGGCATTTACTTGCAAAACAAAAGTATTCAAAGTTAAGTGATTTAGAATAAATGGCTCTGGATTATGTAGCTATCAGAGGAATAAAAGGAGAATACTAATTAGCACTCCTAATCTTTAATATTGTACTAATCCAGTTCTCTCTTTTGCTCATTGTTATTGTAGCCATAGTAACAAAAGAACGACACTTAAGTCACATAGACATTTTCAACTCCTTTCATTTTTCTTAACCAAGTCTTAGTTTCTCTAAGAAGCTTGGTTTCATACTTGCAACACTTGTAATTACACTTTTCTACATTTAAATATGACAGCATATCCTTAGGCATTAATTCATTCCTACATAGCTCATCTATATTAAATTTTAAAAAGCTTGCTCTTGCTTTCATTATTTTATGAAGAGGCCTTTAAACTAAGCTGTAGTATTTCAAATTTAAATATATAAATATCTATATAAAATGACAGTACTTACCAAGAATAGAACAGTTATTTTGAGGGATGTACTTTTAGAAATAGTTTAAAAGATTTTCATGCTAAAGCAAAAGAAAGTTAAAGAAGGTAATGACAAGAGAGCTCAAGTAAAGGTCTTAAAACATATAATGAAACATAGGTTAGTACAGGCTGGAAAAGGCCTCAGGACATCTCTATTACAACTTGCTGCTCAAAGCAGTCAGTCCTCAGGTCAGTTCAGGCTACTCAGGGCTTGATCCTGTTGGATCTTGAAAGCCTCCAAGGCTAAAGACTGCACAGATTCCTTGGGCAGCCTGTTCCAATGCTGGACTGCCATCATAGCAAACAAGTATTTTACTGTTTCCAGTGGGATGTCCTCTGTTTCAGTTTATGTCATTGTCTCTCACCCTCTTGCCATGGATTGCTGTGACTCTGTCTTCCTGCTAAATTTACCATAGGCCCTGATGGTTCTTGTTAGGTCTGCCTGAAGTGCCATCCTTTCTCCCCGATGAACAATCCTCAGCCTCTCCTTGAAGGACACCCTCATACCTGCTCCAGTCCCAGCCATCTTGGCAGCCCTACACTGAACTTGCTCCAGTTTATCAGTGTCTTCCCTTACTGTTCAAGAGACTTCAAAGCTGATACAGTATTTTAGATATGATCAACAAGTGCTGAGTAGAGAGAATAGATATTCTCTTTTCCACTATGTATTTTCCTGTTGACACAGCCCCAAAGATGGCTACCTCTCATTACTGCCAGTGTGGGTTCATGTTTAGATTATGAGCCACCCCTTTCCTCTCGACTGAGCTGCTCCACAGCCTGTACCACTGCAAGGATTTCCTTTGTTTCTTATGGTTCCTGCCATCCCATGTCTCCAGCCTGCCCACGTGCATCCGGATGGCAGCCACAACTTAAAACAGATTGGCTGCATGCACCAACTAGATGTCACACGAGAGTTCAATGAAGGTGAACTCCAACCTCTCCTTCAGGTCACTGAGTTAAATGTTAGATAAGAGAGGTCCTGAAAAAATCACAACTGGCCTCCAGGTAGAGCATGTACCATTAACCACCCACCCTTTGGGCCTCAGGGCCCAGGAAGGTTTTCACCCATCTAATAGGCCACCCATCCAGACCCACCACCCATAATGTTCCAACTCAGACACCAGGATGCTGTGGAAAGGAAAAAGTACTTCTAGATAATTTTTTGACCAGAATTCATATTTCTAAACTGCAGAAGAAGCTCTTCACTAAACAATAGTTTAGTACCAGATTATAAATATTTACTCTGACCAAAGTAATTTTAGGTTTTTGCACATTGTTAAAAACGTGGCTTGTTGGTGTGTATACAGCAAATAGAGATGAAAAGCTATACTTTCTATCTAGTATAGGAACAGGAGTGAGAAATATCACAACTGCACTCAAAGAACATGCCCTTATCATGGTTTAAAACTACCATGACAAATGCATCATCCTGTCAGTAATCATAGATTTTTAAAGAATTATTTATATTAAAATATATTTATTTCATTCCTCTAGGAGTCTGTGGAACTGTATAGAAGTGGTTCTGTGTAAAGAAGTGTCTACAGAATGTGAGTTTTTGCTGGGGAAATAACCTAAGAAGTTTTTGTGGTGGCAGCCTTAGACTATTTGATATGAGAGGCAGGATGGAGTTTCCAAGTTATATAGAGACATCTTTTCGCCTTGACTTTTTGTGGGTTGCCATCCCTAACTGATTTGGTGTCGAGGATGCACAGATGTGCTCTCTGGTTAAATTTCAGGAAGCATGTCCATCCTTACACAATTTTCTTCACCACCACAGTTAAAGGCACTTATAGTTGTGACCCAGAGCCAGACCGCAAAGAGTGGCCCAAGAGCCAGCTTCCTCAGTGCAGACAAACAGATTTGGGCCACTGGAGGATGTGATGCATTCATACTGACCCTTGTGCAGTGTGCTTTTTTTTTAGAGCAGGTGACTGGAAACTCTCTTCTCCAACCTCTCCCTCAAACAAGAACTGGTACCTGCATAACTAAGTTATGTAGGTTGCCCTTCTTCTCCATTCTTGGCTCATTTCTGACAGTTTATTCTCTTCTACACCACCATCTTTTGCAATGCGATTGCGTAATTCTGTCCTTCAAGTAATTTGAACTCATGTGAAAACTTCCTCCCAAAATTTTGAATTTCCTTTACCAGGATTTTCCAGCAGATAAATAATCTGATGAATATCAAGACAGGACAAATCTGAAAGCACAGAGTTCCTTAATACTTGTTCTAAGCCTCTGTCCCAAACTGCAGCCTTTATAACTCCCCCAAGGAGCCACGTAACTTTGGAGCCACCTGAATTCTTTAGTTGCCATTCATTTTTCTGAGTCTTCACACTGACATGATTCTCAAATGGAGAAGGCTTAGGTGGAGATGAGTTGGAGGGAGTACAGACTGAACCTGCAGCTGTCTTTAGCCATCTGTTCATGTAAAAATCCCAGTATATCCTGAAGGCTTTATTTTTTTTTTCCTGGGCATCCCCAAACTAGCTTAGTGTGGAATGACCCAGCCTGAATTTACATTTAAGCCTAATTTGGATTCATAAGCAAGGCATTCCTGGGTCTGTTTCACCTGAGGGTCTCTATCCAGCTGGCATGCTCCTAGCATGACTAATGGTGCAGGCTGTGCATGAAGTACAGCAGCAGCAGGAGGGAATGAGGGTCTTCATTCGTTCCTCCAACAGGAGCATGAGTAGCCAGTGTGGGTTTAATCTCTTTCCAACAGAAGGATTTTACACCCACCTTTCACCCCAGTCTTCCATGTAAAAGCTATTCTAATATGGTTTTCCTCTGTGAAAAGATCTAAGTTTAAAAGGAATATATACTTACTTTTGTTAGTGGGAGGAAGTGGGGAGAAACATGCACACAATTTTTGCCAGAATAGTCATATTATTTAGGCATCCTGGGGCAGTTAGAGCTCTTGTCTGGGAAAAGCAGGGAACTTTTTGCTAGTGGTTATTTGAAATCTTTATCTGATGACAGATTAACAAAAAAAAATAAATAAATCCAGGAACATTAGCGTCTTGGCTGTTGTAGGTCTCAGCTGGACTCCTAATGCTACTCACACGTTAAAGAGGAAAGGCTTGTACCTGCCTTGGTAGGAACTCACCTGCTTGCCCCTCTCTCTCACCTTCCCTTCCTCCTTCTAACAGGTCTTTTATATCTTTTCTGGAATTAGACTCTGAATGTAGGCTTCAGTCCTTGCATTCCAAAGCAATACTGATACCAAAGAGCATGAAATGAGATTTGCCCTAAGGCACAAAATCCCAGCAATACGCATTTAAAAAGCTTTGTCTGCACACAACTGGCTATTACAGTGGTATTTGAAAATGAACAAAAATGTATGTTATTATGCAGTGTGTACAGAGCATGCAAAGTAGAACTGATCTTGTGGCTTGTGTGTTTGTTCAGAATCGAAAGCAGAGAACAGAAGAGGCTAAACCGAGACAATTTCGACACTTCAAAGTGTTTGCATGCTATTTGGTAGAATTTCTTTTCTTAAGACAATTTAAAGGAATTGTTCTCAAAAGGCAAAAAGCATTTAATTAGCTGATCTGTTGTTACATATATGTAAAACTGTAAATTTTCATTTAACAGAATGCGTGTGCTGTTTATCTTATTAAAATGTTGTTTAATAAATATTCTTACTAAAAATGTACTTTCAGTACATGATGATAAAAGAAGTCCCTAATCTTTATAACTTTCCCAGTATAAAGCTTGAACAAGTAAGATAATTTTGCAAAGCAAATCCATCAGAATAAAATTGTAGGGATTAGAGTAGTATAAATCTAGCTCAAGTTATACTTTACACTGCTCAAAACATTATCCAGTCGTCATACCCTTGACTTCAGGTACAGTTGGGATGGGTGTGTGGTGATTGATACGCTACATAGCATGATGGCAAGCTAAGCGTATATTGTTGTGCTGTTTCTGTATATGATCTGGAATTTTAGTGTTGTGATGAGACAATCATCAGGGACAGAGAGAACATTTTTTAAAAAGCCTTTTTTTGTTAAAGTAGGACTACTCATATGAAAAACTCAAACATAAATGGTATCTGTAGGCTGTAACAAAGTAATTTCACCAACAGGTTGTTTCTAATCAGGTTAAAGCAGAAAAGCTGTGAACTGCGAGGCAGCTAAGGAAAGGATCAAGATGTTGAGAGATCAAGATTTATCACTAAAGTATATTTTCCCAGATTTGAAAGAAACAGAGAAGTCCTTTTTTCTGTCTCTGGTAAGACCATTGTAAAAGTATCTAAGACAGACCGTTTACTAGATTATCCTGAAATTTCAGAAACTTGAAAGCATGTTATATGGCAAGTGTAGTATTGCATAAGCACTCAGACTTCAGCCAGCAAAATAAAAGGGAAATTTAATACCCCAACAGTATTAACATTGTATTTACAGCTGCTTCTGCTGCCCCCACGAAAAAATGTTTCCCAAGGGCTGAGATCAAAGGTACTGTCGCAGTGTGACATACTATGGGACTACACTATAATAATTTTACAGTTTTAACAGATTGTTTCCAGTGAAAATGTGTGTAATATAAACTGCAGGTGTTCATAAACAGGGAATGAAGGAATTTTTGTTTTCTTAATACAGACTAAATTTTAAATTAGCTCCTTTCTTCAGCTGTGCAACAGCCTCATGTTTGAATAGTATCTCTGTTATCTATAACTTTCAAAGACCACATATAATGTAAACATCCTAGAATTTTAGTGGGGCCATGAATCCTGTGTAACTGCTAGCTTGCTCTTTCATATTAGACCAAGAGGTCAATAGCAGCTTTTTATCTTTGTGCTATGGGCTTTTAAAATTAGTTTTTGTAAGGTTGCTGACACCTTATATGTAAGGAAGTCTATATGCCAGTGGAAGCTTCTGTGCTATAAATGAGACAGAACCCTCACAGTTATTTTACTGTTTAGAATGTCTCAGCTGAAGGAAACTGGGGCTGTCCCTCCATTTTAATTGGCCACCCTGGTACTGAAGAAGGAAATACCATATCTGAAAGGACTTAGAAATGGCAGCACACTACTTGCCAGACACTGTGGGTTTGTCATCAGAATGGTGCATAGGCATTTAGCCTTCTGACTCTGTTAATGTTAATGGGAGTCAGGCAGTTCAACCTCCATATACCATGCCCTAAGCATATCCTTTGAAGTCTGGCAAAGAAGCCCTGAGGTTTCCTTGTAAAAGTCTTTGAAACTGCTGCTCCTCTCCTGTAAGATTTTTGATGAAAAGCAAGCCAGAAATCTGCCCACTATACAGAGATTTCCATGCAAAAGCTGTGCCAGAATATAGATAGGTCTGGTGCTTTGGCATACTACTAAAATCAAAGCACTGTGAGGGGAAGAAAGGTGATGTGTGAGGTACATGCTTCCCATGTACAATGAACTGGATGGCTTTGTAGATGCATCTCCAGAAAGGCATTTTATTTACACATTATATCAAAAGCTCCTGAGAAACACCTGAACCAGGCACCACAGTCCACATTGCCAGCCCTGACAAAGCTCTTTTATTATGTTGTTCTGGTCTGGTGCAAAATGGCTGTACAGCCAATTTATCTCTCTTCTGGGAGTGCAGAAGGATATTCTTGTATTACAGAAGGCTGACAATAAAATAACCTCCCTTTCAACTCCTCTCTCAGTAGGGAAAATGAGCACATCCCTGCTGCCCCATTTGTGTGGAGAGCAGGAGTTGGGGAAGCAGCCCTTACAGCAGCTGATCAGCTACTTACCTGAGAGAGGAGACTCAGCCACATCTGGGAATAAGGCCCAGGGAGCTTGTTCTTCATGCCTTCTCCCATGTGTGGCCTTATCTACAATGAAGTCTGAAGTTGTTGTTTTTTCCCATGTAGATATTGCAATAGGACCACAGATGGTGCAAAAATGGTTTCTGGAATGCAAATAAAAAGGGGCGGGAAGCCAGCCTTCATTGCTTTCTCACTTGTACCACCATGAGTGAAGTAATATAACTCCCGTCATCAGAGCTACTCACTATGAAGGCCCAGGGAGAAAAGTTGAGTTCATTCTTACTTTCAAAGATGCCTTAAATTCCTTGACTCTTCAAATGGATAAGTGAAGATAGATGGTTCCAGGTTAAAGCAGGGTGAAGTTACTCTCATAGATGCTTAGAATGACCAAGTTTTTAACAGTGCCCTATTTTTCTCCTTCCTGTACTCTTACAGCTGTGTGGTCCCCTGCAGACTGGGCTGTCTTCCACAAGCCATAAAACAACCTGAGAAATGCACTGACTTAGGCTTGTTTAAAATTTTCCTTGACTCCAGTCATTGGCCAGAAGTGCAGCACTGCAGGGTGGCAAAACCCAGCCATATTGCAACTAAGAATCTGCCCCCAGATTGGTTTCTTTCAATCAAGAGCTGTGCAAGATATGTGGGGAATAGATTTCCTGTTAGGAGAACTCATTTAAATTCTTGGTAGTACAGAGGGGTATTTAATTGTTTACATCCTTGTACTCATTCATAGAAAGTATCTTGCAAAGCAAATATGTTGCTGGGTGAGGGGAACTGAACTGCTTTTGGCTGTAACATGACCCCTTCAGAGAAAGAGGTCTCTCCTTGCATGTAGCCTGTGCCTTTGCACAAGGACCTGTGCTGTGCACAAACAGTGTTGTGTGTCTGCTGAGACAGGAGCCAGAAAGAGTCATCCTTTCACATCACTCACTGACCACAACAGGGAGTTGGTGGATAGATGACAGTGAATGTGTAAAAGTCCATGTGTGACACCATGTCCCTTGCCACCATGTCAGGCCACATTTCTACCTATGCTACCCTAACCTGCAGGATTTATTTGTCTGTCACTCAAAACAGACTTAATTTAATTCATCAGCAATTTTACTCCCTGGAGAAGTACCATCTGCTGCCAGTGACTATCTCTGGAGCAAGATACTCCTAGTCTTTTACATGTAAAGAGTTATTCTATTTTTAATTTTTTTTTTCTGCTGCTTCATGATTTTTTCCTGGTTCCTATAAGATATCTGGTCAACTAATATTTCATTGAATAGTATTTTTCATTGTTCAGGAAACCAGTTAAGCACTTTCAGAAGTCTCTGAGCTTTACAAAGATGGTGCATATCTTTTTGTGTGTGTTTTAGAAGTGCAAGCTTTCATTTCCAGGATAAATAAAATGCAATTCAGAAAAATGCAGACAAACACTTTATCAGCAAGAACCACCACAATAAAACTTTTTAC
Source organism: Poliocrania exsul (assembly GCA_035041345.1). Taxonomy (NCBI): domain Eukaryota; kingdom Metazoa; phylum Chordata; class Aves; order Passeriformes; family Thamnophilidae; genus Poliocrania; species Poliocrania exsul. The sequence goes on along the minus strand of JAWWLZ010000139.1, from coordinate 30,631,424 downwards.
TTGACTTGCTAATGTCTCAATGATTGAAAGGAACATAACACAAATGTAGAAATGAGAAATTAAACAGCTAAAAATAGACTTGATTTGTTTATGCTGTTTTTCAGCAAACTGTGCTTATTCGTCTTAGTAGTAGCAGCATGATTTTAAGATCACTTTAAAAATAAATTTGCTAAAGATACTGGACAATAAGATGTACAGTCCTGTTCTTGCAGAGAATGCAAAAGCCATCTGTGCTCATGTATTGTATGTTGGTCCACTTCCTATTTAGAGATGATACATATTACAACTCCAGCTAGTAAGGTTAATTTCTAATTCAGTGCCTCACAGAGAGCTATGATGATAACAGATTTTTAAAATAATGTTTTCCTCAAAGTATAGCACTCCCTAAGCTGAAGATCACGTGATGATCTCATAAATTTTTCTTGATGAAATTTCTCACTACCACTGCAATGCCTGACAGACTACTCAGATCTTCTGTTTGGTTCTGCAAGATTTTGTGATGTCTTTTTGGATTTTGTTACCGGCATATTGAAAAGATGAAGGAGTTTCCACTGACCCCATAACCCCAGATTTTTTTCCTGTCATCTTTGAAAACAGTTACTTTACAGAATTGCTTTATTCCACTTCATTATAGAAGAGTTTTAGAAATGGTAACTGTGTTCAGTGCATGGTTTTCTGTAAGTCTAATTTGCCTTATTGACTAAGAGCTGAAAAAAGGTCAGGATCCAGTGATCAAAATTAAATCGTGCTGCTTATTTGTGCTAAGCAGAAATTCATCGCTGGAGTAAGATTCAAAAATAATAAAAATAATATAGAAAAAATTGAGAATTTAAAGTGAAAAGTAAAGATTTCCCATGCTCTTAAAATAATAGCAATGATTGTAAGGAAAAATAAAAAGCAACCAAATATCTGCTAGTTCTTTCTGGCAACATGCAGTAACAATGTGAAATACACTTACAGGATGAAATAAAAGTTTTGGGGTTTAATTACGCTTCTTGCATTAGTACTTTTTAGTTATTACAACTGAAGTTTATACAAACTGATTATATTTTTTAATTGAAAGTCAGCTTTATTGTTGTGTTTTATTATTTTATCCTGATGAAGTAGGAATTTTCCTGTATCAAATGTTTCAGTTTGCAAAATTGCCTGACCTTACAGTTTTCAAAAGAATAACAAAGCAGGTTAATTTACCAAAGATAGAAGATGCAGAATAGTGTAGTTTTAACTAGATTTCAGCAACTATATTTTTCAAACAGAAAATTGAACCATCAATCAATGCCAAAAATTTGTCACAAAAATATGCAACTTCTACATTTCTTAGCAGCTATGAAACTAATAGTTATGAATTCCACTTCTAAGCTGAAAACACACCTATTTGCATTACAATTACTAGTTAATATATGGTATAAGAGTTAATGGATCTGCAACTTCATCACTATTTTAAGTACTGGAATATTAAGCCATAGATACATTAATTTATGGAAGTTGGCAGATTGGCATTGGGATTTTGTAATATGTGAATGTCTCAGGATTTCATTAGACTCTTGAAACAGGCATACCTAATAACCATACATAAAGATATGAAGAACATGTAAGTAAATGGTAAATGGAGGATGGATATAGTAATACTGTTTCCTAAAAGAGTTTGCAAAATGTAACATAAGAGCTTTATATAAAATATTTGTCATTTGGTCAATAATTTGCTTGTGAAACAGAAATCCCCCATCTGCAAATTTAATTTTAACACTTACATGTTAAACATTTTCAGGATTTGCAAGATATAAAAAATCATAACCATTGTGTAAATCATATAATTATCTGTGTAGTAAAAAAGCATAATAGATATTTCTTATCATGTCTGTTTTTATATTTACTTTCTGCTGTTCATATTTTTTCTTACCTATATCAATGGGAAACAAATTAATACTAAGTTTTCTAATTATGGCCCCCTCCAAAGGCTGCGTTAGAAGGATTTAAGATATTAAAAGTATTCATCAAAATTTTTAAAATCCTCTTTAATGTCACCTAAAGTGGAATTTGTAACAGCTGCCTGCTCCCCCCAGGTGTTTCTTAGGGCCCTGCAGATTGGTTTCTATGCTGGGCTGGGCTGGGCTGGGCTGACCTTACCTTGTCTGGGTGATGCTAGAACTGGCATCTTCAACCTTTCTGAAATCTGAGCACTGCCTGCACAGATTCTAGCAGTCGCACTGACCTATTGCACACACACACAAGGAGTGCCTGCAGGCACTGACAAAATCTCAGCTTAGGAGGGCATGTCTGTCTTTTTTTTTTTTTTATGGTTTTGGATGGGTTTTGTTTTTTGAGTTTTTTTTAAACAAAAGTGGTTCCAGAACTGGTGACCACCTGATGTAGTAGTAATTAATATGCTAATCTAGAAAGACAAGGCATTGATACTTGCTCCCCATGCTACCCTCTCCCTCAAATTGCTGGAGTGTAGTTTTTGGAGGCCTGTTTTTTTAAAGGTAGCGGGACAGAGACAGGTGGGAGTTATCAAGGAGTTATTTAGCTGTTGGGTGTAGTTGTATTTTGCTGCTGCTCTTCAGCTGATGGCAATTGCAAACACCTGCTGTACTCTGTGTGCACTCAATTTTTGCCAGCCCAGCCTTTGCATTGCATTTTAGTATCCTTGCACCAGTACAGGGTCCTTCAACTATTGCAGTACTGAGAACTTTGCATTCTTGTGGCAGCAAGATATTCTTGTTTTAAAGAAGCAAGTTGCTGAACTGGGATCATCATTGTCACAAAGGGGAAGGGTGTAGTTTAGAACAAGAAAATCTGCAGTATGAGAAGGATAAGAAAAAACACAGTAGAATACAAATGTTTTAAAGTATTTATGTAGCCTCTGAGCAACCTAAGAGATGGTTTAGTATTTTTGTAGTTTTTGCATCTAATGAGGGCTGAGGGATAGGGAATATTATTGCTAAGGCCTATGATCAGTCTACCTTTGACCAGTATCGAAATCAGCAACTGTTTGTGTGCACCTGGGTATCTCTCTGGCTTTTTATTTTGTCTCTGTGTGTTCCATATCTGAATGATCTGTGTCTATGGCAATTTTGAAAAGAATGTTCTGTGGCCAAGATCCAGAAGGTTTTGAAATGGCAATTTTGAAACTCCTGTTGCCCTTAAGGAAGAAGCACTTTAAGACACAGACAGGTACTGTTTTCTGGCACTCCTTTTCCAATCTCCTTTATTTGGTTTCATCAAATTTAATAATTTCACTGTCAGTGAATGTGATAAGCTGGCAAGTACAGCCAATCAGATACTTAGTGGTATACTGAACTGTGTTTAAATTCAATTCTGTTCCCAAGATACAAACCACAGATACTTGTTTTAAAAGAATGAACTAATTATTCTCACAAAATGTGGCTGCAGTATATCCATCCCATTGTACCCTGAATAAGCTTCTCAGAAAGAAAACATTGTTGAAACAATAACGTTTTAAAATTAAAGTAAAAATTTAGGTTAAAGTAAAAATATTTTATCAGGTTTTGGAAAGCTAAGGCTGAAATCCCTTCTTTAATGGCAAGGTTTCAATCCTACTTAATTGTGTCCAGTGGGAATGCTTTAAGGCATGGAGTGAAAAGGTATTTTGTGATAGAGCATTCTCAGTTTTGTTTATGGAATTTTCACTTAGCCATTTAAATAATGGCATATGTTATGTAAAATACAAAGTGTCATTGGCCAGCTGTCGCTATACTGTATAAATATTCTAACCTTTAGGTTGCGTGGTTGCATTTGGTCTCTGTGTACTTAACTTTCTGATACTGACTATAAAATAATTTATGATATCTTTCTTTCTTATTCTCTATGACCTGGGAAATAATTTTTCCACACAAGCAGAGTTACTTCTGTGAAGAAAGATGCCAGAGAGCCTTGTAAACCTGTAGAGTTTACTTTTTATGTCCTATCACCTTCAGCACAGATGCGAATTTAAAGCCATGTTTTGTTCCTTGGCCAGGTGTTCCAGTAATGCTGCTTCTGGGGTAGAGGATGCCCCTCCCTTCTCTCCAGATAGGTGGAATTTAGACTGTGAATTGGTGGTGGGGTTTTTGAAGAACATAAATGAGAATGATAAAAAAAAAAAGAATCATAAGCTGAGAAAACCTGGCAAGGAAGGGGATCACCTTCACAGGTCCTGGCAGGGCTTGGGTCTATGTTCTTTGTTTAGCTTTGCCAAGGTTTGGGCAGTTATGGGCAAGCCCAGAAGCAGATATTTCCCCTTGTGCAGAAAGAATCTCAGCCACCTGCTTAACCCCTTCAAGAAATACAGATATCTCACACAAAGCTAGGCACCAAATGAGATTTCTGAGAATGACGTTTCCAGGCTGGTGTGTTCAAGTTGCCCAAATATCTTTTTGTTACCTCTAAACTGACATCATTAACTGTGGCTTTCTAAAATGAGGCAAATATATAAAACTGGATGAGTAAAACAGTGTTTCTGCCAACATTTGCTTCTTTACTATTGCCAGGAGCCTTTTACAGCTCAATAGGGATTTTTCATGTTAGTTAATGGTTAAGCACAGAACAAGAACAGTGTTTTGGAGCCTTTAGATGCATGGCTATGTCTAAGCTCCTCCTGTTCTACAAGGAAAGTACTTCAGCCTACGTGGATTTGATGAACCATGTTATGTACAGCATCCAGTACTTGGAATGATTTGTCTGACAGTGTTTCAGAAGAAAGCAATCAGTCTTCAGTTGAAACTGCGAATAGGTGCTTGTTCAAGTTTAGTCATTTCTGTCCTTGTCTTCAGATTTATCCACAGATTCATAGATTAGGCAAAATAAAACTCTCTCTTAAGGATGCAAAATGTCATTACATTTTGCACACCATAACCCTATGACAAGGATGCCAAGAAAAACTATTTACAAGCATTTCTTTAATACTATTTAAATGAGACAATAAATTGGCTAAAATACTTTTTATTGAAGAAAATATTTGGATTGTTTAATATCAAAATCAGGAAAAATATTTCATTTTAAATATTTAAAGAAGCATTTTAAACCAAAGAATCAAATTACTAAAATTAAATCCATAAGGTATGGGGTATTTTTAAGGAGGGATAATTAAGGTAATACCTATTTCTAAGTAAATGGAAAGAGTATTGAGTTTTGCTGAATTAGTACTCCTTGCAATCATTTCAACCGACCTTTACATTGGTATGATTGTAATTGCCTGGGATGTAATTCTCTTTTAATGTGGTTCAATTAGGTGCAGAACGATAGATTTTAATTCCCCCCCCCCCCTTTTTAACATCAGCTGCCAAGTAGGTACATATATGGGTATTTTACTGAAAAGAATGTATAAGGACTGTGCTTGTTCTATCTGCTTCCTAAGCAAGCAACTCCCCTCTTTTATAGACATGCCTTCATATTTGCTTTCTATTGTTTTTCTTACCAAAGGGGTTTGAAAAACATATCTGCTTAATTCCTTGAAACAGCAGGTTGTTAAAGGGTGGTGTGATTTGCCCTCTAACCCCATGCCCTAGTAAACCATAATGATATATTGTTTGGAGCCAGCATCAACACTTCAATAATAAGATTGCAGATGATTTTTCATACATATGTGATGCTGTTCCAATTTTTATTAGTCTTGGAAAAATGAAATTTATTGTCTTCTTTCACAAAATCGTGCACATTTCAGTGTTGTAGGTTATTTGCAAACAAACTTCAAACACTTTTTCAATGATAAAAGAACACATAGTTTAAAAACCACTGGAGTTGGTTTCAATTCCTTTTTACTTACTTTTACCATACCCTACTTAGGAAGTGTTAAAATCCATAAGACAGAGAATACTACTAAACTTCTAACTCTAAAAATTAGTGTTGACGTCAACTGATGTGTCTAATGCTGTCCTCTCCTCAGTGTAAGCATTTGGCAGTGCAAAAGGCCTGGACAACTCAACACATAAATGATGGATGGATATGGGTGAAAATGCAAATAATTTGTTGTTGGGTTTTTTTGTTTGTTTGTTTGCTTGGTTTGGTTTAGGTTTTTTTGTGACTAAGTCACAGGAAGACCTATGGTCACCCATAAAGCTCTACACCAACCAGGACATTAGGTGGGAAAAGAATGTGAGCCCTGGCAGGACAGAGGCTAAAGGTCCTGAAATTATTCAACAGCCAAGAGAAAGTGCTTACAGGACTGGGGTAAACTCAATATTTCTATCACCCTGGTCTTAGGCTTCTCCTGTGTCAGCAACTGAAGAACCTCTTCCTGTTTGATCCAAGTGATGCCACCTGTGGAGACTTCTCTGAATGTTTAGAAACAATGCACAGTTTTGCTTCCCTCCTTCCTCATTCTCTCCCTTTTTCTCACACCATCCCTGGTGCCATGTATGTTATACCTACATTTTGTAAGAACTAAGCAGCACCTTTTTTGAATGAATCTCCCTAAAGAATCTGTCTGTGTATGGCAACAATATAAAGGTGCAAAAGTGATGTTAAAATATATTTGTACCAAACATGGCTAGATTTTAACGAGTTGATATTTTTATTCCTGGCCTATTTCACTTTCTTAATGTTTTGTATTTCTTTCCTGACTATAACATTTGCTTTGTTAATCAAATGCTTACTTTTTAATAATAGACTGTGTGATACTGTCCTTGCTAGTTGACTGGTTACCATGACCAGGTTTTGCCTGGACTTTTAAATAAAATTCCTTGTCTTTACCTCCGTGAATGAGGGGAGGATAAAGTCCCTTGTGTTTCTGCACAAAGCATGCAGTGTGGAAAGGTAGGTGGGGAGTACAGTGCTGACACTTTGGGCTTCTACTTCTGCAGTTCCTTGTTCCAGGATAGTGTGCTGTGTATAGTACCATCTCCAGTACATGGCTTCAAGTGGCCAAAGCTCCATGCAAATATTTTGATCAGAACCAGGTATGAGTGGAAATGGAGGACACCATGGTTTTTGCAGAAGCTATCATTTTGTGGTCCACTGTGAACTGCAACCTGGGCTATATTTGATAACTGTGGTATATATAATGAAGGGTTAGGATGGTGGTTTCTGTGCTCTGAACTGCGAGGCTGTGGTACATGGCCTTCACGACTATGTTAAATAAAATAACAGCTATGAATTCACAAGGACTCAGCTTACTGTGACCTTATATTTTGCCTGACTTGCTCTCTGCTCTATAGGAGATGCCGAATAATTAAACTAAACAAGGAAAATATGGTTACTGTGTTAGTAGACTCAAACATGTAAGACACAAGAATAATGGTCCTCGTGATTTTCAGTCCCATTGAAGTGAAAAAGAACCTGGCTTCATTTTGATTTTGTAGAGCCTAAATGTAACTTTTTCTTTTGCTTGACTTCTCTTTCTTTCTGAGAGGATATGTAGGCCCTATATTAGCAGTCAGGATGGGGAATGCGGGTGATGATTTCCACAAAAACACAATGCCATGTCTTTAGTTTGGCACAAAACATACTTCCTTTTTTCCCCAGGCTGCTGCAAAGCAAAACATGTATGAAGACTTATTTTCACTTGTATAATATTCCTTTTGGGAATCTCATTGGCATAAGTATATGTTTTAACCTCTTTTATTCCAGTGAAGGTTTTCTGTGCTGAAAGAAAATCTCTATTTTGCATCACACACAGTTCTCTAAACCTTCAGATAACTTTTGTCACAAAATAATTGGAGGTCACTACTGCTCTGTTTACAGAGAGGAGAAAGAGGAGAAAGTCCTACTTTTCTGAGGAGTTTTATTCCCTTGCAATGTGCTCTGAACACACTTTTCATGCTCTATTTTTTTTGAGCTTTTTACTCTTTCCACTTCTGGTGAGAAAAACAGAATACAAAGTGTTTGTAGAGGCATAAAATCACTTATACGCATGCAGAAAAAAAAATCATGAAATGATAACAATGTTATTCTTGCATCTAAGTGCTAGGGTGACACCAATCCTAGAGGCTTTTCCAGGAACTGGGCATAGGACTTTCCTGAAGTAGAAGCCTACCTCTTAGCTACTCATAAAGATAGGGGGGGGTTTTAAATCTTTGGAGAGAAAGAGAATACCTTAGGGTGTGATTCTTCTGATCTGTTTCAGATGCCTTCTTTGTGGCAAAGTATTCCCTGGAAATATTTCTTTCTATTGTCTATAAAGGGAGACAATTTCAAAACTAGACAGGTACAGCGAGTGACATAATTGTAGCCACCCAGGGTCCTTCACTGCCCACTTTCATTTAAATATATACATACATATTAAAAAACAAAAACAAACAAAAACCCACAAAACCCACAAACTAAACATGTTGCAGACTAACTCCATGTTAATATGTTATGGTTTCTCAGCTATAAGTGGAGATCTAAGATGGGCAAAGATTAAGATTGAATTTAAGATGTTTTAGTACCTGAAGATATCATCAAATAGAGCTACAAATATTGAGGCACTACAGAAAAAAAAAGAGATTTTTGCTTTTCAAATAATTACTTAACATGCTACTTGTTCATATAATCAGTAATGGGGAACATTGGTAATATAAATCCAGCAAGCTTCTTACATAACCAATAAGGTTTAAAAAGGTAGATATTTTATCAAGACAGAAAAGTTTTTCTTGATGTGTTGGCTGCTTCTACTGGAAGTAGTGTGTTTATATAAATAACGTCCTTAGAAGTTTCACTCTTTCAGCTTGCATGTTCTTATTTCCACTCTTCACAAAAGTGTTAGAAATGTTTAGAATTATCTGGGCAGTTAAGTAGTTTGTGAAGTCATTCTAGGTGTTGGGTTTTGTTTGTCCCCCTCCCCCTTCCTCCCCGCCCATCAATTATTTATCTTGTATATATGCACAGGCTCTTACAGACTGGGTTTTAATTGGGGGGAGGTGGGGGGTGGGTTTTGTGGAGTTTTTGTTTGTTTGTTTTGGAGATTTTGTTTGTTTGGGTTTTGTTTAATATGAAAAACAAGAGATTTAACACTAACTTTTCCTCATCTAAGAATCTCTGAAGAAACCATTAGTCAAGGAAACAGTTCAACACATTCTTGAACCCCTCATAAATAAGTAGTATTTAACTTAAATGTGTTTTGTTTGTCTGTCTTTTCTTTTTGGAAGTTTATTCAAGAACATTTTTTCAAAGAACATAGTTGTTGTGACTTTTAATGAAATTTATGGCTTGAATTTTTTCAGTGTTCTAGTTATTTTCCCAAATTGTTCTGCAATTTTACTGAGTTGTGAACCTCCAGCCAGCTTTCTAAACAGTATTTTAGGTTCATTCCTGTCCTGTCCCCAGTCAAACTCCAGTGTGCTGTTACAGCCTTTTCATACCAAAATAGAGGTCAGTCAATGTCCATCTTCCTAGAAGAGCTCCTCTCACTGCCAGTCCATGACTGTGGTGGATGATAATGATTAAAGCCTCATTACAATTTCTAGTTTCCTGATCACCTCAGGGAAGTTTCAGTAGGATGTGTTCAGGAGGCTTTTAGGTTTTGTGCAATGGATGCTACCCCTTCACAGAGGAGTCCAGGTAAGTTTCAGGCTTTGCAGAAATGAGATTAATTCCAATCCTGTAAGTCAGATGTGAGCAAATGCTGTCACAACTTCTGTGGACCTGAAGCATTTGACAATAAACTCTGCTTTGTAAAATAAACGGCCACTGCAAGCAGGTTCTCTTGAATAGCATCTGAAGAGCAGATCTGACTAATTGCTATTTGGTGCATAATGCAGGTACACAAGGAGCATTTGTCAATAAAGACTCAGTTAACTGCAGCCATAAATTTCTTCATTTTATGGCTCACATTATTTTTCTCCAACTAGTGAAGTCTTTGACATCAGGTGTTGCACAGAAGATTAGCATCAGTCTGATGAGTTAATTATTTGCACTGTATTTTCAGTATGCTGGAGGTGACAAGACTTTATAGACATTGCAGTGGATTTTCCACTGTGGGGGGATATTTTAAAGTTATCATTACCCCTTTCATTTAAAGAAATAATAATAAAAATGCTCTTAATTTATGTCTGTGTTTTTAAGGTAAGGATACAGAGACTAAAGCAAAAAATGGCAAGGCCAGAACTTTCCCTATGTGCTTCTGTCTGGGTCCTGCAGTTTAAATTTTTTTTTTTTTTTAATCCTCAGCCTGTTTAAGAAGCAATCCTGTTGCAAAAATACTGTAGTTTCTCCCGCATCAAGAGCTGCAATATTTTTTTTGCTGATGGTTGTCCATGTCACAGAAGCCTTGATTATTAGCTGGGGAAATCAACGAAAAATGATATGTGATTTTTTTTTTTCAGCTGGCATTGTAAATCAGATTAAGAAAGGGGGAAGTGCTATAAATATATATTTTGTCATTCTAATATAATTTAATGAATGATGGAAACTTGTATGCAAGTACAAGTAAAGTTATTTACTCCCCTCTCTTTTTTGGTACACAGGAATACTTGTCACTTCACATGCTGCTTCTGAGTAGTGATGTTAAAGCTGTATTGTAATGTCAGTCTCAATGTCTCTGCTGATGACTGGTTCAAACTCTGACTCTGCTTGGTGTATTTCCAAAAGCCTGGGCTGGGCTAGGGAAGCAGGGCGTTTTCATAGCTCATGACCTTGGTGGACCCCTGTTGGGTCTGTGGTGAGACAGTTCTCCTCTCCCTGGGTGCTGTGCTCCTCTGTATTCATAAACACTCCTGAGGTTGAGATCAGGAAGTTTATGAGCTCAGATATAAGTGGCTTTGATGCAAGTAAGTGCTGAAGATTTAAAATAAAAAAAAATATTTTGGGTAGTTGCAATATGCCTGGCACTCAAAACTTCAATTTCTCTCCACATTAAAAAGAGAGGCAGAATCATTCTCATATATAATTGAACATAATTACAAATTGTTGTAGCTTTATTGACAAATGACATGTATTACCAAAAAAAAAGAATTTCATGATCTTGATACAAAACCTAACTTGCCTTTCTAATGCTTCATTATTTACTTATACCATTATTGTTCTGATTTGTTTGGCCATTGGATAACTTCATAAGACTTTATGTTAAGAACCAAAATGTGAAAAAAACATCCTCCACCCTGAGGAGTGATGGAAGAGGGCTGTTGTACTTCTGAATTCTTTACTTTTGGATTAAATCAATTATTTCAGTACTATAAAGAGAAAGCTTGTGTCTCAGAGAATAATTATCAAGTAGACACTCTTTCACAGCCAGAACAAACATCTGGATCATGTTGACTGAATTTTCACTGTGGTAAAAAGGGTGAATGAAATATAATTCCTGCTTTCTGATATCATTAGGATTTCTTCATTCTCACAACAGCTGGAGCTCCCAATATATTATAAGCATTTATGTATTTTTTTTAATGTTGCAGATGTTATGTTTTTAAAAAGAATTGCCACAGCTTACTGTGAAGCGACTTGTGTCAAATGGAGTATATAAATGAATTATCCTTTATATGAAGTTTTTGTTAGTCATTAATTTGAGCAAAATATAAAACACTGATGTCTTTGCAAGATATATTGGTTGTATCAGAACAAAGTAATATCTGCTAATTGTTTATTAATAGATTAAGTGTTTCATTTTCATCTTCTGCCTGTGTTTGGGTTTTTTTTCTTGGATCCATATGTATGTTTAGTTTCCCGAAGTATTTCTAATGCTCTATTATTTCTAGAATAATATTCTTAATACAGTATAAATTTCTGTGATAAACTGTAGCAGATTGGCTCTGGGACAGAAAAAAGCTATGCTAAATTATGGACTGAATTTTAGGTTCCTTGTTAGGCTTTAAAAGAAAGAAGTGCATTAAAAATAGTTTGACTCTTTTATGTGGTGGATTAGCCTGGGTTTAGCTTCTTTGAAATTTGGTAATCAGATAAAGTTCTGCACAAAGCAACTGCAGCTCTTTGGACTAGTGCTTACGGTGAGGACCAGCTTGAGGTCAGTGATCAAGAGGAAGGTACATTTCAAAGAATTTCCCTTGGGAATGTGTGCTGAGAACTGCTGATGGATCAAAAGCACTGGCCTGTGGCAATGAAAGGACAGAGAGAAGCACTTACTGTCATGGAAGTACAAACTGTGTTTGCAATAGCACTTGGCATCTTTTGTAAAGTGCATGGCTATCAGGGGAACGGGAAGCATGACAGCCTGCCTTACCTACTTAATCTTCAGAGCAGAATTATTTAACCAGCTGTGACATTTCTCTTTCATGTCTGGACAAGGAGGCCTAGGCAGTGGTGTAGGTTTTCTGAGAGTGAAACCAGTCTGTTTTCCCTGACAGTGGAACTGATTCAATGTTGCTGAAGTGAACATCTTCATCAATGGGGCTATCCCTGGCTGTCTGGCTATTGGGCTCAGGTAGGATTGTGATGTGCATGGTGAAAAAGAGGGAGGGAAGTCCTCTATAACAGAGAAAATAGGTCATTTGCTGCCATTCTTAAGCATGAGGGAAGATTTCCTGCTCGCTCCATATAATTTCCCAAAACTGCAGGCATTTCTGTTGGCTGGACTCTGTATCCTGGTAGAGGTGAACATGAATATTACCATCAAACTTTCTTTGTGATAAAATCAAACACATTCCAGCCTATGATCCATTCAAACTTGCAGGCAGGCACACACAAGCAGAAGGCAATATAACTGTTTAATGTGATTTTTTTTTCTTCTTTACATCAACTTCAGAAGGAGAATTGGCTTACTATTTCTTGTGGTTCAAAACAAGTGTATGAGCTAGAGAATGCAGGAAGTCTTGTTCGATGGGATAGATGCAGAACCATAAAATGAAAGCCTCAGGTAGCTTTTGTAATTGCAGTGGCTATTTGTAGAAGGAGAGAGTCTGAATGCCCTCTCTCTGCTGCCTCTATGAAATTTTGAGTAAGCCTGACACACCAACAGACTTCTTACCCAGAAATTCTGGACCTGTTGTGAATTACATGAAGAAGCAACTGGCAATTGCATAGGAATTGTACTATATAGTATTGTATTCTGTCTTCCTAATTATTCCTAGGACAGTTTCTGGGTGCTGTCTAAAAAGGCTGTTGGGTTTTTTCCCCTCTTTGGAGAATAAAGTGATCATTCCTTCATGTTGCTGATGAACTTCTAGCATTTACAGAACCTTTGTTCATAGGTGGATTGAATTTCTTCGCGGCATGCTCTGTTGAACTTGACAACTGTGTGTAATGACTGCAAACTTGAGTGATCCAGAAAAAGTCTGGTAATTAGCCTGTGAGGGTAAGTACCACTACAGGATGAACAGTATCTGTCCTTAATGATAAGTGTGACAAAATAAAAACCACATTAAATTTAAAGTCACTGGAGTGATTTTAGAAGAAAATTATTCTAATATGTCTTCCATATGCAGTAGGATCAGGATGACAATCAAAAACTGAGAACTGCCTGGAAAGCCATGTATTGGTGAGCAGGAAGTTGATTACAAGCGCAGTTTACATTTTGGGCTGGTTAAAACTTGTGGTTATCTTGCTGTGCTTGTGACTATTGGAAAGGAGAATTCCTGCCATATGGGATATCTGTGTTCGTTTTGCTCCAGTGTGTGTTTTGATGGTTCTCCTTCCCATATAACTACTGCTGTGTACTAGGACTTACTTCAGTGAATGTACAAACTGACTTCTCGGAAACCGCTTGGAAAGTTACACCAAGATTGAAGGGAATTCATCTGTAAAATTACAAAAATATTTTTGTGTCTGAAGCTCTGATGAGAGCACTGCAAATTAGCAATGAGAACATAAGTACAGTTACTCTGTCTCAGATCAGTTACAACTGAAATATTTTCAGCTAATGTATACAGCTGCTGCTGTTGTCACATTGATATGCAGAACCAAATAGGAGACAGGAACAGCATGAAGGGTAAGAAGATGTAATGGGATTTATTTTTTAAGTTGGGCTGATATGGCACTCTCTTTAGGTGGGAAAAAGTGATGGCAAAAAAGGAGACAGAAAAAATGGGTTGCCAAAAAATACTAATGTAGTATGTTCGCTGCTTCTCCCCAGGCAGATATGCTGCTAGTGCAACAAACTTAGAGTTGTTTGAAACCATTTCTTAGGGTTTTTTCCCTGGTCTTTTTATTAGATACTGGAAACTTCCTAATCAGGAAAGTAGCCAGTAGCTTTGCTTTAGCTTGTACTTGGGTATGAAAGTGCCAGAGGTACTTGGCAAAGGGGCACAGAGCAGAAATGATTTAGATTTGCAGTACTGAAATGTTAATGGGGCCCGGGGAAAGTCTTCTCTTGTGAACATGTTATTCTCTAAGTATTCAGTTTGTACCTTCCTCAGAAACATCCAGTTTTAGTCATCAGTAGATAAAATATTCTGGCTACTAGCCTGATTCAGGAAGGTAATGTTTGTTAAATATTGTCTAAAGTTATACTGACAGATACTTTAAGAACATGGTTAAGCAGGTACTACACAGATTGAAATATTACTCAGTACTAGTTTAAAGTCCAGGAAAATTATTTCTATTCAATTATCTTTAAAACATGAACTTTTTGTGCAGAACATAAAAGAATAGATAAACTGCAATGTTCATGCTCTATGTATGCTTGTCTTTGTCCTCTGTGATACTGAGACCAGGGAGTGAGTGAGAGGCAGTGACCTACTCACACTCCTTTGCTGCATTAGGTAAGATTATTCCTAAAAGGGAAGTCCTTGTATGCCTGAACTTGTTTGTTGAGATATTTCCAGGTATTTACAGAATATGTCTGCTCCTAGTTTTTCTTCATGACATAAAATAGGTTCCATATATATTAAAGTAAGAAATGCCATCTAGACAGGCATCTAGATTTCCCATTATCTAACTGACAGTAGCAAGAGCCATATTTTTTGATGGCTAGGAGCAAATGGTAGGAGAAAAAAAAAGAAGAGAAAAGGAAGCATTATTAATAATTGTTTGTTAAAATGATGCAAATAATTGACGGTTGCTGAAGAGTTTTGCTTGAGTAAGTAGCTTTCAAATTGTTGCTTTTCAGATTTGGAGAGATCCTCTAGTGAAAGTGCATTTTTCTCTGCATAGGACTGCCAAAAGATTGCTTTCAGAAAAAAAATGTTTCAGACCAAATCAGAGCTGTGCGGAGCTTATTCTTCTCTCCCTAATAATGTTACCATGGCAAAGCATCAGAGCAGAGCAGGGTGGTGGTGAGGGTGATATTCTCTGAATACTCTTACAGATTAAATATGTGGTTCAGGAACTACCCCAAGCAGAGGGAGTGTTTTTGTATTTACTTCATTTTCTTGCACAGATTTGTCCAACTGAATGTAGGGAAAAAGAAAACCTAAACGAAACAAATTAAAAAAAATACAACAAAGAAGACTGCACAGAAATCATCAAACAGAACAAACAAATTAAGCACAACAACTAACATACATGTGAATAGTTAAATGATTTGGTGGCATCATGTTTACCTACATATTGTATTTTGGTTTTTCTGGCTACTCTGACCCTAGTAGCTAAGTTTGTCTTTAACCCTTATTTTAAAAAAAGGCAGTGAATGGGTTAGAGTTCCCCTCATTTTGTTACAGTACAGGTGATTTTATGAGCTTCTACCACATTACCTTTCAATCTGATCCTTGACAGGGTGAAAACAATTGATTTAGGTTTTCTTCTGATGTTACATTCACTTTATTTCTTACTAATTCTGCTATTCCTTTCAGACCATTGTGCTTCCCTTGTACTCTTGCTTCAAAAGGAAAATGTAGACATGTTTTATGCTGTGCTGATATCTTCATAGGTTTATTTGCTGTACCTTTAAGATGCTGGCTTGCTTTTCTTCTGTTTCTGCCCTTTAAAGAATTATACTATGAATTATTTTCACTGCCACTATGAATAAGAAGTGCTACTCTCATCACTTGCCCATGCTGGGTCTGGGGTACAGGCCCTCCCTGTGCACAGCTTTTACTTGCTAAGTATGATAGGAAACTAAGCTGAAGAAGTAAAGGAATTTTACAGAATATCTGACTTTGTGATTTACAGATGGGAGTGATGGGAACCCAAGCTGTCTGAAGGGAAGGATGGCATCATTTTGATTGTCTCTGGGCCCCTGTGATGGTTTGTGCCTATAAAATTGCATGTCTCTTACTCCTAAACTGGGGATTGTTGGTAGTCTTTGGGCAGGGGGTTTAAGCTGTATCACAGAAGGCTGATGTGAGGATGAAATGAGAAATTATACTTAATTTGTTTATTTCTTGCACTTTAGAAATTATGACCTCAGTTATGTTGCTGTGTTTCAAAGTACATGAAAGGAAAAGTTATTTTGGATATAGAGTGGGGAAATAACTGAACTATAGAAACTTGCCCAAAATAAGAGGACATAAGCCTGTGGCATTTTTGCAAATGACTCTAAAACCAATGGCTTTGAACAATGTTGTTTTTGTTGGTCAGTGACAGCTGATAAAACCAGGTGGCTATCTGCTAGTTAGGATGGTTTTGCCATCACTGCACCAGCTCTTTTTAAAAGAGCAACAATTATAAGTGCAATGAAGGAAGAGAGAAGCTAAGTTAAATGTTAGAATTATAATGAATTAGAAATATAATTTTTTACTTTTTCAAAATTATTAATGGAAAAAGTTCTGAGTACTCCAAATGGAAAGGTAGTCCTGAGATTTGCAGGTGATGTATTATGTGTTAAAGAGCTTGCTAATTTATGGTAAATTATTATGAATAATTAATACTGTCCTAAAAGATTTATTTAATATTTCCCTGCTTCAATAAATACTGTTTGTTCACCAAAAGTCCTGAATACTCTTAACAAACCCTACATAAAGACTTTTAGTAGTGTCAATTTATTCTGTCCTCTGTGTATTTATAGCATCAGTAACTCTCTGTTAGAAATTTTATTCTGAAAGACTTGGCTAGTGGAACATAAAACAATCTCTTTAATAATCTAATGGAGGTTCATTGTGTTTAAGTAAGTTTCAATCTGCAGTTCTTTCTGTTCTGAGGCTGTTGTAGCGATTTAGCACCTGCCTCTAGTCTCAATAATTTTTGCATCATTTTCTGAAGAAATTGAAATGGAAAGAGTAGTAGATGATAAAAATGAGAGGAAATGTTTGGAGTTCCGGTGGTTCCTGAATAGATTCACCCCTTAGCTCTGCTTTAAGAACAAAATGAGACAGTATACTCAGTCTAAAAGTTGAAGAGGAGAGACAGTAGGCACTGCTTTTCCATACTAATTTGACACCTGATGCAAGTGTTCATATTAAGTTTGCTTTGAGGTTAGTTGAAAATATTTTAACACTCAGCACACTTGATTTCTTTTTTTTAAACCGGGGATAGCCTGGGAACCATCAAGTGCCAAATGCTTTCATCAAAGCCATAAACAAAAGGGGATTCTATAGGAAATCCATTTACTCTCAGGAGGTTTCAACAAAACACACTTTCACTTATTCAAAGTGGAAGAATAAATCTGTAGCTCTCTTTAAATAGACTTGCTTCATGGCCCTAGGAGGCAGACACAGTACTGAATTTGTAACAAAAGCTGAAACAAAAGCATCCTCACCAGGCTCAGTAAATTGTGGTAATGTTTTATAGGTCTGTAATACATCTGCATTTGAGAGCTATTCAGTTACTGCCCAAACCAGCAACACAGATAGCCTATGAGGGGAAAAATATATGCTGTGGGGATGTTGATTTCTGATTAAAAAAAGCAACACTGAGTGACTCAGCTTCTCAACTAAAAGAGCCGTGCTCTGTTAGCTGTGATCATGAGATAGAACATTACTTCTAAAGCAATGGAAATCTTAAACAAACAACCTGGTGTTTTACCTGTATTCAATCTTTCTCATTGCAGATCATCTTTATAAATAAACACACTGATAATTAACCTTGTCTGACTTTTTAATGAGGACATGGTTGCTGCCACAGGAGAGGCTCGTAGCTCAAACACACGGCTGATGTTACTGAATAAATACAGGCAGGGCAAGCTGGCTAGCTCTGGAGGTTGACTCTTGCACCACATAATAACCCTGGATGGCAGCCAGCAGGGAATGTATCCATATGCATCCATCTGTTATTTTATATCTTGGATAAATGTTTCTATATATATGGCTTTTGGTGGCAGATACTACTGCATGTATTCCTGTGGCTATTGAGATGTCAGAAGCTAATCAACTGCCTGTTTACTTAGTGCAAAGTACAGAAATATTTACTTGTGCATATCTTCTGAAAGATTGGGCTATGGCATCTGTTGGAACTCAGTTTTGGAGTAATTTATGGGCCAGCATGGCACTTACTAGGTCATTCATGAGCATTCTTCTCATTGTGCTACATCAAAATACTCCACAGAAACATACTTAATCATATCCATAGTGCTACAGTCATTTGACCAGTGATGTGTGGACCTGCTGTGTAGAATGCTGCAGGAGTACAAACAAGTCTTTTATGGGATAATCAGTATTCCTCCTCTTCAGTGATAGCATTTGCTAATGGAAATTAAAATGTTCTTGCCATATAACATAATCTGAAACAGTGCCAAAAATGAATATGGGAATTCCCTGGGTTTATTTCCACTCTATTGTTTACAAGGAAGAGAAAAACACCTAGTTTTATAAAATGTTGGTTTGTAAAGAATCACGAGAAACCATAATTCTTATCAGTTAAAGTCTGTTTTAGTTGCAGAAAAAAACTCTCTGACAGAAAATTGTTTGTTTGTTTTAACTGTTTAAAAGAGGCAGTTTGAATCCCCATTGTGCATAGCATATAAAAATGGAAATGAACTGCAAAGTTAGAAGTGCAATTTTGATATATGAAATTACTTTAATATGTATTGCATATGACAAAACAAAATTAGCAGTGGGAATTTCTGATTGGTTTTTGGTGGGGTGATGTTTTTGTGGTTGGTTCTTGGTTTGTTTGTTTGTCTTTGTCTGTGTTGGTTTGTTTCTTTCCTGAAGCTATGGTTTCCAGATGTGTGGGATCAACACTAGTCTTGCTAGGTTTGATGATGTGCTGTGGCTGAAGGCTTGAGACTTTAAAGAAGCATATTGTGTGCTGCAAAGAGAACAGCAAGGAATTGCAGACTGCTGAAATCATTAATACTTAGAGCTTCAAATTCAAGCATACAAAAGTTTCTGAAAATAGCATAGAAATTATTACATTTGTTGTAAGGAATATTTCAGGCTGGCAACATTATAAGTGAAGATAGTGTATAAAACTTCCATTGCTTCAAAATATGTTATACTCTTAGTTCATTTAGAGGATGTAGGCTGAGTTAAGAGGACAGAATCCTTTTTAATGGCTATTGTTTCATTGGAATTCATGGTTTCTATTATTTGCTGATCTTCTGCACTTTATATGTAAATGTTTCACCTGCAAATAAAAAACATATGGTTGCAAAACCAAAGAGAACAAAGCAAACAAAAAAAAATTATCCGATGCATGATGGTAATTGGAAGATTTAGCAAGTAGTGTAGACATGTAATACTAGGATTGCAATTTGGCTAGCTCCACAGAAAATGTGGTAGACATTTTTGGTATAGTTATATTATTCCCTTGAAGGTGTGTTTAGACTTTGTTGTTAAACAGATTCTGTTAATGTAGCTTGGCACAGCCCACTTTAAGAATAAGAATAAGCACTGTATTTAGCATCAGTTCTTGCTCACAAACTATTAATGTGGCTTCCTCACAGAAGTCACAGGAATAGCATAAGAAACAATCTTTCAAAAAGAAATTACTTTGAGTCTGCAGCCTGGAGCTAGAGAGGTTTGATGAGAATGGAAATAAGAGAAAACAGGAATGTATTAATTGTGTCAGCACTAGACTGAAAAATCTACACTTGCCTTCAAATTAAAATTCAATTTCTTCAAAATAGTAGCAATAAATTACTAAGTGAATAAATGGTTTAATTCTTTCTTAAGCAACAGAAATATTTTGGTATTGACACTGTTTTTGAGGATGGAAAGGAAAAAAAACATGACTTAATTTCAGCAGTGATAAATAACAAGTCAGGTCATGAGTGACCTAAATCACATATGCAGAGTATTTTTCATATACCTATTTGGTTGAGAACCATTTCTAAGGGAGGTAATTTCCTTTACTCACTGTGTGTAATGATGCTATTTCTTATCATAAAGGAACAGTAGATAAGCAGTACTCAGAACAGTCCTTGTATTATTGCAGGTAAGCTTCTAAAAGTGCTTAGGTCTTTGTGGTCATTAAAAACAAAACAAAACCAAACAAAAAAAAAAAGAAAAAAGGTGAAAAAAAGATTTCTCCTTGAAAGAATAGATATAGGGCCCAACTAGTGGTAATTCCCAATCCCTAAATATTTGCCTAGCCCATTCATCCCCATTGAGAATCAGTCCAAATTGTCTATGTAACTTCATCATGATGTCTTGAAAATCTCATAGACTGTGACCAATTGAATCTTCTGTCTCTTGCTCTCAGTAGCTAAATGATAATTGCATGCACTTCTGAATTTTAGGCTATTCAGTGGATTTCACTGAAGCCTTGAAGTCATGCACATTGTCTTGGTTGTGTAGCAAGAGCAGTTGATTGTTGAGCTGTGAAAATCTACAAACGTATACATATATATATATATATATTATATATATATATAAACCCTATATAAATAAATATATAAATATATAAATATAAATGTATATATAAAATATATACGTGTGTATATATAAAAATATAAAATATATATTATATAAAAATATATGTGTACATATAAAAAATATTTACAAGTGTATATATATTAAAAATATTTATTTATTTTAATATGTATACATAAAAATATATATAAATATCTATATAAATAAATAAATATAAAAATATATAAATATTTATGTCTATATATAAATATATATGTGTATATAAATATATATAAATATATATTTTATGTGTATACATTATATGTATACATATAAAAATATCTATATAAATACCTATAGAAATAAATATATAAATATATGTGTGTCTATATATATAAATATATACGTGTGTATATACAAAAAACATATATAAAAATATATTTATATTTTATGTGTATACATTATATGTATACATATAAAAATATCTATATAAATACCTATAGAAATAAATATATCAATATATAAATATATGTGTGTATATATATAAAAAGACATATGTGTGTGTGTATATATAAATATATATATAAATAAATATATATTATGTGCATACATTTAATGTATACATATAAAAATATCTATATAAATATCTATGGAAATAAATATATAAATATATTTGTAAATATATTAAAAATATGTACGTGTATATATATATATATAAAAAATATAAATACATATATTTTATGTATATATAAAATATCAATATAAATATACAAATAAATATAAAAGTATATATAATATGTATGTGTCTATATATAAATATATAAAAATATATATAAATATATATATTTTATGTATACACATTTTCTGGATACACATAAAAATCTATAAAAAACTATATAAATATATATACAAATATATATATTTGTGTGTCTATATATAGAAATACATGCGTGTGTAAACATATTAAAAATATATATACATATTTTTATGTGTATACATTTTATGTATACATATAAAAATATCTATAAAAATATCTATAGAAATTAATGTATAAATATGCAAATCTATATGTGTGTATATATATAAAATATATGAGTGTATTTAAAAAATATATACATTTTATGAGTACGCATTTTATGTATACATATAAAAATATCTATGAAAATAAATATATATGTGTCTATATATAAAAAATATACCTTTGTGTATATATAATAATACTAATAAATATATTTTTAATGTGTACGCATTTTATGCATACATATAAAAATATCGATATAAATATCTATATAAATAAATAAATAAATAAATATGTGTCTATATATATAAAAATATATAGCTGTGTATATATGTAAAAAATATATATAAATTATCTATATAAATATCTACAAAAATGACTATATATATAAAATATATACGTGTTTATAAATAAAAATATCTCTATAAATATATATATGTTATGGGTACACATTTAATGTACACGTATAAAAAAATCTATATAAATAACTATATAAATAAATAAATGATTATAAAAATATATATGTGTCTATATATATAAAAATATACGTGTGTATATATAAAAAATTTATAGAAATATATATTTTATGTGTACACATTTTATGCATAAATATAAATATATATATAAAAATTTGTACATAAATATATAAATATATAAATATATCTGTGTCTATATATAAAAAATATATATGTGTGCATATCTGAAAAATATATAAATACATGTATAATTTATGTATATACATTTGATACATACATACAAAAATCTATATAAATATCTGTAGCTACATTAAAAATATAAATATATATATGTAAGTTTATATAAATACAAGTACATATCTATGATAATATATAAATATATATATATAATGGATATACATTTTTGGTATACATATTAAAATATCTATATAATTATCTATAAAAATATGTAAGTATGTAAAAAAATATATAAAAAGATATACATGTGTATATATATAAAAATATATATAAATATATATTTTATGTGTACGCACTTTATGCATACATATAAAATATGTATATAAATACCCACAAAAATAAATATATAAATATATATGTGTCTAACTATATAAAAATATATACGTGTCTATATATAAAAATATATACAAAGATATATTTATTTTCTGTCTACGCATTATATGTATACATATAAAAATATCTAAATATCTATAAAAATATATAAATACATAAATATATATGTGTCTATTTATAAAATATATACTTGTGTATATGTATAAAAAAATAAAAATATATATTATGTTTATACATTGTATGTATACAGATATAAATATCTATATAAGTATCTATAGAAATAAATGCATAATTATATAAACATATATATGTGTCTATATATAAAAATATATACTTGTGTATTATGTATTTATTTTATGTGTACACATTATATGTATACATACAAAAATATCTATATGAATAAATATATGAACATAAAAAATATATGTGTCTATATATATAAAAGCATATACGTGTGTATATATAAATATATATAAATATATACATCTTTTATGTGTACACATTTGAT
>JAWWLZ010000139.1:30564264-30608278 GCA_035041345.1 Poliocrania exsul | reverse complement strand
ATATATATATATATATATATATATATATATATATACACACACACACATATAAAAATATATTTTTATATATATGTGTGTGTGTGCATATATATATATAAATATATATATGTGTATATATATGTGTATATATATATAAATATATATATAAATATATATATATAAAAATATATAAAAAATATAAATATAAATATAAATATAAATATAAATATAAATATATATATATATATATATATATATATATATATATATGCCAAGGACAGTAGGTTGTCATTCTTATGTGGGGAAGGGGAAGCTGGAGTCACTTCGGTTTCATAAGCCAAATTCATGGGCAAATCATGTGAAATACAACTAATTGACACAGTGACAACTTCCTAAACATTTATACCCTCTTTGATCCTCTCCTCCCTTCCAATCCTCCTCCTTCCCCAAATGAAGGATGTTCTGATGGAGTGATTTGTAAATCATGTGGGTAGAAGAAGATGTAGAAGACAAGATAGTTCAGAGCATTGAGTGTAGACCCAATGGTGTCCTATTTAGGTTCAAATTTGCTACATTTTTAAGTATACTTGCCACTCATGTAAAAGGAAGGACATATGCAACAAACATTCCTTATTGCCCATACATTTGTACCTATGTTAAAATTTGGATACCTTGCTGACTTAGTCTTAGACATTCTTAAAAACTGATATATACTACTGCTTTCTCTAATGCTTTTCTTGCCATAAGAAATGTCTTAGACTTTCTATGATGTCATCTCTATCAATTGATTTTATTTAGCCTTATTAAAAGTTCATGACTGTTTCTTTGAAGAATACAAAATTGTTCCTCTAGAAGATAATTATTGATATGGCTTAACTGACATTCACATGTAGACCTTTGTTTTTATAGAGAGTCCTCCTAAACTTGGTGGTAAACAAGGAAGAATACCAACCATAAGGCAGGCTTTGCCATGTGCTAGCAACTTTCTTTGTCTGAAACTATTTCATGTTTTTTCCACACAACATTTTAAATATGTATCTTGATTTTAAATGCACTTTTCTCTTGGACAGATATTGTTTCATTCTTAATGTAGCAGATGCTCAACTAAAAGTCTTTGTGAGCTTCTTGCCATAGTAAATTAAAGAATAAATCTATAACAAAATGTAAGATCACTCTGTGACTGAACGTTTTATTAATAAGATTATATGAGAAGAATCTTGGAATCCAGAGCAATAGACTGCTAGGGTTCCTGCTCCCTGTGGACAAGAAAGACATATAAATCTTTAAAAAAATTAAATTCTTTACATATTTGAGACTAAGTTGAAAACAGTAGTTTATATTCAGGCCTGTTTGGGCTTTTACTGATTAAATTACTTTTGCATACAATATCCTGTGAATACACAGCCAGTAGGCTTTTTTCAGTCTGATACATGCTACTGCTACCAGTGTCCCATAACTTTATCAATACAACTCATTAACAACAATCAGATCAGCTGTGTGCAGCAGTAAATAAATGAACAAATATTTATTATATATATAAATATATAATAACTACACATGGAAATAAATACTGAAAGCTCTTTGAACATTATGGGCATTCTGTATTTATTATGGGCATTCTGTATTTATTATGGGCATTCTGTATTTCTGTGGAGTTGCATTCTCTAACAGGTTCAGCATTAAATACACCTATAAAAACTAGTGGTAATACAAATAATTGTGCTCAGTTCTAATATTCAGACTCTTTCACAATAATTTCAGGTGTGCTCTATTCTCAGTTGTGAATTCAGCCCATGTAAAATGTCACACTTCTGTCACATTCTGTCATTTTGCATTTGCAGCAGCAGAAGATTTCAATTGGATTTTTAGCAGGCCATATTTTATATGGAGAAATATCCATATAATAACATTGCAACTAAGTTCCTGGAAAACTCTACATTGGATTATGAACAACTTCCAAGAAAAAACTATTGACCTTTCATTCAATGCAATATGATTGCTGAATATGTCCAAGAACTAAAATTACGATGTTCTTAATAACAAAACACTTAATGCAAATCACTTCTACATCCAAAGGGCACTTTTGAATGGACACTTAAGCACAGTCTTGGCTAATAATTGTCAAGGTAGTGTAGCAATGATTTTCAAAGAATACAGTCAATAGAAGTGAAAAAACCCCAAACCAATGCACACACACTCCCATGCATACATACCCCTCCCAAAAATGAATCTCAGGCAAGACATTTCATTTCTGTAGATTTTGTATCCAGTTTGGTACCACATCAATCATGGTAAACATATACAATAAGAAATGTGGATAGACACACCTATGCTAAAGCACTTTATGGATACAGCCTTGTACTGACTTCTCAGTTAAGCTACCTTTTTTTTTTTAAAGAAGAGGGTTTTTTTGGGAAGACATCTTCCTTGCTGCACACCCTCAGCCATGCTGTGCTCACTTCAGAGCAAAGAGGATCAGCTTCTGAAGTGTACAAGTACGTGATCTGTGAATGCAGCTTTCCAAAACTTTGCGGGTGAGGCTGAAAATTATGGGACTGCTACTGCAATTAGTGCTTGCACAGCTGGGAAGAGATTTCTTGTCTTACTCTGCATGTATTCATAATAAATGGTCTGAACAGATAATCAAAAGCATTCTGTGCTTTGGTTGAAGAATAGAACAGTTTAAAATTACTGTGAGGAAGATAATGAATTCTTTCACCTACACCTTTGGTAACTTCCTTTCAGTTATCAAGGGTGCTATGAGCTATGCCTTCCTTCCATAAATTGGGTGATTAAATGTCATCTGAATGATGCAGATGCACAATATAGACTTTTCTGAACAATTTTAAATCAGAATGAGAATTACTTGTTTGTTTTTTTCACTGTATCTTTTTAACAGTGTGAATATCACAGTAAAAATCAGCTGTGTGTTGCACACCCTATACAATTTCTTGGAGTGAATGGAATTGTGATACTTACCGTCTTATGACTGCTCTGTCTGGTGGTAGACTGGCCAATGCCTTCGCAGCCCTTTGGTAGGTATAATAAACAGTGTAAATAATCAGCAAAAATAGCCCATATAAAAGGAAAATATATTTTTTTCCCCAACCAAAGGTTTATTAAGTAGTAAGGTATTTATACCTTACAAGACATGCTTTACTTCTTCCTGCCTTCACATTTATCCTTCTGTTCCCTCATATTTTGTGTTTGTTTCTTTTGGGTGGATAGGACCTTGGGATAATAATGTTATTCTTGATTTTATAAACAAGACCGACCTAGCAAACCTCTATGTCTTGCACCAAGTTTGGTCAAGTTCCTGCTCAAAGTGCTTAGAGTATGCAGCTTCTGCTATTTCTTTCCTTGCTGTCATGGTTTAAGGTGAGACACTGTTTTCCCCCTACTAATTATTGAAATAATGATTGCTTAGGTGAATAGTCCATTACCTAGGTAAATACCTTTGAATTGGGACCCTGTAGACTTCTGGCCTTGTACTTTGCCTCATTCCCCAGATAATACATGCGCATTCATTTTGTGAAAACTAAAGGTGGCTATGTGGCATATTTCTTTGTGGGTTGTTTGAGAACAACTTGTTGCTCTCAAATTAATCTTTGTCGACACTTTTGAACATGTTTACAACATTAGATGTCTATAGTTTCATATAAGCTTGCACATTTTGAACACATAATTGGAATTGGATAAGGCTCAAGTCTTGTTTATTTTATAAGTTTTTTGTAAATAATCTTTAGTGTGTATTTGTTCTTAAAGCCTGTTCTTTAAACAAAGATCCTTTATAGCTTAGTCATTCATGATGGAAAGAAAAGTTCAAAAGGCTACAGAGAAGAAAGTGCTTGACTTTGTGGTCAAAGTGTTAGACGGAGTCTCAGGAAATCTGGAGTCTTGGCTGGGCCACAGACTTCCTCTATGGACCTTTTATCTTGGTTCCTTCTTCTGTAAAATGGAGGTAAGAATATTGCTCTGTCACAAGACCTGGTGAGAATTACTTTTGATAGCAAGGAAATAGTGAGCAGTTTTAATGGTAGAGAAAAAAGACTTCATGGTATATAACTGACCATGGAAGTGTATGCAACTGAAGTTTGAAATCAGTAGCTTAACAAAGCATTTGTCCTGTTGCTGCAGCATGTAAAAATAAAGGCAATGACCCTAATTTGAGTTTTTTATTAACTGTATGGCTTAAAAGGATGAAAAAAATATAACTATTTTGCATACCTAGCTAATGCTCTTAATGAGTTGCCACACAATTAGTACTCTTTGTACTTTAATCACAGCTAGGGTACTTAGGAAAATTCACTACTCGGCTACTCTGTTCTTTTCTTTCTGTTCCTGGCTGATATTCCTGAATCAGAGCTAAAAATAAGCTACCTTTATAGAAATATTAAATGGTTTTAAGCAATGTGAAATCACTGCTACAGTATCCAGAACATTACTGTAATTTGGAGAGGAGGATTTCCTTGTATCAAGGGAATAAAGACACAGGGACCTTACAAACAAGAAATACGTTTTTTTCTGGTTCAAATCTGTTTTGGAGGCATTGTCATTCAAGCAGGACAATGTGATATAGTGTTAATGGTAGTATGGTCAGTGTAATTGGTGGGGGTGGTAGCTCATTTTCTTCTTGGAGGTCAAATAAAGTCAGAACTGAATGGTATTTTTATATGATGATGTACAATTATTTTAAAATTATAAGTGGACTGCTATATCAATGCAAATCTAGAGATTCCAGATGCAAATTGGTAGCTTTGACAGTCAGTCACTAAAAGCACAGTAAAGCTGAAGAGTGAGCTTTCTGGGGTGGCTCAGGCCCTTGTTGAGAGTCCAAGCTACAGCCACACTGCAATCAGGAAACTAACATTAGCTCAGACAGGATGCATGAGTCAAGGATATTGAAAGGAGATGAAAAACGTGGTATTCGGGCATCTGCTATTCACCAGTTGCTGGGCACTGTTTGTGGTTCATGCTGCTGATTGGAATGTACTGGAAAGGAAACAAAAATAGTTTAAATTGGGTTAAGAGCTAACATCTGTCATGTGACTTACTGAAAGAGAGGACTGTTTAGCTGCAAAGACATGACCAGGACAGACAGTAAGGGAACAGCACATAGCAGCATGTTTCCCTTTTTCACTTTCCCTCTTCCCTGAGTTCCCCTGATCCCTTTTAACTCAGGTGATAAGGTTTACCAGCCTGAAATATTGAGTATAAGCTGACAATCAAAGCATATATGGTTCAACACTGCATGTTTTATTATTTCCTTTATAATTGATTGTATTCTCAATTAAGACCTGGAATTTGTAGGTATTTGAAACAGACATAATAATATGGTCCACTTGTATATTTTAATATAGGCTGGATCCAAAACAAAAGATCACAGTGACTTTGCTCAGATCTAGTAACAGTAATTCCTCTTTCAGACCATGCCTTGCTTTCGCTAGCAACAGTTGCAGATATTTGGGTGGAGTGATGTAATCAAAAGGTTCAATGTACAGAGCAGAAACTTTTCCATTTAACATATGCTGACTACTGTGCATTTGGTGTGAGCTTTAGGCTGAAATTATATTAGTAGCTGGAAATATCTACCTGGATGTGAATCCATTTTCAGTAGCTGCTTCAGAAAAACAGATGGTATGTCTTGCTTTCACTGTTTTCCTGACCCCAAAATCTTTGTCTGAACTCTAGTACCAACTCTGACACATAATTTAATTAATATTTTTAATATAGTTTGATGATCTGTATTCAAATACTTTTGTTTCCCTGTATTTCTGGGATCCATCAGTCAAGAAATCTGATACTCTGTTACAGTGTTTCTGCATCAAGAATAAATTCATTAAATTTTTCTACTGACCTGTGTAAGCTGTTTTGGTATCTCTGGCATTTTCACGGAGAAAGGAGTTCTCAAACTTTGAGTGATTGTTTAGCTCCATGACATATTTAACTCATTTAAATCCTTTTGGATATATTGGATAATTGTATACAATGATAAGCTGAAACCCTCAATACACTGCAGCTTGCCTCTTGATACTAAAAAGACTGATGCAGAGGTGGAATAAGTTTTCTGTTGCAACTGAAATTTGCTTTCCACAGAAGAGACAGATTTCAGAAGTTTCCAAAATAGCTTGGAAAAACAGTGAATTAAAACTACAAAGTAAAACTGTCAGTTATTTTAAGACATACTGCATGCATTTTTCTGAAACAAGTCCTTGTGTTTGCTATCCAGCAATGCTCAGTTCCCTGGCTTTTATTTTCTAAAACCTACAGCTATTTATAGTTTGTATTGCAAATTGTAGCATTTCCTCATGCTTTACCTTTTTCTTCCTTAGAATAAATAAAAACATTGTATGCATTTATTTGGTCAACAAAATTTGAGTCTGGAGGGTAGAATTCACTGAGTGGATGTACATGGAGGCAATTTGAATCCATTCTTATATATTACCTCAAATTCATGTGCTCTTAGTTTCTCTGAGCACTTTAGCCTATTGTTTATGCAAAAAAAAAAAAAAAAAAAGGCTCATCTGACCTTCGTGTTAACACAGTGTAATGGACTTGTCTTTCAAACACTCATCAGCAATGGAGGTTATCTTTGAGCTCCCTAACAATCTTGTTATTTTTATCTTTTGAATAAATTAATCAATTTTATTGATGAATTCCCTGACTGGGCACATCACATTAACACGGTTGGGGATTACTTTGTCTATGTCATTAGGACAAACAAAACATCACAAATATATTTTTTTAAAAAACGTAACTGCAACAGCTGTGGAGCTTTTAGTAGATTCACATTTATGTTTATCTCAAAATAAAAACCTAATAGTATGTGTTTGTTAGTTATTGCACATCTCAAATTTTAGTATTTTCTTTGCCTTATAAGGTGGATCTTATCCAATAACATCTGACACTTTACTTAACTAGGTTGATGCAGCCAAAGGGTGTTGCCAAGTTACAATTAGGACATCTAAGGTTCAGAATATTTATTGTAGTGCAGCTCAGTTATGTGAAAAACAATTTTGAAATGATGTGACTGTGACTGTTTTACAGTGCTGTTTTACATTTGGTAGTAGCTATTTTTCTTTGAAGACTTCTAATATTTCCTTCTCATTTCTTCTAAAGCATTATTTAAAGTACCCGAACACCCAACCCTACAAATGAATAAACATGGAAATGTGTAAAACATTAACCCCTACAGCTCTTTCAATAATGCAGTAATTTGGGAAACACTTCAAGCTTCTGGAAGGCTTTCCATCTGATTTCTAGGTATTGACAGTTGTTGCTATAATCTGTAAGCAATTTACTGAATCTAAATATGTTTCAGAATGACCTAGCCTCTGGCCATGACAGGGTGGTGTCTGGTGCACATGAGGCATGAAGGCAAAAGCAATATATTCAGTTCAGCTGCTAGTCCCTCCAGTCAGTAAGAGAAGTTTGTTAACACCGTCTCCAACAGTGCAGTGGGCTGTGTATACCAGCTGGCAATCAGTGGGCAGCAGCATTTCCTCCCCATGCTTATTTCATTTTGAATATTTTTCAACCCCCTATTTTAAATAATCCTATTTAGTGGCTGAATGAAAGTCCTGTAGTCTCTTAAATACACAGCTGACAGCTGAGTCATTGTGGTTTTTGTTTCAGAAAATGAGAACACTCAGAAGTAGAAGTAGTTCTGAAATGAGAATGAAATTCGGGTCTGCTCTTGGGGAAGAGTAAATTAGTGTAATGTAATTCAGTAACTGGTTATAGGTGTTAGGAAGCCTTTTTTTTTTTCCAGTTACTTAACAGCTGAAAATAGGAATTATGGCTGCTTCACAGTTTTTCTATGCAGATGATGGCCCCTTGGCTGACAAGCCTGCAGACCAACAGAATACACTGTCCTTGGTTGGGCCTTAGACCACCCTTTGTTAAATCTACAGCCAGAGCAGTGGTCCATAAGGCTGTGCTAGAACTTGGGCTAAGACTTTTAGGCCTAAGACTTTCAAGGGTGTTTTCTTTTAAATTGTTAGTTTCATTTTTGTTCACTGTTTCAAAGGGTACTTGTAAAATATTCTTCTGTTACATCTATGAATAGCTGTACCTCAAAATTTACTTCTGACCTGCTATTCCTCTAGAAGTCCTTGGGATAACAAGTTGTGCTGGTTTAAAGGTAAGCCCATGGGAGAAATTAACTCAACACAAAAGAGATTATAAGTGAGAGTTACAATTTAAATTTTAAAAAATTACAATAAATTTAGTGATACAAAGAGAAATCGGTTTTAGCCCACAAACCCCAGAAATATAACCTAGCATCCTGGGGCACAAACACAATGATGTTTGTTGGCCCCTGTGCTGAGCCCCACGTGGTTCCCCCTGAATCCAAAGTAAAAAGAAGGGAAAGAAAAACCAGTTGGTGCAGGTGATGGTCACAGTCTGGTCAAGAGTGGTGATCACAGTCCTGTAGAGGTTCTGATCCTCCTCTGGATCCGATGAATGGTCCACCAAGTCCCAAACCCCCCAAGATTATATCCTCTCAGGTCCAGGTGGGACCTCCCACAGGGCAGGGTGATTACACAATGGTTGATCTCACTCTATGGTTCATAGGGTATTTTGGAATCATTGATGGCCCATTAGCAGACATGACACCTCAGGCTGGGTGAGGAGGTGCTAACAACTTCCTGGAAGGGAGTTATCACAGCTCCTATCTCACAGGCTTCTTTAACACCCAGCTCACAGACTGAGAGGTCAGGTGTGCCCTGGGCAGCTACTGCAAATGGTCCATTGTTAACAGTTCTTGGGAAATGAATAGAGGGTATAGAATACATATCTTTGGTCACCAGTGATAAACTGGTCCCACCTGCTAAACTAGGACACAAGTGAGTTGTTTTGTTTTGTTTCTTTTATTTGGTTGGTTTGGTTTGGTTTCCTCCAGAGGTAAGAAAAGTATATTGCTGCTAGTGGTGTTATTACTGTTTATTATATTACTCAGCTCATAATGTCTAAGGCTTATATATTTAATAAGCATAGTCTAAAAAAAAGAAAAATAAATTTGAGACATGTCTCAGTGGATCTGTTCAGGTGTGTTAAGAACACTTTTTATCAGCTATTTTAGCTGATCATTATTTTGTGTTTTATTTATTTATATTGACCCTTTCTGAATTCCCCATCAGCCTCTGATTTAGAAATACAATATCTATGTTTGCCTACTTTTGTTTTGAAAAGACTGAAGCTAATGGTTCTGTCAAACAGACTAGGCAAAATATGAGAGTGAATGCTTACAAAGCAAAAAAAAATAAGAACTGGATATCTGGATTCCAAAGTGCCACCACAGTGATTAAAAAATAAAACATAAAACTCTAGCCCTTCATTTGATCTGAAACATGAATACAAGTTCATTTTGAGTTTGCAAAGTTGAGAACACTGGCATCCTTCAAACCTCTTTAGAAAAGCAGCCAATTCAAACTTCCTGAGAGTGAAGTTTGTGGGAAGTGGCTTAACATCTTAGAAAAGTGTTTTGAACTCCAGACAAAATAAGGTAGTATGCTTAGCAAAGGAAACTACAAATTGTGAAATATTTGGTGTATGGTTTGACTTATGCTACTGTTACTGTAATATATGCAGCTCTTCAAAATATTCTCATCATGTCTCCTTAGAAGAATCTTTATTTTTTTCTCTTTTTTTTTTCTTTTGTGCAAATAAGGAAATGAGTAAGAGCTTTAAAACATTGCAATCAAACATTCATCCTTAGACTCTTTTGAACAAAGTAAACTTTAACTTGACTAAAATAAATTTGAGAAGAAAAGGGAAAAAATCCCTTACAACCATGTCCTTGGGACCTTAACACAAAACTACATAAAGGCCCACTCTATAAAATATGCTCTACAGGGACATGTGAAATACATGAACCAGAGAGTGGACAGGCCTGAAAAGTGATTTTTACTTCAGACAGACATCAAGTTAGCAGTCAGGGTGCTATCAATCAGGTGAAATTCTGTGTCAGAAGGGGAACTTAGGATTCTGTCTGTGTTTCTGGTACTGCAATCCCAAATAGCGGTTGAGCTCAGAAAATTCAAATGATGTTATGTTGTCTTTGCCATCTTACAAACCATTACCCTTTTACTGTGTCACTCAGTGAATGTCATTCAATGAATGTTGCAATTGAGTGAAGTAACCCTAAAAAGCAAGAATAGCTGGACTTAGCTCCTTTCCCCATTTTTTAAATCTTGCCCATTTTATTTATTTTATTATTTTATTTTATGGTTTTTTTCAAGGCTTTTCTCAGATTTCCAGTGGTCTAAATTATATGAGCGGTAGGTTGCAAACAGACCGAGGATGTGCTGCTGTTAAGCTGTAGGTAATATGCTCAGCTGTAGAGGTGATACGTTGATATATGTGCTGTGTAAAGGTAGGCTGTCTGCACATGAGAAATTGGTAAATATCTCTCCAACTTATTCAGAGTGAATGTAGAATTAGATTTCAGAAACCTTTCTCTTTTCTTCTGGAAAGAATTATGTGGTTACTATTTAATGTTTTACAAAATAAATTATGGAAATAGATTTCATGGTTTTTATTCCAAAACTGAACACTGCTAAAAGTGTTAGACTTCATTTTTCCATGTGCACCTGTGGATGTGCACAAATGTATCAAGTATTGATAATGTCTGTAATGTTGGAAAGGTATTTATTTTTGAAGTGCACCTTGATTTATGGAGTTCATTAGCAATGACCAATACATATTGTCATGAGTTAACTCCTCTGTGAATGAAAGTGTTAAATTTGCCTGAAGTATAGGGGTGGTATATTAGCAAGCCCCCAAGCCTTGGAGTCTATCTGTTCAGAAAAGAAAGCAGTGAAAGATACAGAGAAAACAAAAATTTCTACTTATATCTTCTTGAAGTTCCTTCTACTATCAATTCTGTGTTCTATGTTTCTCTTGTGTCCTGGTTCAGAAGTAAAATATACCTTCCTAGTAGTGTGTTTGATATTTAAAGCTGCAAAAAACCCCATTTTCTGAACTGCTTTTAATCTTGCACATCTAGCTATAAAAGCCTCTAAAAGGATGGTTAGAAAGAGGCATGCAATAAATTATAGGAATATTAATATTCAGGACCTACTGTAGGTACCATGGAAGCAGCTTTGTGCATTGGCTGTATCAAAAGGTATACCAGCAAAATTCTGTAAGGAAATTCAAATGCTTCTAGATTTTTGAAGATTTCTGGTTCTTTGATTGTTGTTTTTCAAATGTTATTTTCAGTAGTTAGAGGAGTTATTGCCTTTTTTGCAAGTTTTTCTATACTGCAAAAGATGTAGCAGTTTTTTTAGAAAATATAAAAGACAGCAGAAAACAAAATTCTGATACACTTCCTGTTATCCACAGGTAATGACAGGCTCTTGGGTGATAGCAGAGGCATACCTAATTCTCAGGTAAATGAAGAAAGGTCTCTACTACAGCAAACAAGAATCCTCTGCTAAAGTGGGGAACAGGATGTGAACAGCATCCTAAACAGCCATCCATTGTGTGTTTACTTCAGAATCAAATCTCTGCAACAGGTTTGATTTGTCATTTCAATAAATCTAGGAGAATCTGGGAAAAGAGTTGCTGGAAATCTGCCCAGGAGAAAAGGACCTCGAGGTGCTGGCTGACAGCAGCTGAACATGAGCCAGCAGTGTGCCCAGGTGGTCAAGAACACAATAGTGTGTCCAGCAGGAATAAGGAAGAGATCATCCTCCTGTACTTGGCACTGGTAAGGCCACACTTGAAATCCTCTGTCCAGTTTTGGGCCCCTCAATTCAGGAAGGCCATTGAGGTGCTGGAACATGTCCAGAGAAAGGCAATGGAACTGGTGAAGGGTCTGATGAGTAAGTCATAGGAAAAGCAGTACTGGAGCCGGTCCAGAGAAGAGCAACGAGTCTGGTGAAAGGACTTGAGCACAAGTCCTGCAAGGAAAGGCTGAGAGATCTGGGGCTGTTTAGCCTGGAGAAAAGGTGGATCAAGGAAAACCTTATCACTCTCTACAACTGCTTGAAAGGAGTTTGTAGAAATGTGTAGGTTAGTCTCTTCTCCCAGGCAACTAGCAACAGGACAGGAGAAAATGGGCTCATGTTGTGGCAGTGGAGGTTCAGGCAGGACATCAGGAAGAATTTCTTGATGGAGGAAGCAGTTAGGCATTGGAAAGGGCTTCCTGGAGAAGTGGTGGAGTCACCATTCCTAAAAGTGTTCAAGAAATCACTGGACATGGCAATTAGTGCTAAGGTTTAGTTGGCATCATGGTGTTTGGTCAAAGATTGGAATTTGTACTCTTGGGGGTCTTATCCAACATCAGTGATTCTATGATTCTATAAAACCTCCGTTCTTTCTTGTTTCTGCATTCAGAGCTGTTCAGGAGAGTGATTTTTTATTTTTTTTTCCTACTACTTTGTTGTTACCATCTTCACTGGAAATGCAATACCATTGCATAGACAGAAATCAGATAATAGTCGTTTGTACTCTATTGTTTAATGGATGCAAAGGGAAGATTTATTACTGTTTTTATAACTCCCACCACAGAAGTTCTTGAAAGGAAAGCCCTTTCCAACAGGTCCTTTACTGAAAGCTATATGAGTACGTTCTGTTGCTTTTCAAGTAACAGAATTTATGAGGTTTTTAGTGTGATGAGGCTTTATTGGAATGATATCAAAAGGTTCTGTAACTTTGTTTGTTTTTCGTACATGGTGCAAAGGCCCTTCATGGCTATGGAGCAAAGGACTGTAGCACTCCCAACTGTAACAGGAGATCAGAGGCTCTCATCAACGCAGAGGAGATTGGTCGTTTTCTGTTGTTAGATTGATTCTTAATAGGAAAGAAGTTATATTGAAATCAAGATTTGTCAAAATCAGAGGTTCATTTTGGCTGGAGCCACAAGGGAGTACAGAAGCTCAACTGAGAGCTGAAGAAGGCTTTAAGAAAAAATTCAAATGGATTTTCTAACTTGTCATTTTAGGTTTTAGAAAACGCATCTGGCAATATGTTAGTATTGAATGGGATGCTTGTTTTTCCTCCTCTTCTTACACCAAGGGGCACAATGTTTAAGGTAAGATGTGGTAGGTGCAGCTTCACTTTTATCAAGATCTTTCACATAAGGGAAATATCTTCATGTTTGTCATGTTTGTGTTGTAACAGACTAAACCTTTTCATTAGCCTTTCTTTTCAGTATCT
Organism: Poliocrania exsul; assembly: GCA_035041345.1. Classification (NCBI taxonomy): domain Eukaryota; kingdom Metazoa; phylum Chordata; class Aves; order Passeriformes; family Thamnophilidae; genus Poliocrania; species Poliocrania exsul. The sequence continues at coordinate 30,595,132 of JAWWLZ010000139.1, read as the reverse complement.
ACTTTCCCTCCCAGTATTTTTTCAGTGATGAGGGAAATGGATCTTGGGATTTGTATGTGCATGCAGAGCATTTTTAGTGCCTCAGGAGCAATGAACTGGTCTGTTCTAGCCTATGCCTATACCTCCCAGAAAAGTATAACTTCCCATGGAACTAATTCAGCATTTCAAAAAATTGCCTGTGAATTCAAAGACTGAGTAAGAATCCAGTAATTTCAAATCACGTAGATCTGAGCAAAAGCTGGTTGTGTGGGTGAGGTATGAAGCTTTGTTTGATGTGCTTCCATCGTTCCTGCCTCGATGTGTCTGGCATTGAATATGCTTTCTGTGCCACTCTTCAATCTCTTTCCAGCCCTGACAGTCACTGTTACGTGCCTGCTCACACCTGCCTGACCAGTGGTTGCTGTACAAGAGGAAGCCCCTAGGGTTGCTGATAGCAAATCTTGCCTTCTTTTCTGCCAGTAAGGAGGGCTAGGAAGGAAGACACTAAACTAACATCCTTCCTTGGGCTTTGTAGCATTACCTAGCCCTAAAACAAAGACTTAACAGCTACATGCACGTCAGCAAATGTAGTTTGTAATTTCATTTTGGACACCGAGGCTTCTCTCACCAAAATCTGTCCTGTTTTAGGCAGTGAAGTAAAATTTCAGAGTTGCATTTTTAGTCAAAAAAACCCCAAATGACATAGGAAATGGCCAATGAAAGAAGAAGAGGAAAATTGGAACATTGTTAAAAACTAAAGCTTTTTAATGCAACCTTTTAATGTGAGAATAATAAACATTTATAATCCTATTTGACACATGTTCACAGTGGGAAGGTATATTTCTGTCTATGAAGATGAGACACAGACATTAATAACACTTGTAAAAAGTGAGTACGTGTATCTGCTAGCATGTGAAACAGCTCTTTGTATGTGTATTCTAATGACAGAAACACTTTCCATTTATATATATATATCCATATTAGACAGAAAATGTCTGTGACAAAATTTTGTTCTCTTACATGTCACATCTTAACATTGTTTTGTGTTCAGTTGCTAATAGGTAAGTAAAAACCAACTGTAAATTTAACGTAAATATCAATTACTATGTTATTGATTTCTGTCAGATTATAGACATTTCTGCTATTTTCATATACTTCCCCAGGAAAGTAATTCTTTTCCCATAGGGTAATTATTTTTCTATGTGTGTGATCTCCTGATCTTCACTTGTCATGGGACATGCTAAAGCAATGTAGGCAGTTCTCAGTGTGACAAGGAGCAGCCCTTTCTCTTTTTATGGCTTTTTGACTGAACTTAGAAGGAACAGTGACTCTTTTCAGCCATTTTTAATAAAGTTTGGGATGGGGAGAAGCTACAGATTGTGAAAGCACCCCATTACAAGTTATCAGTCCTGTGATGCTTATCTTATGTGATATGCTGTGGTACAGTGGATGTTCAATAGTACTGCTTTTTTTTTTTTCCATATAAATGCTGTTTTAAACAAATTAATACTTCAAAAATGAAGCCATCATCAATAACTCTGTAGAATTACAATGACAGAAGCCACAGATCACTAGAGCAGCAGAGAGCAGCAGTTATATGAATGGGTAGATGTCTTAGAGCAAGGTCTGAGGTCTCTGGCTCAGAGACATTCCTCATCAGTTTCCAGAAGAAAATTTTGGGGTTTACATGTAGATTAAACTTCGGTGCAAAGTTTCAACTTTCTGCTACTTTTGCTGTGTTAGCTGCAGTACCAATGATGACATTTAATTTTTTTATGTTGTACAGCAGAAGACTACTAAGCAGGTGCAGTTCTACACAATAACCAATAGTTTTCTCATGAATTTATTTCTCCATGCTTGCAAAGAACATCATGAAAATAATTCTGTTGAGGATCAGAGAGTAGTGATGTCACTGTCAGTGTTTTGATGGATGAACCTTCCCATATTAATTTATTCTTTTTGGTCCCCCCTTTTGCAACCAGAATAGACTTAATTTGAAAAAAGGTCTAGTATTAAAACCATTATGTATAATACATTTCCCTGTGAAGGAAACATTTATTTAGTGATTTCCATGGGGTCAATTTTTTGTTTAGTCTAATATTCTCCTGTCTCTGTAATGTGTATAGTCAAAATGTTCTCTTTCACTCTTTTTTATACTTGGGCTCTGACTGTTGAGCACCTAGTGTTGAGAAAGGTGCACCAGAATGGATTTCTACAATTTTTTAATCATCCCATAATACAGAATTTTTCCACTGGACCTGCTCAAACCCACAAAACCTCTCAAATGGAAAAGTATTTCCTGTACCACAGCCCATGTGTACTGGCTATGACTACCCTGCTTTCTCTCCTAACTATATTAGTTTTCTTGGCTTGGCCTTCCCTTATGTTAGGAACTTTGTTATAGAGGGAGATATTTTAAGAAATAAACCCTCACAAATAGCATCAGTTCCCAAAAACCCTAGTGAGGCTATGTGGGAAAGGACAATGAAGTGCCAACAAAAATACTGTTTGAAAGGATGGCGCTCACAAAGGTCTAAAATATCAGTCTGTAGCAAGACTTATAAACTAAGTCTTTCTAAGGTAACTTCTTTTGGTACTTCCTTGTAACTACCATCCTAAAGGGCCAGCTTCATCCAGCTTTAGTCTCATTTTAATAACCTGGGCTTTGTATTTCAATAACCGTGGATATTAAAAAAAAAAAGGGAACTGCTGAACTACTGTTAGTTACAATAGTTACTCTCTTGCAACTGCTCATGTTTTTTCCTTTCAACAAACAATGACGTACCTTCATCTTACCTCCTTCTGTACAAAGTTATCACATTGTTCAGTATATTATTGAGAGTGGAATTAATTTGAAATAATACATATATTCATGGTATAGTTCTGTATCTATCAATACTAGGAATTGATTAGCCATATTTATAAAAGGGACTTCAGGATAAAATGTTAGAATTCTGTTCCTTAGTACTCTCTTGTGGACAGCTAATCAGAATAGTAAGAATACCAAGAATACGTACACAGCCGAGCCTACCATGCCACAGGGTATAGCCTGGGATGGAAAAGTCCGTACTGACTCTCTAGATGACTGTTGCCTTGTCACTTCCAAATCCATTCACCAGACCTAAATTTTTAAACCAAACAGCATTTGGAATATTAGTGTTTAATTACCACTTATTTTACTAACAATACACAGAAAGGCAGTACCTATGTTGAAGAGCTACTCTGTGCTCACCTAGTTTTTTGACACCAAAACTGCTTTTCTAAGTCCCCTACTTTTCCCTAAGTAAAATAGAAATTAACTTAAAAAACTGTAGTAGCACTTGCACCATAAATGCATATTCCAGAGAGCCCAAAAGATGCTCACTTTAATATTCATAAGTAACTGATTTCTCAGGTATGCTTACCTGGAGGAATGCATAGGATTATATGAAGTGTTCTTGCTAACAGAACATTGGCTTTAGAGATTTATACAAACCCCTACCCTTCTTTTCTATGTTGAGGAGGAAACAGGCAGAAGAAATCTGAACTTCACCTGCATTATTCTGATTTCTAAACAAGAAGGACTAATTCGCATCGTCTTTGAAAACTCCAGTTACTTCCAGTGGCTCAAAGCAATAGTAACCTGACCCACTACAACAGTCTTAATTTCTGTCAGGTAAGTAATTTTTATTGTTGAATTGGTCCTATTTAATTTTTTTCTAGCTTTGCCAACTCCACTAGTGGAAATGGAACTTCAGAACTGGGATAAACATACTTATGTTTTAAGTACAATATTTTTATCAGATATGGCTGCATCTTCTAAGAATGATGGAAGCCATATTAAACATAAAATAGACTTTTCATATATTTTTTGCATTATGTGATAAAACTGGGTCACTAGTAACTATAGAAGTGTCATTAAATTTGACTTTTCTGTTTTCTTGGTTTATTACATATTATTGAAATAGAAAAGAGGAAGAAGGAAAATTCTGTTTGAAAAAAAAAAAACAAACAAAATCAAACCAATTACAGACTCTCTCTAATGTGTCATAATTATTTTAATTTAAAACATTTATAATAAGTTGTAAGTAATTTTCAAAGCTATTCAAAAGAGATGTTGCTGTTAAGGAATTATTTTGTAGAAGTCTCAGAAACAGCATAAGCTTAGCTACCTACAGACATAAAAGCACATGAAAAAAGTTTCCCCCGGTATGAACACAGGTTCTTCTCTGAGCAAGTTCTGCTCCATTCCTAACTGTTATCTTTACATCTGTGCCCCATCTCCTATGTGCCCATTTTTCATTCCAAATAATCATATTACTGATCTAATTCAGGGTCAGTGAGCAGCCGTATAATGTTGCTCTATGGATAAGCCCTAAAAAACAGTCCCCCTAAGAGTGACTTGACAAGTGTATTTAATCCCAAGAATTAGGTCCAGGACAGAGTACTCTGAGATGGCTACCAGCTGAAAAAGGGATCATATTTCTTGCTCTTCCTTTTCAGATCACAGAATCATTAAGGTTGGAAAAGACCTCCAAGATCTCCAACCTTTGACTGAACACCACTATGCCAACTAAACCAGAGCCAGTGCCACATCCAGTCATTTCTTGAGCAGTTCCAGGGATGGTGACTCAACTACTTCTCTGGACAGCCAATGCTTGACAACCCTATCCATGAAGAAATTCTCCCTGGTATGGTACAAAGTCTTGTCTTTCTTGTTATCTTTCAAAAATGAGAGTGTTCTTGTCTCTACAGCTAGTACAGTAAAAAGTGTTAGCACACCACTGAATATTTTATGCCACAAATAAATATTCATAATGTCACACTTCTCATCTAGTCCATAGCAGAAAGAAAATATATAAGTGAAGAGCAACAACAAAGGTAAGACAGAAGTGAGGTTAACAAATCTATGGGGGAAAAAAACTGAAAAAGTCCCACTGTAGAAGTGTTCATTGAAAAACTTGAACAAGTGTTGACAATAGCCGGTATTCCGTCTTGTAAAAAAGTTTATAAAATTTAGAATGCTGGTGTCTAAGTACTGCATCTAGACCCTTCTTTCCTGTCAGGTCCCCACCCAGACTCCAGTTTCTCTAGGCTACCTGCCACTCTTCACATCCAGAAAATTTCTGCAGACAATAGGTTGTCCACTGTTGCTTTGCTCAGAGATTAAAAACAAAAACCAAATAGATTTTTAATAAGCTGAAATAGCTTAAAGTTGAAAAAAGATGCCTTAAACTATACTGCTCAATCACTAGCAAGTCTGAGAAATTATTGCCTCAAAAATAATGCTTCATTTTTGAAAATGGCTAGTCTAGCTTCTAGTTCACTACAATCACAGAGACTACTATTCCTCTGTGGGCCATTACCAAGTCTGGATTTGATAAGGAAACTAGCAATAAATTTCTCAACTACAGGAGAGGATTTATATAATGCTTTCTCCATCAGTATCTTATACCTCTAGAGAACTCTGAACCATAAGCTACAGTACACCCAAATCCTGACATTATAATGCATAGAGAGTAGGACCCCTCTCTCTAAAAGAGATTGTCTAGGAATGGAAAAAATTGAGAAATCCAGCAATGTTTCTCTATGGAAAGCACTCACATAGGAGAAGGCAAGCCAAACAGGGAAAAGATTTCTTTCCAGCTCCTGTTGATCATTCCAACTCACTTATCACTATTGTACCTTTGTGGAAAAGGGTCACTTATTTTTGCTTTCTTAATAGAACTATTTTCCTTATTCACTTTTCCAGTTGGAAAAAGGAACAAACAGACCCTTTATCCTGCTACCCTTGTGACACAGCATTTGAACCTTTCAGTCTGGAGTTCAGGAGGGCAATTTATTGTGAGCATGAGGAAGGAAAAGAGCAGTACATGCCACCAGGCCCCAGGAAGGGATTGTGGGGCTGCAGAATCAAGACCAACTTAAACCCTGCTCAGCCAATAAGGTATTGCAGGAGAAAACCATAGTACTTTTGTACAGAGCACCAATATCTACACGTTTTAAAGGAAACAACCCATTTATACTCTAGTACTGCGGTCCCGTGGTGTAATGGAGAGCACTCCGGTCTCTGAATCCGAAGGTCACGAGTTTGAGTCTCAGCAGGGACAGTCCCCGGCAGTTCAATGCCTCCCTGCCATCCGATCCCGTCAGATCTCGGATGCTCAGCAGGGTCAGGCCCGGTGAGTACCCGAGTGCTGTAGTTAGTCCTGAGGACTTCACTGTCACTGTCCAAGCTTGCTCAGCCGTGGCAAATGAACCTCAAGACTTAAACGGTGGGGCCAGTTCTGTGCACACTGTGCCTCACCTAAAAAATCCTCTGTACAGGCTGGAAGGGCCCACCCATGTGGGGAGAGCCCTTCCCAAATCTTCGTTCACAAAGGTTGGCCATATTTTTATAAAGAATTTGCACTAAATTATTTCTTATCAGTCTAATCATATTCTGTTCTTTCCCCCTTAATATGCATTACTGTTACTAATGGAACTCCATGATTTTTTTCATCCTTCTTTCATCAGATTTCAGTGGATTGACTAGTTTATATTTTAGATTCAAATTGCCTTTTTACTTTCATAAATGGTTTGCAGCTTGTTAATTCAATAGAAAGGAAATAATTTTTGATTCAGATCCACACTATCTATATTTAGAGTACTTTGGGATTTTTAGTTAAAAAACAAACAAACAAAAAACAACAACAAAAAACCAACCAAAAAACAAACAGCCCACAAACAAAACAACCTCTCCTAAAAATGTTCTCAGTGAAGAGCTCCTGCAAAGAGTGCTTCTCTATTTGTGCATAGAAACCAATTTATTTACTGCAAAACCCTTGCCTGCAAATAATTTATTTCACTTGAACTAACAAACAAAAAATATTCTTTTATATTGACTATCAACAGCCTTCTATACTATTGACTAAAGAGTTATTTGCCATCGTGAAATCAAGACTGATCTTTAGTGCTTTATTTCAACTAATGAGACTTGCTCATGTTTTAGAAGACCAGATTTCCTACTTCGTCAAATTTATATTCCTAAGCATCATTTCTAGGTGGTTCAGACTAAGTACACTAACTTTCTTTTTTTATAGCATACTTTATCTACATGCAGATAGGAGCATCAGCTCCTAGTTGTGGGTTGATCACATAGTTCTCCAGTTTTCATTACATCTTTTCAATGAAGAAAAAAAAAAAGGTCTGTGCATTTTAAACCCACCCCTTTTAATCTTTCCTTACATGTGCTCTTTTCCATTCTTTCCTCTCTCAGATTCCTGAAGTGGGATAGGGGCAGGTAGTTCTGGCACTGACACACTGGTTTGAACAGTCTTCCATTCCCAGGTCCTGGAATCATATTTTATTCTGCCAGTACACACAGAATTGCTTATTTATATATTGGTTTTATTTGTGCCCCTTGTTTCAATACCACTTGTTTTAATTCAGCAGTAGCTTGCAGCACACTGCCTGAGTGTTCCTGCTCAGCACAGGATGCAGGACTGCACTCATGGCTTTCCCAGACCTGTTCTTCGATCACTTGGTCTCCTCTGCTCTGGTGGGTTTTGGCCAAAGAAAACTTGTGCATTGAGACAAAGACAGTTTGATAGGGAAAGCAAAAGTTGCACACAGAAGTAAAGCAAAACAAAGAATTAATTCACAGCTTTCCATGGGCAGGCAGGTGTTCAGCCATCTCCAGGAGAGCAGGGCCCCATTACAATACTTGGGAAGACAAATGCCATTACTTCCTCCTTCTTCCCCCCACTTTATATACTGAGCATGATGTCATATGGTCTAGAATATCCCTTGGGTCAGTTTGGGCCACCTGTCCTGCCTGTGTCTGTTCCCATTCTCCCATGCATCCCCAACTTCCTTGCCAGAGTGGCAGTACAGAAAGCAGACACGGTTTTGGCTCTGTCTAAGCACTGCTCAGCTATAACAAAAACATCTCTATATTATCAACCTCGTGCTCAGCACAAATTCAAAACATAGTCCTATACTAGCCATTGTGAAGAAAATTAACTCTTCCCCAGCCAAAACCAGCAGTGGAAGAAGGATTGAGCTCAGTAAGTTGGAAACCATACCATTTTCAACTGAGAGTTTTTTTCTCCCGTCTCCCATAGATATGTCTGCAAGACAGAATTCACTCTAAACTAACCTGGCCTTTTTTCTTACCTTCTTTAAAGAACTATGTCAGTTGTCTAAGCTCCAAAGTCCTTATTTCATGGAAAATAAAGTTGTTTCTCTTTACCTAAGTATATTTATCACTAAAAGATTTATGGTACTTTTTCACAGATGCAAATAATAGGATTCAGCATACTTGTTAAGACAAAAAAGGACAAGTTGTGATTAAGTCCACAACCAAGCATACACAAGCATCCCCTCATAGTTCTAAAATTTGCATCTCATATGCATCTCCACTGTTCTAACATAGAGATTATCTACAGTGACCAAAATGTACAACTGTTTGCACAGAAACAATATACACAAGATATTTTTAGTTCAAACACGTGGCACTACTCTTTGTGCAGCTGCTTTCATGCATTAATGCATTGTGATAGAAAACCCTAATTGCAAGGACCCAAATTAATTGCAAGCAATGAGACATTTTGGACTGAAACCTACTTTTGGTTACACTGGAATAGAGTTGTTGACTTTTCATGCTAAAAGAGATATGAATCATGGAAAATATCTCATTCTTAACCCCTAAAAGTACCCAATATTCCTGAACTAATGCAAAATGCAGTTATGTGCTGGCTTAGAAATTACAACTTCTCTGCCAAAGGTTTATTTAGACTATTCATCCAAGATTAGTTGCAAGTTTTTAAATCTGTAAATAAATTCTTGTTCCTAAACAGCCCAGGTTTTCAAAGCAAGGAGTATAACCCACAGCCTATAAAAGGAAAAGATTTAAAGCAGAAATGGGACATTTGACTTCTGCATATTTGGAACATTTAATCACTCTCTTGGTTATACATAATAAGTTAGACTGGCAGCTTTTTCTTCAGCTCCTTAGCAAAAGTACATTTCTTTAATAGAGCCTTAATGTTTTGTAGGATGATTTAGAATTGAGCCCTGCACCTTTTACAGGCAACTGTAGAACTCTTTGCTTTAGGAGGGAAGAGGCCCAAAGATTGTAAGTGCCTGAAGGTACAGACCATAACTTTTTCTCCTGTTTGAGCAATGATTTGAACTTTGACATTCATAATACAAGACATTAACACATGCATAATAGGAGAATTTTTATCTCATTCTATTAGACAGAGAGTGCTGTGCAATAATTAAGCTGTTTTTAGCTGTAATCATGGAGGGGAGGGGGGAGGAAGTCTAAGGTATTAAAGTACTATATCAGGACTTACACAAAATAATATTTATGAGACGTAGGTCTCAGACAGAACAAGCTTAGGAAGATTTGGCTGTAACACTTCAAAACACTGATGCTATTAAATCACTTCATACTGTCCCTTTACTGCAGAAAACTATCCACATAAAAATGAATGTCTTACATAGTTCAATCTTAGCACACATTTACATTCACTAGCAGTTGAAGTCACTTACTTATGTTGTGAATTACTATAATAAAATAAACACATGCAGTGTTATACTGGCCTGAAGGCGAGTGGGATGGGAGGGGAGCGGGGGGAAAGGATAATTCAGGTCACTAAATTCTTCAAAAAAGCCACACCCACATCCACCAGCACATCTTGTGTAATTTCATCTAGTTTCTACATTTTTCTTCCAACTCTGAAATTTCTGTGGGTATATGTAGGAGGACAAAATTTTAATTCTATTTAGATTGTAAGCAATTTGGGTTTGATATGTTCACCTCTGACTCAAGTAATCAAGTACACAAGCATTAAAAAATCTACACTGCCATGAACTCTGAGTTGGTCTACGGGAAGCAGCATTCTGCTGAACTTCATTTGATACTCATATGAAGTTCTGAAGTCTACTATAATTTACTTAAAAAGATAAGGACTTCCTGTGAGGCTACAGAGACTAGAACAACTCATCATATACAATGCTTTTGTCAGAACCATAATGATTGCAAAATACCAGCTTCTGCATATTTGTCTGGATAAAGTTCTTGACCAGATTTTTCCCTGGGAATTTTAAAGCAGTTTGTATCCCATCTGCACTAAGATTCCAGAATTCTACATGATGCAGAAACAATGGGCTGTAAGTGAGAAAGCTAGTTGGCCTAAGATACCTAGTGAGGATCTTTGGATCCTCTTCCTGCCTGGTCTGGGCCTGGTACCTTTTCATTCTTCCTGATTTCCACTGCATGTGACAATGTCATCTGCAGTGTGTATAGCTATAGCCTTTTCCTTATCTAGTTTATAATACAATAAAATAGACTTTTCCAGTTGGAAGGGACCTACAACAATCATCTAGCCCAACTGTCTGATCAGTCCAGTGCTGACCAAGCTAAAGCATGTTATTAAGGGAATTGTCCAAAGGCCTCTTGAACACTGACAGGCTCAGGGCATCAACCTCTCAAGGAAACCTTTTGCACCTCTAACATGCCCTGTGATAGTGACAATGTAATTATGCAGCCCAGAAAATAACCTTGCTTTTTCTTTCCAAATTCAGTAATTTTACGATGTGAAAAGACCAGTTGTGAGCTGCAGTAGCAGTAATGAAAGAGAAGCTCTAGTACTGAACTCACTTGACCTTTGGCAGGATCAGTATCAGCTATTGGCCTTCAGTTGCTCTAGCTTATGTATTAGTAACATACCAGCTAGTTCTGGCTTTATGGGGGATTCTCTGCTATTTTCACTGTGAGTTATTCTAGTCAGACTTTACAGTCTTGGGTTTGGTTTTTTATTTTACATATTTTAGTAATTTTCACTGACTGTAATGATTTAGCTTGTAAATCACAACAATGCATGACTATCAAGCAGAATAATCATGGGAATATGAGCTTGATAGAGATCCTAAGGTCAACTACCACTTTAGCTGACTGCAAATCCCATAAGATAAATTTTTTGCTGGGCTACTAAAGAGTTCTCTTCATGTTATATACTAATTGTTTTGGTAAAAGCCTCTAGCCAAATATGGGAGCAAAGAGAGCAGACAAAAGTACTGTCTTTCCAGCACTAACTCCTTACAAACCTTCTTAACCTAGGAAAATATCCCTTTTCCTAGTGTTGTTTCTATTACTCTATTCTGTAAGCTCTTATCAATATCAGTGAAATTTAGTCTTGAGCTGTCCTAAATGCATACTTATTCACATTTAATAGCACACACTGATATTATTCTGATACTTTGTTAGCTGTGTTTCGTATTAAATACCTACACCATCATTACAAGAGACCTGGTAGCACTCTAATCTGTATAAATACTTTGAAATGGGAAACTATTAAAACCTTATTTTCTCTCTTTGTTTTACAGATATGGTGGAACTATTTTACTTGGATGGTATCCTCCTTTCTCCTCTCACCTGGAGAGGGTGGAGGGGAGAGATAAAAAAAAAAAAAAAGAAAAAGCTTTTGTACATTTCAAAACTTTCTTTACCTTAAAATTCTTCAATGCATTTAACAATTAAGTAGTTGCCCTCATAGTTACCTTGTGAGGTCTCATTTAACTTATGCCTGGCTGCAATTTATATAGAAACAATTAGCAGTAGTGGTTGTGTGCCTGAGATCCTGCTTTATTCCATGCTTATTTTCCTTGCCTCTCGGCTATATAATTTAAGACAGCAATATTTCTCCCATCTTACTCCCTTCTACAAAAATGTGAAAGCTTAAATTAGAAGTACTGTGATAATATAAGCCATAATGGAGAAGCAGGGATCACAAGGAGAACTTTACAGTTGAATGACCTGATTTGTCAGCATTACTTTGGTACATTCAGGATGTCCTAAAGCACAAGGCATATTAATATACAGAAAAAAACTACAACAAGTGACAGAAAACTCATTAGCAAAAGGAATTTTCATGAGCAATTATTGTGTGTTACCCAAATGTGCAGTAAATAATCAATTCCACGTTAAAATAGTGTGTTAGGAGAGTCAACAAAAGAGGCTCAGGACAAGCCTCATACACAGCATGCTTAGTCCCATCTTTTGTAGCAATTGTTTTTGCTAAGCTTTAACTTAATTCCCTGATGTTGCATAGGGAAAAGGACTCTGTTACTTGTTTTCCTTTTTAAATAGATAAGAGAAGTATGTTCTTTAACATTTATGATTAAAAGCCTTTTATCTGATGGTCACCCATGTATCAAGAACAAAATAAAATACTCTTCTAGACCTGTGCTACATTTTTCATTTTGCTAAACAGCTGTTCCTCTACAGATCTGCAATGTCTTTCACGACTTAGAAAGACTAAGTATTAGGTGACCATGATTGAACTATGTTAAGCAGAATTCAGGTGTGACTGAATTGTGAAGTGTAAATACAGAGCTCTGGTGCAGTTTTTGTACTGTACACAAATTTATTCTTATTCCTGTGAGTGGCAAAAGGTATAAAGCTACTCAAATGAGCTCTACTCACACAGCTTCTCCCTCAGTGCTACTGTTCATATTCCATCACTTGATATTTCCTATACATTTACAAGCTTCAACCATCACTTATCTTCTCCTGTATTTTTTCATCACCCATTTATTCCAGTCAATTAACACATTTTGGGCACTATTACTAGTGAGTTCCTTTTCTTTTGGTTACATATCCAGGAGCCAAGTGGCTTTTCTAATTCCCTCCAGATGACAAGTGCACTCTACAAAATGGAAAGCATCAGAATTTGAGAAAAACCCTACATCTAATTTCAGTGGATGTAGTTAAAGTTGCAGCTCCAGCAGAAACACCTGTCCCAAGCAGAACTGGATACGTATCTAGGCTTCAGGGAGAGGAGGAGGCAGAGAGCAAGCTGACTTCAGTCAAAGCTGACTTTGATATATACATCTTATGCAATTATAAATTTAAATGCAGATTTAGATATTTTCTTCTACTTCCTTCTTCTCAGAAAAATATAGTCATGTAGATTGTAGGAAACGGATTGTCATATTCAGTAAGATGGAGAAAAAAGCCTACCTCATAGGTCTCTACCTTGGAAATCATCATCCTCAACTACACATATTGATGCAAGTACATTATATTACTGAATTGACAAAAACAGATACTAGGGTAGTAGATGATGTAACCGTGATGTACTCAGAATACTAATAATGCAGACTTTCTAAGCAGAGATGCTGAGTCAGACTTGGTAAAAGTGACTTTGCAGACTCCTGGTCTGATACAAGGTCTAAAGGCATAAAATTAAAAACTCCAGTGTTGCACATGGGCTTGAGAAAATTGTAGCTTATGTTTAGAGCTAACTATGCAGTAGTACTGCAACCTATAAGAGTCAATCTTACTTTAAATCTTCTAACTGTAGACATATCAAAGAAATACTCTATTTAATGTTTTGAAAGATCTGTAAGAACCATGCTGTAGCATCCTGCAGAAATATGTATCATTTTCTTCTATTTTCGAGATGTTTGGTAAGTTAGCTTCCATTGCTCATTCTCAGAATCTCGGACACTACTACGATTATCTTTGTTGATAAAAAATAAGAATCCTACAGTACATTACGAAAGTATGCAAGAAATATAAGATCTTCTATATAGACCACATTTCATTTAGAATTCATCATGTTGCAAATCTGAAGATATGACATAGCAAAATCAGTTATACTCAAAACATCTTCTCCTAATGATAACCCAACACAGATATGTCTACACAGCCAACCCTCTGACCACTGTACTACACCTGCAACAGCTGGCAGCTGCTGCTGCATAGAGCCTGCATTTCTCGCCCTTACAAATCCTTAATTACTCTCTCAATTCTAGTACTGCATCTGCTACTTAACAGCATGGGTCTTGGGAAGATGGGGTGATGATTTATTTAGCCCTATGCAAGTACATTCAGTAACACAGAATACAGTCTGTGATCCAAAGTAAGAATTTTGCCACTTCTCATTATCACTAACATTCTGTGCTTTACTTGAAATATTGCTTAAGTCCTTTCCACTCCAACACCCCACAGGGAACTTTCCCTGCACTAGGCACATAGTGTGTGTGTATATATATATATATATATATATATATATATATATGTATGTATATACATTTTTTTTTGGCAAAGCAAGCAAGAGGCTGTTATAATGAGAGAAGATATTTTAAAAAACAATCTTCATTCATTGAATGTTGCCTTAGAAATTTATAAACAAAAAAGGATCTCTCCCTTTCCACTACTGCTTTACCAGGTCGATACACAGCATTCTGGAATACGCTTCCCAGGGCTAGCAACAGAGAAAAGAAAAAGAGTTTATATTACAAATCATTCTTTGGGGATTAAAACCATTTTTTAACTTTAGTGAGATGTCAGGTGAGGGGTAACACATTTTTACCATGATCCCAGAAGTTTTTACACAATGGATTCCAAGCTTGTTTGCTTTTTCAAAATGCAATGTTGATGTCAGTTCTCCCTTCACTGCTGGGATTTCTATTACAAGAGGCTGATTTGCCTGCCCTGTTCTTCCATATATCATACTCCTCTCCAAAACAGGCTTCTTATTACAGGGACTCCAAGAACCATGAAATGTGGTTCCATTGACTTGAGCGGTAGAATCTTCCACCTTTCAAGCTTACCCTTTTCCTCTCTCAGTTCCAGGGTCTATATAGCTCTTCATAGTCTTAAGATATGCTTACAGAAGGGACCATTTAAACAGCTATTTTTTCTTACACTAGTTTTTGATGTGAAATCTAACTAGTTTTACGTTTTGAAACACATTTTAACAACTTCAGAACTGTTGTGAAATCTTCAATACACTTTCATTTTCTGGCAAATTAAACGAAGAATTCCCCAGACTATCTACATGAGAAAGTAAGTTGAAGGGAGCAGATTCATCATGTGAACAACACAAATAAGGCCAAAAATACATGGCAAAATAAAAAAAAAAAAAAAAAAAAAAAAAATCCTCCTTATTACTAGCAGTTCATTTTTTAATAATTTTTTGTACTACCTCTTTGACTCAGGGGCCTTTCAGCCTGTCCTACCAACTTAACAGCTTTTTTCACTATTCTGTTTCCAGTCACACTTTCCATTCTCTTTGTGGATTTTCTCCAACTTCGCTCCCAAGTCTGATGGCTGTAAAAGATGTCTTCAGCTTTCTTGTACTGCATAGAGCTTACTTCATCCTTTCACTTCTCGATGTTTCTATCTAGAAACTGATTTTACCTTGTATTCTTCAGCAACTGATTCAGTTCCCTCATAGTCATGGTGAGGACTCCATTTATTGAAAAACTACACCAGAAAGAACTAAAGATGAGTATATGGAGATAAAAAGGGGAAGGCTGAACTGTTTCAGACTTCAGAGTTTGAAGTTCTGACTTTAAATGGTACTGACAGACTTAGCATAGCCTGTAGTTCCTGCAGTACTGACAGACTTAGCACGCTATCAACAGATGAACCTCAGTATTAAAAGAAAACTATATGCCAGAAGAGCACTAGGAATAGATGAGAGGTAGTTCTACAAAGTCAGTCATTGACAAAGTACTAGAAGAGCCAGAAGGCCCAGTAGAAGCAGCACTATTGTACTGACCACTATCAAAAAATTCAGTTTCAAAAGTGGTCAGAAATGCAAAGCCTGCTCTTGGTAGCATCTCAAAAATAACCTCAAATCTCTTGTTCCAGCAACCCACACCAAGACATATGGATTTCTTGGTACTGTCTTTCTACCTGTCTGACTATCTAGTCAGAGCAGTCCATACCCAACTTACAAAATCCTATATCACAAATACTAACTGAACTCTATTGTCTTGATAGATAGTAATATCTTTACTAAAGATCTTTGAAACAGTTATCTTCACTCATGCCTGTGATTCTTCTCAAACTAAGCAATGGAGAACAGGACAGCAGTCCCCCAACAGCTTCATCAGAAAGAAATCTCAGTTTAGATCAAGAACTAGATTTGAATTCTCCTGTGTCAGTGACTTCCTGAAGAGGTCTTGTTTATATAGACTCCATCTTTCAATATTCATCTACCCCTATAGTTTAAATTTTGGGGAGTATTTGCTTATCACATAACATCAGAAGAAATCCAGATTGCAGTAACATGAATAATTCAAAACTTCAAAAGAGGGGGGGGAACCTAACAGATGTGTGTCTTGTCAAGAATCTCTAACATTTTCCAATAGCATTGAAGCATGCAATGAATGCATCCTAATATGTCTGTCAGGAGCATTCAATCAATTTTACCACTTAATCTGTGTCAGAATGCACATACAATTTCCTCTGCCACAACACTTCTCTTAAACAGATGTCAAGAATCACATCCGCAGCAAATGCTACTTACTTCTGTCTCATGGGATCTGACTACCATGCAGGCATCACAGACCTTCAAAGAAGACTGGGGCACTTCCAAAAGACCATCTAACCACAGAGGAACTGATCAGGTACTGCTAGTACCCCATAGTTCAGGATAACTTCAACCCCTTTCAGGCCACATTTGTGAAATTTCAGAGGAGATTCCCAAGTGATGTGTTCCTCTGCCTGTTCTACTGGTATGTACCTTAGACCCTGATATATCAGAGCTGGCTGGAGTCTCCTCAAAGACAAAGGTTACAAATAAAGTATACAGCCTGGTACTTAAGACACTAGCTGAAATAGGACAAATGTACTCTTGTGTCCCTATTCTATATAGATCTAGATTCTCACTATAAAGTTAGGAAAATGAAATAAACATTTTTTGATATATAAACTGGATAAATTAAGACTGCTGTACTCAGAGATATAGTAATAGGAAAGTCATGGGAATATGCAAAGGAAAGTTGCTCATCAATATAATTTTTTGTGTATATGATCCTGGCCTTGCAGGCTAATTTAAAAAGAAAAACACTGCATCCTCATCAAACCTCAGAGAGCAATTCCTTAGACTACCTATAAAATATGGTCCAGTACCCTCAAGATGAAGGATGACCTATCAAGTTAGTATTTCAAACATTGTTCTTATGGAATTGTTCTTTATTTAATGCCACAGCAGTATGGCTCTATGGATTTCAGGCAGTATTTATCTATACTGCAGTAAAGCTGCCTCACTTTTATCAGAGTTATCAGACTGAAGTAAGCATAGATCATATATTTGGATGTATACAAGTATTTTCCAAATCTTGTTGACACAATTCTACACACATGAGATTAACTGTGGACTCTCACATTGTCATTTTATACAAAACCATTTATATAGAGAGAACATAACTGCAGCAAAATCAGTCTGTTTATATATCACAGTATCACAGAATATGATGAGTTGAAAGGGACCCACAATGGTCAGAACATAAGTTTTGAGCTACTTCCATGTTTCTACAAAACTGCAATTCAAAACTTACAAGATTAAAAATTATTCACCATAGAAATAATCTTCCTTCCCTCCAAGAAATGAAGGCAGTTTTTTTAGCTGGGTTGCTTGGAACAGTTTCTCTAAAGCTTTTTCCAGGTTTCCTAGAAACTTAACCACCCAGTTGGTCAGATGTCCTCTAGGTAAGAGGTGAGCTAACATAAACAATTCCAGTGCAGTATGTCCCCAGATATCCTTAGTTTTAAGTTTAAAAAGAAAAAAAAAACCCAAAAAACATTTACTATGGCCACCATCTCTGCGCTCCTTTGTTCTTTGCAATTAACAGGACAACATAGCTGCATCATCTTCTACCAGAAACTCAGTTTCCTTCCCCTAATTCTCTTTTATTTAAGAAATAGAATAAAATTCAAACCAAACAGTAGTGTGAGGTCTGCCTTCTGTGGTGGTATAATAACAAAGGAAGATGCAAAGCTTGGCTGTTTGTGTTTTTAGCTTTGTTTCAATACAAAAAAAAATTGTAAACATTTCTTTCTCAGTAATCTCATACTGTTTCAATAAGACACAGTTCTAAAGCAATTTTCCTAATTTGATGAACAAAATGGACATACAGTGTTTTTAACACCCATCTGTTTACCTCACATTGTTTAACATGAGTTATTGTCTTTTTTAACAGCTTCACTGCAGAACATAATTGTGAAAGGAATGCTCACCATAAACAAGTATTCCTACCTGAAATGCCACTGATGCCCAAGCATACCATGAAGAAAAAGCTGCAAGATAGAAAGAAATACAAGTCAAAATATAGTATAAATGCTACTGTACTTATGTATTAAAATTCTAGCAAAAGGTGAAGTAAAATATGTGCCTTTGTTTCTAGGTCACAAGTTCAGATAGCTGTGTCCTGCTTTTACATAAGAAATAGCTTTAGAAAATAAAAGTTTTTTACTCCCCGCACCCTATTCTCCTCCTTGGCACAATTAACTTAAAAATTAGACTTGGGTGATACATGTAGCTTTTCTAAAGCATAATATTTGCCAAAATATTAGTCATGTGTAACTTAACTGTCAAAAAAAACCAGAATCAGGAAGCGTAATATGCGTATTCTTGGCAGCTTAGCAATCCAATGGTTAAAAAAAAAAAAAAAAAAAGGAAAAAAAGCTAGTAAGGAACTGTGAGAGAATGGAACCAATTATGACTGTTTTTTCAAGGCAGGAATTTCTAATTCAGCTTAATTTTTTAAAATAGTCATATAAATATACAATACCCAATCTGGAACAAGGTGAAAATTTCTGAAAAAACGAACACAAGTACAAAATGCTTTAGGAACAGTCAGAAAATCTATTTTAGCTAATCCAAAGCAAGCTGTATAGTCTGCTTTCTCCATTAAATCTCATCAGACCACCATTTTCTTCTTTTTTGTTATAATTTAAATTATTGTTATTTTACTTTCCTCCAGCTCAAATAAAGTGTGCCAAAGAAAATTTATGATCTTCTGTAGATTCTATATACTATGGAGAAATTCTAAGATAGGTGATCCTTTCCAGGTCCATATTTTGCTAAACTTTGATAAAACCAGATAAAATCAATAATGGCAAAAAGAAAGAATGATAGAACATTCCAAATTTTTTGAATGCACTATATATAAAATCATGTATTACACAAATGTGTACAATGAGAACTCCTTTGATGTAGCTGAATCTATAAAGTTAAGAGCTTTGCATTCATATTTGTCAGGGCAGAGTGGGCTGGCAGCTGCAACAACCACTTGACCCAATAATTTCTCGAGTCTTTAAACAAAACTAAATAATCCACTAAAAATCGGAATAAAAGGGAAAATCATGGATACTGTACTGCATAGGCCTACAAAATATTCATTAGGGAGTATTAATCTTATTATACAAGTGCTTTCCAAAGTATCTACACTGCTCTGGGGTTCAGTATGTATTTTAAAAGCAGAAAATATACAGTAAGTTGTGGCAGATCTGTGGCAGTGAAGCTCAAATACTGACTTTTCCTGCTTGGACACATCTGAAATAACGAACCAACAGTAGCTGCCACCTTAGAGTGTGTGCACTCAAGGTAACCATAATGCAGCTGCTTAAACTTCCTGACTATGGAGGAAAACCAAATTGTTGGCAGAAATTCCTGTGTCAGGTGCAGGTCTTGTGCATCCAGAGCCAGGGTTTGGCTTTTTATTGGCTTGCCTCTTGCAGCTACCACTGTTAGGAGTACTTATTTATAACTATTATAGCAGCTCCTGCTGCTCTGTCTCTCACAGAAACATACCTTCTTCTGTCTTAATTGTTACAAATCTTGGAGCCTCAACTCCTTGTGGATGCACAGACTCATATCCTCCCCTTATTACTCTGGTCAGTAATTCATCTAAAGGGAGAAATTAATGCATTGCTCATAGTGACAACAGAAATTACTGACAGTAAAGGGAAAATTGGAATAATGCACACATGGCAAAGATGGATGGCACATTCTCAACTAGCAATTGCAAAATTATTTTCAGATATTTTCCTTAAAAAAAATACAGCATGCACAAACCATGTGATGCAGCAAGGGGTAGTGTACACAATGATAGTTACATGGAAACAACAAACAGAGAGTTGAGATATAGATGTGTGTAGAATTGGTACACACAGGTTTTTTCCATTATATATATTTTGAATATTCAGTCTGACAGTTCACCAGTGATTCAGACTGCACAGAGATACTAAAACAATTTCCTAGTAGTGCAAATACTTGATACTTAGTGGTAACTTAAACAAAAAATATTTTGTGGTATTAGATAGAGAAAGATACAATCACTTTATTAAAAGGCACATAGAAAAACAAAACAAAACACTAAAACTTCTCTAGTCATGACTCATTCATCAGCTTTTCCAGAGCACTTGTTCATCACCATTGATGATGACAATTAAATAACCTTCAAAGCAGGACTTATTTGATTTGATATCACTTGACGGAAAACATGGTTTCTTAAAGTTGTTTTTTTCCTCTTCCTCTCAGCTGGAATAGAACAAGCTACTGATAAACAGGGCAATCAGAAGTGCTGGAACATTACCACTAGGATATTTATCTTCTCACTTTGAACAATGAAACATCCAATTATAATGGCGGGCTGTAAAGACAGACTTGACATTCAGGTTGTCAAAGCGGTGTAGAGAAGGTACGTGTTACAGAAGAAGCTTGCAGTTGAGTGCCTTACTCCCTTCAAGCTATAATAAATGCAGCCTTAGAAGTAGCATAAACCTAGGATTCATAATCAGCTGCAGTGTCTAGAAGGCTTGCATGACAGTCCAATGTCAGTGCCAAGAAGAAATAAATCATAATTGTTTCTTCTGGAACTCAAACTTATGAGTTAGTTGCGAGGGAATAATCTAGAAAAATAATAGCCTAGCTAAAGCTGCAAACAAATGAACAAAAAACAAACAAAAAAATCTTTGCTTGTTTCTGCAATTCATATGTTAAAAAACCATTTTGTTGTTCTTCCCATTGACTTTTTTAATTTCAAGTACATTTTTGATCACCAAAAATGTCTCACACATAGGTGTGTTTATGAACATCTATGCCTGCATGTCCACCTTCACAAACAATAAGAATTTTCTCAGATCTCTCTAAGCATTATCCAACTATCTACTCTTGGTTGTTTCTTTCTGTTTTGTTTTTAGTTTTTTATTGTCTCATTCAGTAAAATAGAATTGGGTGCACCACTCTCACTCTGAAGAAACCTTACATAAAAGGCTGTGAAAAGAATAAAATATTCATTAGCAATCCCAAACATACACAAAGTATTACAAAGGCAGGTAAAGCAAGGATATTAAAAAAGTCATGCTATGTTTTTTCAGATCATATCCCAGGGTCTCTCACTTTATGGTACTGAACTGTAAAGCTGCTATGATGTTTTCCAGTCATGTAACTGAATCTCACATATTAAAAGATCTTTGTCTTCAAGTTTGCTATCAGTGAGCAGAATCACAGTTTGTGCACAAACACTTCTCGCAACTTCCCCACCTGTTTTGTTTTATCCTTCATTTGAAAAGCCAAGTTCTTCCATGGGGCTCCATTAGGAAAGAGGGATACCTACCTAAAATTGGTACCAGTTATTTATTCACAGAAAAGTTTGAATTCTGTTTTGGAATATAAACTGCTTCCAACTCTTTAGAAATGCTATCCCAAGGCTTTAGGGTCCATGGTCATCTGCTGTCCTCAAACAGATATTTCACCAAGTTCTAAATAAATCATTGCCCACAGTGAGACAAAATACTCTTTCCTGCATCACACATCAGTGCTCAAATTTTATGGTGAAGGCTTTCCACACAATCATATATTTTATGGGAGTGTTCATTCTGACTCATATTTTATGCAAGTTTATGAACTAGATCAATGCACTCAGCTTACTACAGGATCTTGAGTGACTTTTTGTTTTCAGCTCTCAAGAGAAGATTGGTCTTTGAAGGAAAAGTTACCAGTGACTTTTTGTAATAATGGTCTAATTATGAAATCCAACAATTAAGGCATATCTTAATGTTTTCCCTTTCCTGCCCAATGAAACAATAAGAAAATAGCTGAGCAAGATGAGGCTTATCCATATTACTAAGCAAGAGGGAAACTTTGAAATTAGCAGGAAATATTGGCAGTTTATTGGGAGTGCAGTAGAACCTTGGTAGTCCTAGTTTTCTCCTCCTTATCGCACAGCTATAATTATGCTCATAGACTTCTATATTTTCATTGAGAAAGCAGTACATTATTAAATAGGCTTGGTTCTTAATAAATATTCATAACCTTAGGGCACTGAACAGGGCAGGCAGAATCCTGTGCTGCTCATCCCTTCAAGTCCAGAGATTTGAGTACTTCAGGATATGGAGTGAACATGGAGAATTTATTTTAATTCCTCTGTAGTACTAAATTTTGATTTTCTAACAATATAAAGTGTTATGAAAAAAAAAATTACTAATGTTAAAAACTGTAAAATCTCTTTTCAAGGGGCAGAGTTTACAGGGTTTGGTCCTGTCTGACAGCGCTAAATAAGGCAGCTGCTTGCCCTCTTCTCGAAAAATGTCATGGTAGGTCGTCTGTGGTAACTATGCAATATTTCAGACATCATGAATAATTTTTCATGTCCTTCACTGCCAGGCCATGGATAGCTTATGCTGTTTTCTGACCTGATCAGATGCAAGTAGAATGAAAAAAAGCCTTTTCATTTTCTTATACTCTTATCTCTCACAGGGTTTAATATTTACATTCTAATTACAAAAGAGAGGCCAAGAATTTGATCCAACTTGATGAACATTCAAGAAATTCAGCTTCTGATTTTAGCTGTATTCTACCATAGAAGTCTTTCCCACCATCAGAAAAGATACAGTATCTTCTGGCTTAAAGAAACTGAAAAACTACTGTAAAGAACAGAAGTCATTAATAAAATTAGATACGATTTTAAGGCAAGTTAGGGAAAGAGCACGAGTTTCAACATGTTCATGCAAATATTTTGGCCCATGTAAGTAATAAATATATTCTAATTGGATAGTAAATTGCTTAATGCACATCTTCCTGTCAGTGTTTTTGTGTCAACCTACATCAAGATTCTCCTTTTAAGGACCTTT
Organism: Poliocrania exsul; assembly: GCA_035041345.1. Lineage (NCBI taxonomy): Eukaryota > Metazoa > Chordata > Aves > Passeriformes > Thamnophilidae > Poliocrania > Poliocrania exsul. The sequence goes on along the minus strand of JAWWLZ010000139.1, from coordinate 30,572,247 downwards.
CATAAATAGAGGCATATTGGATTGAGCTAATCCTCACATATCATGTTCTATTTCCTACACTATTGAGGAAAAAACTCAAACATTGTTACTTCATACTGATATTGAATCAGTTCTTGTTAATCTTGACCATGTGAAAAGGATTCCAATTATTTAAGAAAATAAAGAATATATATTAAAAAATGTTAATTAGTATTCCACTATATTCCATCAGTTTAGCCTGTGTGTCTCTCTCATTTCAAGCTTTTAAGTTCTGGTTAGGTAGGGAATTAAAAATCAAAAATCTAACAACCCTCACAGCTGTATGTTTATTGTATTTTTTAAACCTAGTCCTGTGTACCATTCTGTTTTCCCAAACATTTGAAAATAAATTAATTCTACTTTGTGTTCCTAATGGGACCAGGTGGTAAAAGAGAATAGGAAGCAAATAATTAAAGAAGGAAAAAAAGAAGAAGAAGAAGAAATACTTTTGGCAAGTATATCAGATGAATAATTAGGTGCAGTCTTTGCTCAACAATTTAAAGAGAAGCTAATTCCTGAAAGTTTTTGCTAGGAGGCATTGTGTGGTATCTCCAAGTATGTGGGTAAGGGTGGGGGCAGGGGATGGGAGGGATCCAAAGAGAGTTAGGGATTAGATTCCTGAGAGATTGCAAGAGTCATCCAGGGTTAATAAAATGAACAAAGTGAGGGAAAACATTGCCTGTAATGAAGTCTATTGATTATGAAACTGCCTCCAAAGGGAGCAGTGTTTGCCTTTTAAGAATACAACCAATGAAAGCACTAAAGACTCCTTCTAAAAGGACACAGCTGAACTAACAGAGAGTAGGACCTGATCTGGGGAGAGTTTTAGCTTTTTAAATTTTTTATGCATAGTATTTTTTTATGCATTGTACTTGTGTATGAGTGCAAAAATGTAATAAGTTTTATTACCTTACCCTACGCAAGTGTAAGTGCTATTCTCTACAGATATTAGCTGTTACCATGGTCTGCAGGAACAAGCTATTCATCCCATCAATGCAATTTTTGCAATAACAATAGACAAAGTCAGTGTTCCACATCTGTATTACTACATTGAAATAAGAGTACCATAGAAAGCTGTATTTTACTCTCAGAGCCATAAGTCACTGAACTCTAGATTCCCTGTGTCTGAAATTGCCATATCACAGGTTTCTTCAACCAGTCACACAAATTACATTACCTATAGGAAAAAATCAAGCCCCACTGACTATGGGGTATTCATGTTTCAACTTCCATCTAAACCAAACCAAACCAGTTTTTATTCCAGTATACTTACAGAAGTTTAAGCTGTGAAATTATTTATTTAGTTCCTGGCAAAGAAATAAAAGTAAGTTTTTCATCTTACTGGGAAGTTACAAAAATTAATTCTGTATTTTAAAAGACAACTGTGTGGGTTTATTTTCTATATTACTAAAACCCATAAATAGGAAGTCAAAGAATGCATCATGCTGTTTGAAAAATTAATAGCTTTCCAGAGAGAAAGGGTAATAATTCTGTTCCCTTCCTGCATCTACCCTCTTTCCCAATAAAAATCTTTAATTCTAACGAGTCCTTGACACCCTTATTCTCCCAAAACATTGATTTGCGATTTTCCCCAGCAAAGACTTAGAATTTTAGCAGCCTCAAGACCTACTCCTCCACCAGAAAAAGCATGTTATACACAGATACAAATTAGATAGAAGAAAGCAATATCTAACTTTTTACTGTTTGAGGAAAACAATGAATGATATGGAAGAACATATTTTTTCTCAGTCACAAATGATCACAGCAAGGAAAAACAAAAAGCCCACAACCTAAACAAAACCAAATCAGAGAGGTGGTTCCACCTCTACAGTCTTGGAGAGCTTTTCAAAATAGAAGTGCACACTAAAACCCACAAACCCAAACTCTTTCCTAATACGCCAGTGGTGACTTCAATTAAAAAAAAAAAAAAAAAAAACCAAAACAAACAAAAAACCAAAAAACCCAACAAAACAAAACATTTTCTATGAAGAAATCATGATCAATCCTATTTAATTATGTATTTCTTTCACAATTTTCAATGTCATCAGTTGCAGTTACCTTTCTACAGAAGGATTTGCTCAAGTTCTCCTCCTCCACTCTCACACTCATATATGTTACATTACTCCTTTGTACCTGAAGTTTGAAAAACAGTGGTCTGCTAAAACAAGGTGGAGAAAACCTCTGGTTCCAGAATCAGATTTAGGCTCTCCACACCTCAGGCACATGAATTGTGATGAATTGCAACTAGAGCCTCAGAAATCAAGTCTTAGCTAATTAAAACACTTGGTACAAGGATATGATGATTTTTTGTAGACTGTTAAGACACAATTGAAGGAAATGTTATTGGCCTCATTTCCAAAGTACAATAGGTGACCTTTTTGGTGTGCCATGATTATTATAAAAACTGTCAAAGCTGAGAGAACTTGTAGGATTTTTACAGGTATTTGAGAAAACTCAGTGAAACTGTTAATCTGAAACTCTATGCTCATAAAGATAATGAACCAGAGTAGCTATCCCAATGGAGAGACAGAAAAAAGTGGTGGTACGAAATAATTAGGAATCTGTAATCTTCTCAAAGAAAAAATAAAATGAGTGCTACTCATAATTTCTGTGTTGCTAGACATTTAACCTTTAAGTCAAAGGAGAGTTGTAGCTCCCCTTAATATCATCAGAGAACTAAATCAATTCCAAAATGGAAGCTACATGTGACTGAACTTGTTGCCTTTCAGTCCCTCAGTAACTCTCTACAAATATTGTACAACACTTAGTGGAATCAGGTCAAAATAAAAGACATGAATTGTAAATTTCTGTGTTGGAAGTGCAGATCTAGTGTTATTACAGTGTAAATACTATTTTTCCCACAAGTACAAACCTCCATGATTTAGTGGTCAGTTATATGACCTGAGTATTTTCTTCTGAACTAGTGGAACGAGAAATAATTCTGTTGTAACTTCTCTGAAGTATCAGCTCTTACCTTAAGAGTTCCTGCAGTTTCTCATTTGTGGCTGCCACTCCCCAAAAGGGCAGAAGGGACAGAGCTAATCTTCTGGTATTTATTACTATTTTCTTCCAAAGAAGCACAGGGGTGGTCACTGTTGGATTCAGGCATTTCATGCTTCAAGTCGCATGTGAACACACTCTTTTTTTTCAAATATATTTGAGCAGAGTGAAAGATAGTTAATACTGAAAACACTGCACCACACTGGTTTACCAAGAACATCCCATCCCATGCAACAGTAAACAACTACAAATAGAGTTTTCATCTCTTCTGGAAACCACACAAACTTCTGTATTTTTAGAAGAGATCAGGCCATGCATGCACAGATGAAGGGTCTCGATTTAGAATCATATTACAAGAACAAAAACAAAGTTTTTTTGAGCTAGAAGACTCACTTTCCAGTGTTCCTGAGTGTAAACCAGTGCCTAAACATGGCCTTTAAGCCATGATAGGGCCTGCCTAAACTCTCTCCCTTAGTCTGTGGTCTTTGTGGTCCATAAGTATCCAAGAAGAGCATGATATCACTGTGGAAGCAGCAGATGTTTCTCTCTGTGCCTCTATATAAGCAGGCATTTGTGGAGAATATTATCTCCTGAGAAAACTAAGATTTTTCTTTTTTCCCCCTCTTTTAAACATCTTCCACATTGGAAGAGAAGGATAAAGGGAATGGTGAAATTCAGCTTGGCAGTGCCCAGCTCAAGATAACACAGTTAATTCCTGTAGTTCTTAGATTTTCTACACTATAATTCCTTTAAAAACAAACAAAACCCCAACCAAACAAAAAAATACACCAAACACAAGACCCAAATTAAAACAAACAAAAAAACCCACATGGTATTTTTTTCTCTGTTTGCTCAACATCATAAGCAAGACAACTGCTAGTTAAGTCACACTTGGTAACCAGATGTGCTGTGTATGGATATATATTCAACCTAACATTTAAAGCAAAATCTTCAGCAGCTGCAATATTTTAAGCCGTTACCACTAGATCTTTTTTCAAATATATCTTCTAAGTCTTCCAGTAATTACTAGCTGTATGTAACACACCATTTTTCTGTCTCACTAAGAACACAATAGTATAATTAGATCTGTTGCAAATCCCCAAACTGTTTAGCATAAATTGTTATGAAATATATAAAAATAAAATCCAAAACTTTTTCTGCAGTAGAGGATTAAGAAAGCACACTTGAACACAAGACCTGATCTCATATATACAGCTAAGGCAAAAAATATGTGACTACATCAATTATTTGTGTCAATAAGATCATATGCACTCACAGGAAAAATTTGGTATTTGTTTAGAAATACCAGGCTTCATAGAATATGTGTGTGGTGACATTTAATATAAATGAAACTACTAAGACTAAATCAAAGTCAACAGGCACTGTGCAATCCCTTGAACCGGCTAAAATATGAGTGGCTACTAAGGAACCATTTGGTCAAAAAAAGTGCTTCACTTCAGTCCCAATAAACTGTACATCAGTTGAGGTAGCACAAATCAGTGTGAATTACCCAGCTTTTCTTCTTCTAGCTGTATATATTTTTCCTAGCAATTCATCTCTTTCCTGAAATTTACCACTCAGAAGAGGCACTGGAAAAATATTGAGAAGCAACTACACCCTTAGCTGGGAACTAAGGTGTCATGGCACACTGAATTCCTAGCACTGATGCCAGGGTAGAAAGTAAATTAAGCAAGCTAAGTAGTTAGGAATCCCAGCTATAAAACAAAATTCTAGTTGAAAGCTTTTCACATATATCTTGATTTTCAATCCTTTATCTCAAATCCTGATTATAAACATTTGATAACTAGATCCTTTTGTTTTGCTGTTGAGCCTGTATAGAACTAGAGTGAGGAGGAGGAAGATGGGCGATGAATCAGAAGAAAACTGAAGTTCTTAACAGCACCCAGGGGCTAAGGAGTGTTTCCTGTCAAGAATCAGTCTGCGAGGAGTCTGGGTGGGACTTGTTCTGCCAGTGACAGCTTTTGGGAAGACGCTCCCTCAGGCAGGTATATATCAATAAATACTCTGTTGCAAAGGAAAGGTGGTTGAGAAATCACACCAACAGCTCTCGGTGAACTGGGTATTACTATAACCTGAGGCAAAAGGAAGCTGACAAATGCTGGCACTTTCACTCACAAAAAGGTGGCATGCATCCAGGAGAACATACTAAAATGTTAAGAACCCTGAAAGGAACAGGTACACCAACAATTAAAGTCTGCAATCCACCACCATTGAATGGACATGACTTGCATTTTCTTGATCATATTATTCCAGTAAGGAAGTTTATTGGCAATAGAAGTGACAATCTTTAAAACATTGATTAGAAATGACACAAACTGATTTTTAATAGAGTTCTAAAACTTGGAAAATACTAACAGTAAGATTATTCACAATCACTGATCATATTGCTTTTGCTAGAGCAATACTTAAATGTGTTCATACCTTAATTAAAACCAGCTAGCTGAAACAGAGGAATATGCTATCATGCAAAGGAAAGGTTCTGGAGAAGCTGGTAGCAAAGTGCTGTACCACTGAGTTTTAAACTGTTCGGCTACACTTGGTCAATCCAACTTACTGTCTTCACAGGTTTACTGGCATTACACTCCTGCCTAACTCATATGTTTAAGTTTTGTTACTTTCACTTCTTAGGAGGTGCCCTGTCACATGGCTGGATATGAGTCGCCTGACTTTTTCCTTCAAATTGTCAAAAGCCTGATACATAAATTGGCCAAAGTCCCCAGAAGGCAGATTCTGGCCTGAATTAAAATCAGCATTTCCCATGTCAGCAATTACTGTAAGGAATGTCTCTTCTGAGCTTGGCTTTGCCATGTCTAACACCTACACAGTAGCATGTATAAGCCCTTCAAACCATAAATACAGAACATAGTGGACGGCATTCTCCCCCTGGACAGAAATTCAGGAGGTAAGAGGGAAGAGAAAGAAAAGCACTATGAGAGAGGGTAACCAGCTCAATTGACCTGAGTAGATGCTCAGATAGCATGGTACAGACAATAAAGCTGCAAAGCACGAAGAACAATAGGAGCACAACCTTGTCTGAAATGTGGGTCTAAAAAAGGACTAATTTTCTAATGTAAAAACAGCTCAGATGAAACTTCAATCTTTCAAAGCCTGACTCAATGTTGTTGTGAAAGTAGCTTCACAAGAAAACTTACTGGCAGTAGATGTGAGAGCCTTTAAAACAGCTATTGGTTCAAAAAGATGGCAAGTTTTCAAGATCTGATATTACTAGAAATGTAAGCATAGTAAAATAACAAAAAATTAAGTGTTCCCATGTCTGATCCAACCAAAACCAAGTTTGTATTTCACTTATCTCACAATTTGTTGGACAATTGCAACGCAATTGAATTCGGGAATCCCAAGTATGAGAACTATTTCAGCCATAAGATGTCAGGAGGACCAGCCTTCACAGGGAAGACAAATATGTTTGCCCCCTCTCCACCTAGCAAAACCCTGCATCATATAAACTTACTCTCAACTTATCAGTTGAGAAGCAAGTTCAGAAGTCCAAAAATATCTGCTCCCTGACAGGCTCTGGGTATTCTTGGGCTGTGGGCAGGAATGCCATTTATTAGATCAGGTTGCTCAGGGCCCCATCCAACCTGGCCTGGAACACTTCCAGGGATGGGACATTCACAGCCTCCCTGGGCAATCTGTTGCAGTGCTTTACCATCCTATTAGTAGAGAATTTCTTCCTAACATCTATTGTAAATCTGTCCTCTTTCAGTTTAAAACTGTTGTCACAATGCAGTCTTCCGATACCTAAAAAGGGCTTATGGAAAGGAGAGAAACATTTTATATGGGCAAACAGTGGCAGGATGAGGGGCAATGGTTTTAATTCTGTATGCCCAGCTGGAGCTGACTGGTCTCTGTGTGGCATCTAAGAAAAATACCACTTAAATATATGCCTTTTATACAATTATATGCAAATATATTTAAAATTTAAACATTAAGTATGTTTGTTGAGGGTTGAATGCCAAATGGAATAAATAAGAACTAAGATTGCATAAGATATGTCTAATTTTTTTCTTTTTAATCACATGCAACATGGAACAGAATTCCAGCCCTATCTTGGGTTCTCATATATGTCACCTGTGAAGCTTCACTACCAGTCCATTCTCACTTTTCTTTAATAATTTCTCAGTAATTTAGTAGCATTCTACGTAGATCTCCAGCTTTATTTATCAGGACTGACACCAATGCTTTCAACTTCCTTGTATTTTATCACTTAAAGAAGCAAATATGCTAAGCTGAAGATAAATATATACATACAGGACAAAAATCCCTTTTTTTCTCACTTCAGTATGTTGAAAGTGCTCTCTAGTATCCTGTTACTCATGTTTGAAATTCAGTTTTCTTCCAGTGTTCTTCTGCTTCAAGTTCAGGTTTCACATTTTCACTTTCAAAGCTCCATAAATCTCTGCCCTACCAAAATCTGTCCTTATTGCCTCATATACCATGGACCTTACTCCAGTTCATTAAACCTTTCATCTCCTTTCCTTCACATGTTTCTTTTAACTCTGCTATTCCTGTTCTTGAAGACATCCAGTGCAGCCACTTGCTCATTCTCCTCATAAAAGTAATTTAAAATAAGACCAGCAACATGTTAAACACCAAATTCAGCATTCTTTCTTCAGTGTAGCACCCACCTAAGCTTATATTAGTGCCTTATATGGTGCTGTGGATCTTTTCTAGGACTTCCCACTCTATTGAACATGACCTGGGAAAAAAACCCAACCAAACAAAAATACCTGGAAAGAGATGACTTAATTCTGTGTAAAAGTCATTCTGCCTCCTCAGTCCTCCTGCACATTAATTGTAAGATGCCCGTTTTGTACAGATTCAAAACAATTGCCCATGAAGTAATCAACAAAAATATATATTAACATCTTTACAAGGGCTGTATTTAAGCTCATGAAAATTTGATGTGTAGATGCAGAATTTTCC
>JAWWLZ010000139.1:30543870-30564238 GCA_035041345.1 Poliocrania exsul | reverse complement strand
CAAAAATATATATTAACATCTTTACAAGGGCTGTATTTAAGCTCATGAAAATTTGATGTGTAGATGCAGAATTTTCCCTAGCTGCATGTGTAGCATTTACAGAACATCTTAACACAAATGCCTTTAACTCTCTCAGTACTTTTTGTTATATCCCAGCGTTTCACATTATGAATGCAGAAATGGAACGTAACAACGTGGTTTATACTTTAGAATAATTAATTAAAAAAATTATACAGACGGTAAATAATCATTGCTTTAGGAGCTGATTTGGTGTAAAGCCAGCTATGGTGCGATGCCTCCAGCGCTGCTGCCATAGTAGTGCTGCCGGGCTGGCCAAAGCCTGCTCCTAGAATGACACCCGGTGGCCACCAAAGCGAACAGCACAGCGTGATTCTTGCCCTCCAACCTCCCTACCTGTGCTCAGGGGCAGGAGCCATCACTGTGTTAGTCAGGTATCAGCTGGAAATTCTCCATAGAAATCTGCAAAACACAGGAAAACCCTGTGTGAATTTCAAATTTATATGCATGCAAACTTTTAGTAAGGAACACATAGTGTTTTGGTTAATTATGCATAATTTGATTTTTCTTTTTTTATACAGTCATATGACACTAATAGCTAATGGTTTCAGAATTCTCAGAATGAAGTTTCTTGTTTCATTCTGGAAACAACTTGCAGTAGGTAAGCAACATTTACAAAGTATGACAGTACAAGATCAGGATTAAACCATAAACTGCTATTCCAAGGCAAGGAAGATTAGTTTATCTATTCTTAAAAATTAGAAGACTAAAGTGCATTTGTTAAATTTTAAATTGTGGGAAGAAGAAATCCAAATTACAGAGAGACATTGTTGAGCTTAAAATATTTTTGATCCAATTAAAACAGTAACAGTGATTCAATAGTCATCAAGTTTCAAGTAAGGAATCATGCTTTAGGAAAACAATTGGCAACTGAAAATCAGTGACACTTAAGAGCTTCTTGACACATCTTGCATTCTGATTAAGTATCATATGAGTCAGAGCAGAGATTTCCTAAAGTAACAGCCTAATCAAAAATTGTTTTATAATATTTTATAAAGAATAATAAATTCACTGTTCTAATGGGAAAAAAAGCAGGAGCATTTCAGAACAGTTTGTTTTGGTGTTACATTTTTAGGACTCCTGTAAAGTGAAATAGAAACAGAATAGTTATTTCAAGCCAATTTTTATTTATCATATGTTATTTCTCAGATAAGAGTCAAAATTCCTGGTGATGCCCTAAGCCTCTTTATAGTAGCTAGGGGTATCACTGAAATCAACTCTGCTTTTTTCCTTTGGAGAAATACCTGTTTTTTCTCCAGTAAGTACAAATTCAGGTAAATAAAGCTTCCCAGACACCCTCACACAATGGAGACTCTTAAGGCAATATCAGCTCTGTGCCTCTTGTAACATTCCCCTCTCTCAGCACAGGTGTAATAGAGGTGATGGGTATGTACCCAGCCACTGAGGCCTGAAAACTGGCTTAGTACTTTCTCATCTCAACTCTGCCTTAACATCTCTGCTTAGAAACAGAAGTGTTAAAACAACAAAGACAATTGTTTACATAAGCATAATGAAATTATTCAGGTACTTTATCTGAAGTAATAGTTTCTCAAGAAACATTAGCATACAACATCTTAAAGAGATTACCACTGATCACAAAACGGCACACACAAGGCAGGGATAAGAAACCACATCAGTCTGGAAACAACGACAAAAATGTGTCACTTATCAGTAAGTTATACACATGCTCTGGCTGGCTAACCAAGCATGCAAGAATTTAAAGCTTGTGGCAGAACCAGTGACTGCATGAAACCTAAACAACTAAGACACATAGCAATGGGAAGAATGACCTCCTACTGTATTAAGTTTAAAGCCGGATATTGCCAGGAGACATGAAAAGGCTGTTGGAGTATGCACATAGCTAATTCTTGAGATACCATGGAACCAGACCAAAGATAGCACTGGAAAGGCAGATGGAGGGTTAAAACATAGCTGTATAAACTGCTGCCAGAACTGAGCTGGCATTCAAAGCTCTGTGTTCCACAAGCAAGGCTGGGACTGAGCAGCCTTCAGAGAGAGACTAGTCCAAGCATCTCCTTTGATCTTATTCTTTAGTGAATACAGTCATGTTTTGCAACAGTCAAAAGTTTTTCATTTTTAAGTTTCCTTGTTTTCTGTTCACTGAAGAATAGAAACTCATTATTAACTGGCAAGTATACATACTAATTGCCAATATACTACTATATTTTGTACTCCCTCTTCCACCTGCTCTCTTATGCTAGATTTCTGTTTTAAATGGTTTAAATGTACTAGAATCAGGTATGGGAAAACAACAGATTACAATATTATTGCAAACCAGACATAAGGCACTGAAAGTCTAATAGCACAATCTGGTATTTTGGACTATTGTATTTACAGCTACACCAACTACAGTTACGAATGTGGTACGATCTTTATACAACTCCACATATATACTGTATTAGGGTTAAAAGACGTATGATTTTGGAATAACAACTTGATTTGAGAGGGTTGAGGAATCCCATAAAGAATTAAGAACAATCTCAATAACAGTATTTTGGAATGGTGATTTCTTCCATGTATTAACACTAAGCCTGCTGTGAAATAAAATTTGTTCCATGCAACAGAAATGCTACTGAAATGTCATTTTAAGGTCTGCCTTTCCATTTTCCCCACCCTCCTCCTCTGCGAATTTCAAAAGTCAGAAAGGAGAAAAATCAAACACACCAATGCACAACTATCCTACCCTCCTCCCTAAATCCTAAAATAGCCCTTGAGGTTCCAGAATTGAAGGTATAAAGCAGAGAAGCAGAAGTAAGCACCACTCCCAAGCTCACCAAAGGTAGACAAATGCAAACCTAACCCACATAAGTCACATCTTTGTTGTATTCTAAGCTCTTTCTTAAATTCTAGCTATCTCAGAAATGAACAATAAAAAGTCACTTCATAGCAAATATTCAAGGTAAAATCTCTACTGACGTTCAGTTCATTCCTCATTATACTGCCTTTAGCAAAAGTCTTCTTTTTGGCAGATCATTTTTCTTCAATACTTTGAACAGTCATGGCTGATACCTTTTAAATTCCCACAATGAATTAATCTGGCAACATTTTGCAAACTCTCTAAATGAACTCCTGTGTAGTTCTGGCAGAAGTGAAATTTCTTACTTTTTTCTGAAGGCTTCTTCGATTTTTGGCATAATATTTACATTCTCAAAATTGACAGACGCAGTAATAGTTGGTCTTGGCATTCAGTGTTGTGTGACTCTGGCTCATACATTCATTCGTGTACTTTGTTTTAAAGAATTTCCTCTGCCCATCTCTTTTCAGGACAATTTTGCTTTTAACTATTGCTCCGCACCAAAATACAAAAACAATGTCTTACAGAGGCACGCATTTTGATACCTTACAAGATAATTGAGAATAATTTGCTGATGATAAAAACTGGGGGGAGTAGCTGATACACTTGAAGGCTGTGCTGCCATTCAGCAAGACCTTGATAGGGTGGAGAGTTGCAGATGTCTCTATTTTGCCCATCAGGATATCCTTTATTGTGTGCTGAGCTGATGACATTGCACTTACAATACCTGATCAAAATAAACAAATAAAGCAAACTATTTTAATGTGGTTGTCAGGGGCGAGGGAAGACAAGACAAATGAGTCAAGCAGAAGAGAAGTTCTTAAAGTCTCAGAAAGTTGTATTAAATCAGCAGTAGAAAGTCCACCCTTGCTCCACATAAATGTAGCTGTCATATATAGTTTCTATAAACATTGCAGGGATCTATTTATATCTGTAAAAAGCCCAAGGGCAAAAGACATCTAAGTTGTGCAGCACTGGCCCTAAGTAAATATTTATCAGGAATTAAAATCCTTCTAGCATGATACTTTGTAAAATATGAAAATCTCATGTTCGTTTGGAGGGAGAACAAGAATATTAATTCTTCATTATACATTCTCATTCTACACAATTTTTCAGTATCACCCATTCTTACAAGTAAACTAGAAATGAATAACCTATCTTTTGTTTGATGAAGAGAACTCAGGTCATTATTTTTGTTATAAAACTTATAATTAAAATAATAATGAATAATAAAAAAATTACTACTAGGTAAGCATGAGGTTGTCACTGCACTACAAGCAAGTTTTTTAAAGTTATACGCATTTACAAATCCAACTATAAAAGAAAAGGTGAAAGACTGTGCCTCTTGTGTGGCAAAAACAGAACAGAAGCTTTTCCCACAGTCACTTGAACTGATAGCGCTTTGGAAAAAAAGATGTAAAAGTAGAAGAAACAGGCTTTCAACAAATTAGCAGAATAAGTCAAATGGAAAATTACAACAGGTAAGGAGGAATGTGAGCTACATAGGAAGTTGTGTTCTATTGAGCATCTAGATTGTGCAAATCAGGTTTTATTTAGTGAATTGCTTGTTTCCCCTCTACTAGCAGCTCAAATGACTGTATAAATACCAACTATTAGTAAATGCAACTATCACTTTTAAAAAGACCAGTGTTACTGTGGCAACTCTACAGGGAAAAATCATGTAAAGTTGTGAGTAAAAAGGTCAGCAAAGCCAGGCTTACACTAAGCTCATTTTTCCACAGCAGAAGAAAGCGGGTATCTGTGACATTTGCAGACAGGCAAGCAATGCAACAAGGGAGGGGAAAACCATAATCATGGGATGCTCAACTGGCAAATACAATGTATAATCCAAACTACTTAGTGGGGACAAAAATCTTTTGGCTGTTATTTCAGTCATAAATCCTGAGGACCAATGAGAAAAGCAAGACAGGAGAAATTAAGCTTGGGATTCTAGGACAGGGACTGTTCAAATGGCAATTTACAGTCTTGGTTGGGCTGTGAATGAACTTTGCTATGCCAGTACATAACATCTCCCACATTCCTTTGTGAAACCTGAAAAATCCATTTTCAGGATGCATACAGCATACCAGTTTAGCACCTGGTTGGCATTTGGGACCCAGATAGTTCAGCAGGAGTGCAACAGGTACACACAGTCCTACTAAGCAGAAAAAAAATAATTGTGAGTTTTAGGGAGGTTGAGAGGGAAATGCCTTGCCTTGTTTTAAACCCTTCAAAAAGATGGATAACAAACTTTCAACTCAGCTTTCTTGAAAGCCCTACTGAAACCAAAGGTTTGTTTCTCTGAGGTGGGCATTAGGTATCTCTTGAAGTCTCTAGCCATAAGTAATACAATATTCCATATTGCAACATCCAGTTTTTTGGTGTCTTTGGTACAGAGCAGGCTTCTCAGCTTTTGGAGAAATGCTGCAGTTGCCTGTAAAATTAATGTGGAAGATTTGATATATATACAGATGGATGGATAAATATAGATATATGTAGACCACAAAAAATAAAACAATGTTGAAAAATATGCACTGTGAACCCCAGAGGCTGATCATCAGCTTGGCATCAATTAAGGTTGTAGTATTGATACACACAATAAAACATGCTTACATTTATGCTCTTCCATAGCCTGCCCCCAGAGTGGCCCAAACTTCAATGTTTGGGACACTGATGTCCTGAAACACTAGTAAATATTCCAAGCTCCTCCTTCCTGCAGGAGGTCAAACTCCTCTTTTTACTCCTAACCCACGAAAAGGATTGGTTGTCCTGCTCACTGTAACCTTTACCTCTCCTGAAGTATGAGCACATTGTGAAAGCTCTTCTTTCAAAAGCTAGGAGGTGTGCAAATTGGTTTACAGTATCAGGAATGGAGACAGTCCTGCCAGAAATGAACTTGTGAAGAAAATGAACAAGCCATGGATAATGCTTTAACAACTGATGTTTTTAATGTTGTTTAAATGTACAAAATGATTTTGTAAAGTCACTGCTTCTCCTTCCCAGAAGACCTTGGGATACCTGTTATCTCAGGGGTCTGGAGGAAGGTTGTGTCATGTATGTTACCTGAACCCCACTCCTATTAAATGTAAATCCCCTTACTCCCATTGGCCCAGAGCCAAACCCCCTCTTGTTTCCTATTGGTGGGGTTTGGATCCCTCCAAGGTCCATATAAACCCCTGACCAGCAGCAATAAACTCTCTTCTCCTCCCTCTCTGATGGTCTCTGTGTGTCTTTCTCAGGGGCTCTCAGGGGACCACACGGTCAGGGAAAGCAGGGAGCACATTTTTTCCTGGGTAATGGACTAAACTCCAGGACCAGGAGAATCACCATACCATTGCAGATTACACCCCACAACAGACAGCCACTACAGACGTAGAAGGAATCCCACAGAAACAAGGAAGCAAGGGCACTACTCAAACAGTTTGTCACTTGGGTCTTAGCAGGCCACACTGAAGACACTGAGATCCATGTATAGTAGCATTATATGGATGCCTCTGCAACTGTATTGAGGCAGCTGGTGATATCTAAATGGTGGCTGTACTCATTCAAGTTCCTTTGATGACCTCATGAGTGATCAAATTGACCCTTAAGTCATTTATATATAAATTTGAACACACAACAAATCAGAGTAAACATGATCCATGTCTGGGCTTCTTGTACCAGGGAGAAATCACTGAGATTTGATTCAAGTGACTGATGCTAGACTTTAGTGTAATTTCGAGCAGACACAATATTCCCGTTCCTGAAAGGGAGTAACAGATTGAATATGCAGAAATAGAAGGAACTCATGTGTTTTGACATGGTTAGAAACAGAAAAGCTGGTTCTTACTGAATGAAAACAGCTGCCTCCACAAATATTTTTCCTGATAAAATTAGGCCATGTTCTTACCTTAGGTAATCTTGTGCATACCAACCATCCTGACCAGGTTGAACTAATATGATCACACATACACGGGCCTGCTCAAAGGTAAATCTGTGACACCTTATATCTACCTTTTCTCTGTAGAAAACAATCCAGAAATCTCATACATTTTCTCCAAAACATGAACACTTGTACATCAAGATTGTCTTAATTAAATAAACAAACTAACAACAAACACATTTGTTTCAGTTTTGCTATAAATTCTCACTAGAAGGTTTCAAGTACATTCAGAACATGTTTTGAAATGTTTTGGCAAACCCTGACAAGAAGTGATAATCACTTTTCAATTCAAATTAAACTCTTTTCACTGTAAGGACATGAAATTGAAGCAAGACTCTTACTAGTTTATTTTTCTATAAAGATCAATGTTACCCATTAAAAGTCAGAAATGGCCATCATGAACTTCTACTTAAGTTTTGTTATATTTTATTTATCAATACATTAGCATTTTTGAAAAAAAAAGTCCAATAAAACATGCCACAACACAGCGCAAGATGCCATAATAGTTTTGAATAAAAAATAATTTCTGATACCTAAGTATATTATTAACTTTAACATGGTGGTTTGACCTTTTACTAAAGCCAATAATGAGGGCCTTAAAAAGGAAAAAAAAAATACAAGAAATTGGCAGATTTTTGCAAACCCCAGGAAAGTTCTGTGTTACTGTGGACTGATCCACAGTATTCACTACAGATATCCACTACAGATTCTCAGAAAAAGAAGAATAATACCACTCTTCACTTTCAAAGAGAAAAAATACTTTTCCTCCTTGTAAACGAGTCTAATGACTTGGTAATAAAGTGTGCTTATCTGACTAGAATCCTGTTGCTTAAAAAACTCTTTTTAATCGCAATTTCTCTTCTATGGGAAAATGAGTTTCTCAAAATAAGACTTTTGAAGTCATAATTTTAAGTGAAATTTAGTTTTCAGAACTCATTTAAAAATAATTGGGCATTACACTGTTAAGGAAACTATCCTGTCTGACCATTCAGGAGCCCTCTGGCAGTCACACTCCCACCACCAGATACCGTAGGTGCAGGGACTGAAGCCCTACAGAGCGAGCAGCTCCAGTGACCCAATGGGTGCTCACCCTGACTCCCTACACACACCACTCTCACAGTCAGACAAGGTTTTTTACCAGCTCAACCCCAGGTTTCCCACAGATGTGTCTCACACCTCTGGTTCCTTTAAGTACTTTAACACCTCAACAGAATAACAGCACAAGATGGTGCCCCCAAGGAGGGAACCTGAAGGAAGGAAACCCTGGACTTTTATATCCTCACAGTCTAAGCATGAGATTATCTGGGGCCTCCCAGCTAAATAATCATCTCCTGCTGTGTCTCTGGGTGTCTGGTCATCTGGCTGGGTCACAGGTCCCTGTGCCCTTTGTCATGCAAGGGATCGGCAGTTCATGGCCTCTTGCATGGGGTTGCTGCCACCCAAACCAGCCCCCACCCACCACCTTCCCCCAAAACCAAAACACTAGAAAGCAAGAAAACAAAAAAATCCACACAAAAACACATCAACCAAAAATTACTCTTCCAGAATAAGTAAGCACCCAGTGCTGAGCTATCACAATTCCCAGGCAAAAAGCCTCTTTCCTTTAACAAAGGCAACAATGTTACAGGTATGACACTGATCTTTTCAGTCTCTATTTATCTTAACATAGTAGAGAGAGGAATTAGGTATAGTGTCTAGATACCACGCCGGGGAGGAAACACAGCAAACAGAAATGAAAAACACATTGGATTTTTTTTCCCCGGGTAGTTTTGGTGACGAAAGTCTATGGCACATGTGACAAATCTACAAGGTTCGCTGCAGCAATGTCATTATATGTCATGGCATTCTACATTTAACATTTATTGAAGTTATCTTCCTGGAAACAGAGCAAAAAGATTGCATCAGCTCACAAGACCCTTCAATAGAAAACACAATTAAATTTATCTTTACTTTAAAAATTCGTCATTGTGCCCTTTCAAATGTTAAAAGAAAATAAACTTCTCAGTAAATTGTAATACATAGAACTCATTAACTAAAAGAGAGATGGTGGGCTTCAAAAGCCTATACCTTTTGGTTAATTTTTAAGGTAAGCTACCAAAAAAAACCCCCAAAAACATCCTAACACCCCAAGCATGATTTAAAGACAGATTATACTAAGCAAATATGCAGTTAGATTCAAGGAGAATGAATTTCATGCATTCTCAGCACATGACTGAATTGCAAGGTTAACAGTATTTCTCTTTAAATAAATTACTACTTGGTTACAGCTTCACTTGTAGGAAATTAGTCATGAAGCTATGATATAATGATAATGGCTGACTGTCATTCAAGTTATTTAGGATACAAAATGCTACAACACATATAGAAACATTACACTTAAGTATTTGTAATAAAATAAAATTTGGGAACATTCCAGAGGACAGGCTCTTGTATCCCTCCAATCCCTTAACTGAAACACAGACAATGCCTAAAAACCTACAGATTGAAAAGATGATGATGATTGGGTAAATTTATTTATACACAAAGAAGCACACAGAAGAAAATGCAATGTCTTGGAGGTTTGTAAAGAATACTGCACTCCCTCACTAGAATAAGTCTCTGACACTCGTGATCTACTTTCCAGATTTTAAAGTATCAAATGAGTGTTTGGTACTGATTATAGATTTGACATTCAGTCAAAATCTTCAGAGGAGGATACACAAACATTATCTACCAGTCACTGCTTGAAAGGTTGTGACTAATCTTGCAATTTCAACTTAGTCGATGTTTTGTAAGACATTCTTAACAAAGCAAACTGCATGCAAGTGCATGCAAAGATGAGATGTGTGAGTGAGTTAAGACACAAGATATCAAACTAATAATTTGTTTGGATATTGACTAGTACACCTGAAAAGGACAATTCCAGAAGAATTCACAGTCTAAAAATAAAATGCCATTATGTGGGAAAACAGATTAAGGGGAGGGTGGGGTGGGGGAATTCCCAAATGAGGAACAGAGCTTACTAGGTCAGCATCACAGGCCCAGCCACCTCCACAAGCCAGTCATGGGTAAAAGCACACTCAGACATGTGAACTCAAACAACTTTACTTCAGACCTGGCCCTATGACATCCTTTAGATATATTCTCAGGAACTGAGGATGTTCTTCAACTCAGTTCTTACAGTCTTCCAAATGTGCTTGTTAACCAATCAAACAATATAAATTGCTTCTTTATCAACTTTGGGTAGAACTAATTAACTGAACAGTGCCACAGAAGAAGATATATACTTGAAATACTGCTGATTTTATGCTTTTTACTCATTCTGTGAGCAAAGAAAAAGGCTCAGATAGGATGGGACATAGGACAGAAACTAGGGACCACAATGTGCTATTACACACCAACAGAGGCTACACCAATTAACAGGAAAAGGATGTGCTTTACACAGGAACACAAATTTTTACTGAGAAAGAAGGAAGAAGTTATCAAGGCCATAATACAAGACCTCTTACTTGGGGTCTTGAATGTGTAACCACTTACAGTGTTAGAACTATCTGTGTGTAGCTGTTCCATTCATTTAACAGGTGGGGAAATGGTTACTGGTGTTAGGGGTGTATTATCTGGTTCTGAGATACCAAAAATATGCTTTCAATTTCTTAAAGGAAGTGATATCAAAAAGGCATCCACATTATGCTTTTCAGACACGCTGGAAATAAATAATTTGCCACAGAGAGCATGGAAAATTCCACCACATTCCTCTAAATACTGGCAATATTACTAAATAGGAAGCACTGAGTCATTGAAATTTATTTCATATCCAGGAATGAGTCTGGTAAACAGGTAGGTCATCTGTTTATGTTGTAAGACACTTTGGAGGGGAAAAACCCTTTAGAACGTGTTTGGTGAGGGCAAGGAGGTCAGTGTGTTCCCAGTACCCAATGCGCTTTTCCAAAATTCAAGGAGAAAAATAGAGTACTCCACTTTCTGACTGGCCTCACAGGAAAAAAAAAAAAAAAGAAAAGAAAAAAAAGAAAAAAAAAAGTCTACCTAAGTAAAAGAGCCAAAGTTCAGGCTGATATGTTTTGGTTTGTTTGGGTTTTTTGTTGAAAGAACTGTATTCACAACTTTACAATGGCCCTTAGACTTACTAAGAATGAATGGAATAATACTGATGCACCCTGCTGCCTAAACTGAAAATGAAATAGATGATGAAACACAGGAATGCTTCTGTCTTATGTATAGCCTCTTTTCGTAGCAAAGCAAATTAGATGACATTCAAAACCAAGAACACTAACAGATCTATTCAGTATAGATGTCAAGTTCTGAAAATCAATTATAAATTAAAAGATAAATACAATCATAAAGAATTGATTCTGGCAAAGGGACAAACAAGATGCAGCACATATATCCTAACTACATAATTAACCATATATGTGCATGTGCACAGGAGTCCAATAGGTAGAATCAAGACTGATAGAGCTGTGTGCTTCACTCAAATAGTATGTTTATAGCTTTGCTATACCATTATTTTCAGATAAGTATAACGTCTACAAAACATTCTGAATAGCATTTATAGATGCTTAATGATATTGCTATACAAAACCTCACGCTGTATTTTCTTTTCACTTGTTGACAATGGCAGGAGCCTAAGTCTTTGAAGAAACAAAACAAGACAAACGCTTTCATCTTTGTGTAAGTCTAACTCCAGTGAGAGAGCTTCTAAGTTCAACTTGTCTTTGTCAGGGACACTTGCAGAACATGCAGCAATAATTTCTGGAACAGCCTTTGTAGGCTCACTTTGCCCTCTATACTACTTTATTACAGTCATAGTTTGCCAGCCACTCCAACCAAAACAAGTAACAGATCAAGCAAAGGAATTATTTTAATAAAGTAACTAGAGTAACACAAAATCTTTTGGGAAGAAAAATGGGTATTCTTCTCCTACTTACATAAAACCAAAAAATTCTAGAGTATTGCATCCTACCTTCCTTCTGCCTTTCAGCCTTTCTTCCCTATTTGGGTTTAAACTTCATACTTCCCTTTGAGTGTTGTGCCATAAAGGTACAGGAAAAAAGCATAACCAAAACAGCAACAACAGAAAGGTAATCATAAATAAATAAGAACAACACAAACAAAAAAACCCCAAAACAAAAACCAGCCACCACCACGACCCCTCCCTTCCAAATCCAAATAAAAAACCAAATCAACCTCCAAACCAGGCTATCAAAATCTTTCCCACTCTGTTACAGACCGAAAATGATGTCTTCTGAGCCTCCCACCCTCACCCTTCAAAACAGTTAAAAGCAGTTTGCAATGACACCTGCAATTGGCTTTCCTGACATTAGTAGTGGTGTAAAACTGCATTAGAATTTTTTTAAAGATTTATTCAAATACCTTCTACAACAACAACAAAATCTTTGATTGCACAACTGAGTTAATCTGCACTGTCATTGCTCTTTCATTTCTTCCCTTCTCTAATTAATGCTTGAAGAGTCTCATATTCCTTACAATATGCTCCAGCCCCTGCCTCCCACAACCCTTCATTTCTACAATAGCTCTTCTTCCTCATTAAGAGGAAGGAATCTTGATTTGCAGGACAAATAAACAGCACACTCAGAGCTTTGGGAGCCAGCCCTATAAAAATATAGAATTTATGAGAATAATTAAACCACTATCTAAATTAAACTTCTGCCCCTTTCTACCTACAAGCACATTCATTCCTCACTTGTCAACATCATGTTTGGAAAATGATCCTATGTACCCAATGAAAAGATACAGGATACAGCAAACTTGGTTTCATTTTGGTTTCTTTTGACCTCTCCCATTTAAGACTGAGAAACTTCATAAATCTCACCTGGATAGCACAGGACCCTTGTATTTCTCTGTCTTTTTCTCCTCTCATGTGTCCAGAGGAGCTCCTTTGGATTTACATCTAAATTTTCCATGATACTTAACCAAAGTTCAGATTTATCCACTTTAAAAATAAGATGCCATTTACACCCTCAAACAGTTTCCTTAAGTTTACAGTAGTTGCTAAATGAGTTTGGCCAATATTATGATTTCAGATCAAATATACCTGGCTATAACATGATTATTTATTAACATTCAGATTAAGATTGCTATAGAAAACACGACCTGGATCTCATATATTTAGGGTAAATCTCTTAATGAAAAAGTCAGAACAATTCCACAGACCAAACCCAGGAAACAAAGAAATTCATACAACTCAGTCAGAATTTTTCTTGGAGGCAAGAAGACTGTTCCTATTAATCTATTAACACCTCTGCCATACAGTTACTAAAGACTAAATACACAGCCAGAACCCTTTCACCTTCCCACATATTTTCCTTCTGTTTAGACTACAAATAGGATTTTTTATATTTATCTCATAAGGATTAATACAATTCCACTATAAATCTAGCTCCTGTACTGCTATGTAAGTTACTTAAATGCTCCATATAATCAAAACAGAAGTATAAATTGAAATTGATTAATTCAAGGTGCTGCATTGGAGAATGGACTACAAAATCCTTCCAGAGATTTCAAAGTTATAGCTTTTCAGATCCATCCTGCTGTACAGTCACATTGTGCAGTTCAGATTCAGATTTATTATGTGTTTATGTGCATTCAAAAGACTTACCCATCAGCTTTTCCTCATAAAAGCCTTACAGTCCCAACTTCATTTAGATTCAGAGAAGACAGATTTTCAGCAAGACATTTGCCTTTTTCCTGATCCATCCATCCATGGTTTTGTCTGCTCAGAAAAGGCTGCCTATTCCAAAAACCACTTAAAACATCACATAGTTTCCTCAATTATATCTATATGTCAGGTGGTGGAAGCCCTACTACAGCACAGACAGGCCATCATCTTTATCCAGAAATTTTCTATTCCATACCAGGGATTATTCTCCTCCCCTGCTCTGAAATTACAGAGCTATTTATTAAAAGTTTGCACAGAAGTGATTAAAAAAAAAAAAAAAAAAAAAAAGCACCCATGTATATGAAATTAACCCTGTCATTCTTATTTTTTTCAATACCAAGACTGTTGATTACTAAATCTCTGTATTTCAAAGCCATTATGAATTCCAACAGCATTGGTGTTTTGGGGAGGTTGTTTTTTGTTTGTTTCAGCAGAAATTGCACAGATTGTTAAAAAGTATATGATCAGGATCAGAATTCATGGCTACTTGGTTGCACCTTTGTAGAAGTAATGAATTGAAGGATTCAGCCTGAAGTTTGTGTGCCTAGACCTTATCATTCATCAAAGTTTGCCTCTGAACTTTGCAGGAAGCTGTTCTTTAAGACAGAAGTGGTAGTCCTGATGCATGTTCAGCAGCCTCATCTGTTAGGCCTTGGATAATGAACAAAGTACATGCTCTCATACTTGGCACCAAGCCTTTCCTGAGGCAGAACACATCAAACACCCAACAGCTCATCTGTTTGGTCTACAACTCTGCAGCAATAGTTCCCGCAAAAGTTTCTCACTCCCTTCCTGGCCATATTACCAAGTCATCTGTGTCCCTTCTGGAACACCACTGAGGACAGTCATGCTGCCCCAGTGATGTACATGTGCATGGAGCACAACCCTTCCTGACCTGTGAAGGGAAACCATAGTAGTTGCTACAAGACCACCTACATCAAAAGACTGGGAAATTATATGAATACTAAATAGTGTCTTATGATAACTGGAACATTTTGCATCAAATTCAGCAGTGCTGAAAAAATGTAGTTTGTCAAAAAAGGGAAAAAAAGGTAAAGAAACCTAGTAAACTTATTTTTTTTTCTTTCATGAATGTGATTTTTACACACAAGTGGTCAGTTTCCAGACTTGAAAGGTTATAACCATTAGCAAAGAGGCAACATAAAACTCAAAACAACCCCTTCCCACACCCTCCACCTCCCCCAGCATTAAAATCCTGGTATTTTTATATTGCCACATATAAATTAAACAGTAAGTTAATAAAATGGCTCAGTAAAGTGCTGGCTTTGGATGACCACTCTAACTTCTCTTCCACAAGCTGAAGACCATGCCATTCTACAATGACACAACAGAGACATCAGTTTTCTTTTAATTCTTAATATTGGTTTCTGTTAAAGAAGAGACATCTGGAAGGAGAGGGTATTTTTCACATCCTTCAGCATATTTGTTTTGACATGCGCTTTAAGTTCTCCCTTCCCTCCCACTGTCCACAGAAGCACAGGCTTGTGTTCAGACTTTTCCTCTCCCTTGATGTTGCATAGGTTTATTTTTAACTTGTTTTTACATCATGCTGTATGCACTGAAGCCCTTTCATCATGACATAGTTTTCTCGAGAATGCTGCAGTGTGAACATTGTGACCACATGCAGACACTGTAGCATAAGCAGCATGTGGCAGCTTCAGCTACTGTATACAAGTTATTTCAGAAAGTCTTTCTAGCCCAGTGCAAGCACTTTGTCTCCAGCCTCCAGACAAGCTATCATATAGCACTCAAGGCAGCCAGGGCTTTTATAGGAAACATATGGTAAGCAAAAGTCATGACCAACTTAGTAACTAGAATTAAAAGAAACTTTGAAAATAGTGTGTCCAGCTCCTTTTTCAGTTCCCCAGAGAAGCAGAAGTCAAGCAACTGAAGTCAATTGAACTACAGCAGTGAAATACTGTTACGCCCAAAATGAAGACTGTTGAATAGTCTTGATAGTGATAGTTGAATAAGGAAAGTTTGTATTTTGATTCAGTGATCATTCATTTGAATAGATAACATCACAACTGCCCCATTTGCAAGACCAGGTGGTATTCACCCTGCCCTTTAACTGGTCCAAGCCACGGAGGGGTTGGGTGATTCAGGGAGCTGTTACAGAATTGTATCTGCGGTAAGGCTTTATTCTGTAACATTCAATGCTATCATAACCCCAGCAACACTGCTCTTGCATTTACCTGTTACAGCACTATCTCATCATTCCTTTTCAAGGACTACTAGTGGCACTGGTACCAGTAAAAGAGAGAACTAAAGGTTGATTTACTTTCATTAAGAGTTTTCCCTAAAACATGTAAACTTTAAGCCCTACAGGGAGAAGGCAGTTTTTAAATCACCAAGCAGACACTGCCTTTTTGCAAGTAATAACAATCAGTTTTTAATTTAAACTTTTGATGAAACCTCCACTGACCATATTTTGTTTCCCAAATTATAGGTTTGCAGGAAAAGTGCAGAGCACTTTGCAGGCTTTTGCAGAAATAACCACTTCAGGCATGTTGAAAGAATGTACTTTGTAATTAGTAGCTTAGCACAGGTGACAATTTGCAGAACAAAATATTTCTGCAATTTAAAAAAGGAAATCTAAAATTAATTCTCTGCAAAGTAGTATTAGGCAATGATGAAACCATAAGTTGGAGGCTCTCACAGGCAGAGGCAAAAAAAGAGAAAAAGGAAAAAGGTAACTTCTTAAGTCCAGTTAGAGGAGAGCTACAAATCGATACTGGAAGAATTCCTCCCTCCATGCCACATCCTGGACTCCTCTCTGCTTGAATGGGGAGCAGGAGGAAGCCACAGAAACCAACCAACCAACACACCAACCAACAAAAAAATCTGGAAACATTCAAGAAGTGCACGTGATCATTCTGGGGAAGCAGGAAGCTTTTGCCTTCCCCATCTTTGGGGATACAAGAATGTAGACTCCCACAAAAGCCACCAACTTCCCACATACAGAAAAGAAAAATCTCTCCCAAACATCCGACTGATTTAAGCACAGCAGAACTTACACAGGGTAATGCTCTGCAGAAGTGGGAAAAAAAAAAAAAAGAAAGAAAGGTTGAGAAAGGGCACCAGTAGCATAAGCAATTTGAAAATGTCTGAAGCTTAATACAGATTTATTCTTCTTCCCATCTTTATTCCCCCTATGAAGGTTACACATTGAAGATTTGCATTTGAAAAGGACTTGTTCATCCTCTCCAGGGGATCAAAGCAGAAGGAAATCTTGCTGCTGACTTTAGGACTTCATTAGTTCCCACAGCAACTGACCCATCAGAGACACATACCCCTGGCAGCTCTGGGAATGGCCTCGCAAGCAACCCATACCTTGTTTGTGGCAACTGTGCATTTCAGAGAACGGCGTGCTTCACACAGAGCTGCAGCATGAGAACAATGCTTCTGGAAAGTCTAGTGCTTCACCACACTCCCACCAACTTAAACAGTCTGCATTACTTCACTCAAGTATTGCAGTTGGAAATTCATCAGGCTTCCACAACTTAAGGAAGGAGACTCCTCTCCTCATCCCCAACATTCCCCCCACCCCCGCCCCCCCCAAAAAAATTTCTGAAAACCGCTTCTCATTAAATATCACAATCCCATTTTCTGCTATGGTTGGCTCACATTTCTACTTGTTCACCCTGTGTCCCTAAGACTCTAAATGCCTTGGGTGACATTCAGGAATCAGGTGAGACTGATGATGACACATATAAATGTGATTTATAAACATATCTGCCCAAAGAAAAATTCTATTTCTCTAGGCAAAATCATGATATATCACCTTGACTTTTAGCAATGTTACCAAAAACATGATAGCTTCGGGCATCTGCTGCTCTTTTTATTTAATTATTTTTCTGTGAATTAGAAAATAAAATATTTGCACAAATAAGGCTTTGTTGTAATTAATGTAAATGGCTTCAAGTGGGAAACAGTTTCATCCCAAGTGATCCGCAAAACCTGCTTTCTAAATGAGAAAGACATGAAAACAAAGGAAAAAGTTTCTTTGGCCTTAAACATATTGTTTCTGCTGATTAATAATATCTTTTGGAGTTTACTATCTTGGCAATCACATTTATTGAAGACAACATCAAAACATTTTAAAATCTTGATAAAAATTCTGCACAGAGAGGCAGTCTGACAGCATAGGAGAAAAGAAGAAGATAGACGTCGTCCAATATAACTTCTCAAGCACAGGCACGTGGGCATTTTGTTTTCTGTCGGAAGACAACTGAACACTTGCTCCTCTGAGCAAAATGGTCTCTGGGAATGTTGCATATGAAAAATTTCAGGGAAATGGTGATCAAAAAACATTCAATGCTATTTCCTCTTTGGCCTCACACACACAATGGCTGACATTTCCACTTGGAAACAGACTTTATTTTGTACTTACAGGTCATGTAGATTGTTCTCAAGTTGCAACAAGAGATACTTACACTGCCAATGTAACCCTATTTATTCTTTTAAAATCATTTCAGTTGCTGGATAGTGGTATGTTTGGGAAGGCTAGATCAGATCTATTCTGAGACAAAGCAATCCACACAAAAATAAAAAAAATATAAATAGCATATTAGATTTTTTGTGAGTTAAAAAAAGGAAACCCACTGTCCTATTGTTTGACATTGTGTTGAGCTGAATACTACAAAGAACAGTAGATGGCAGACACTATTTTACTGAAGGAGTCCAGCCTGTGACACCAGCCCTGCCCAGAAGCCCTGTATGGAATATTGGCATAATTCTGGTCAGCTGAAGGCAAGCAAATTCAGAAAGTAGTGAGAAGGAAGAAATGAAGCAGAAGATGTGCTGGGAGAGGGATCAATACTCCAATTTTAATCTTAATGCCAAAATATTCATTGAAGTACTTCTACATAGAAACTTAATTTCTTTCACACATCCTTCAAATTTTTCATTACTTATGTCCTGACTGAAAATAGGAGAAAAATAAACATTGTCTTTCCCAGCAACTTCAAAAAGCAGGACGAGGGGGTGGGGGGAGAAAAAAAAGAAAGGTTATCTAGCATCCTAATTTCTTAGAATGAAATTAATGTTTATTACCATAGCCACAGTGTACAGCATTGAGATACTCCTACTACAAGGCTAGCTAATTATCCACACCAGGCACTTCTGTATCACATTCTAAAATGCTGATACCCAGAACACAGAGATGTACAGACTTTTACAAAAAGACTACTGGCATAACTTTTATTAACAATGGAAGGAACAAAGATAGTTGTAATATAAAGCAGATCTGTTCAGTTCCTCCAAGCTCCTGGATGTGGTACAATTCACCAAAGCAGTGCATATGGAAAAAAATCAGTTTAATAGGGATTTCTTTCTGTGTTGGATGAAGGGTCACAGATTTTAAAGACATGTGTGTCTTCCAACTGATACTTAGTCCAGATGTCATGAGTGTGAATACATTACATTTGAGGCTATGCTTTGAGTTACTCAAGACACATTGTCCTACATGGAACATTTGAGACTTAGGAAAAGCAGTACTCAAATCATGATGTCTGCAAAAGCACAAATCACTTTAAAGCCTGCAGTTGCCTTCCCTCACCACCCCCCCTCCTCCTCCCCCCTCCACCTTGTTCTACACAAACTTTGAGGTCTCTGCAATAGCCAGGGAGCCACTTGGTTTAAATCATAGATCACTTCTTTCCCACCATCCCACGACTGTCTGAAACACAGAGTTTCTTTCTAGCAGTTAATCATGGCTTTGGAGAGAGTGGGGAGGAGGAGAAGGACAAGGGTAACAACTTGGAATAAGAGAGTCAGAGTAAATACAGCTACCGGCTTCAGTACTGGTAGCTCTACAGAAGGATCTGCCAGTAATTTCCATTTTCCTTTCAGAGTATTTTAGCTCTGTTTACTACATAAAATCTAAATGTACTAGATGATGGAGCTTGTATTTTTTACTGAGAAGCTAAGAAGAACTGAAAGGATGTTTCTTCAGTGGACCAGTAAGTAGAATACTTCCCATGGCAAGGATTTTTACCTTAAATCACATTAGGTCTGTTAACTTACCCACTTAGAGAGCATCTTGATTGCTAATTATGCTGTGCTGCTTTGCACTGCCTTCTCTTCTATCTGTCATCAGTAATGTAATGTAGCTCCAGTCTTTTATTTTACAAAGTCACTTAGAAACATCTACACACAGTAGCAGCATTACTCTCCAAAATTTATAATAAACTAGTAAACCCACATACACCACAGCAGAAGTAATTTTAACAATTTTCTCCATAAGACTTTACAGGTCCCAGATCAAGTTATGTGAAATTCAGAGTTAGACTCTGTGAGGAGAGTGTTGTGACAGCAATCAGAGCTCTGGGAGAAACATGCAGAACAGCCTTTGCCAGCACTTCCCAGGCAAACTGATTCAGATGTAACAAGAATCCTACTTCCTCTACTGTCATTTAATAACCTCAGAGAAATCCAGTTGCATTTCAAATGTTCTCTACTGCCTTTCTTGCTCTGTTTTTTGTTCTGTTTTGTTTTGTCAGTGCTGGTTTTTCTGTTTTGTTTTTCCAGACCTATTCACTTAGAAGTTTCATTGTCCATCACTTTTGCTGGAGAACGCAAGGCAGACTTACCACACGGGGACCGTCATCCCTTAATACCAGTAACGAAAGCACCTAAGGTTCTGCCAAAATACTCAGTCTGCCCTTTCTTCTCAAGGAATCATTTCAATTATTTTCTTCCTGTCACAGACCCAAACTTCTGAACAAGTCTGATTTGCAGTTCAGATGTTTATAGGGCTACATAATTTTACTGAATCTTCAAGAAAGAATTTATAGTCTCTGGGGAGACTAAAGCATTTCAAATAAGACAGGCCAATGACTAAAGCAGTGTAACA
>JAWWLZ010000139.1:30526491-30541719 GCA_035041345.1 Poliocrania exsul | reverse complement strand
AAAGAAAAGAAAAGAAAAGAAAAGAAAAGAAAAGAAAAGAAAAGAAAAGAAAAGAAAAGAAAAGAAAAGAAAGAAAACAAACCCTCAAAGTCTCACAAGCTATTTTGAGTATGTAGGCTTCCCACATTACAATTAAAAAAGCACAGTAGTAATTTTCCTTCTGTAACATAAAACACCAACACTAGTTAATATTTAATGTTTTAAAGTGATAACAAACCCCAATTCTCCAGTCATCCATCACATGCCCAGATCAACTAGTCAGGGAGTCTAGAAGAACGAACAAACAAACAAGAAAATCAGCACAAGGACACACCCAAAGCTAAGACACCAAAATATGACCATTCTTACTAGTAAAATGACACAGCATCTCCAAGAATAATATATTCTCATCACAGAACCCTCAGATTACTTTGCACAAGTTAAAATCAAAAAATCATGAAGGATGTCTGAAATTACTTTCAACTTCCATCCAAAATCTTGGGGTACAATGTGCTTTCCCCTGAGCCAGTATTAATGATTGGGGCCTCGCTCTGTTTCAGAGTAGTCTGTAAGTCACATTACCTCAACACGGAAAATGCATGACATAAGCATGTCTGATTTCAGCTGAACAAAACCAGACTGGCTGAGAAAGTTCCCTGGCAGAGAACCAAAGAGTAGCTTAGGAGAAAAGAAAAAGGAAAAACAAACAAACAAACAAAAAAAACCCACAACACATTTTGAAGGGAATTTGTAGCAGGTGCCTTCACTTACCATATACTCAAATTCTACCAGATCACCATAAGGCCCACAAAAAAAAAAAAAAAAGTAACTAGAAGGCAACCTGTGTTTTTAAGCTCATATTACTTCCCCATGAATATTATCATTCCATATTTTAATGTCTCTTAAAAGGCATAAAAGGAAATTTATTTATGTCAGAAGGTCTAAGAGAACATGATTACATCTTGAGAAGTGTTGCGATGTTTTCAGCTGGATGTACTGAGTGGCAAATATATTTTACAGACTGAAAAAGTCTAATCTAACAAGCAGACTACTCAATGATTTCAAAGATTCAGTTTAGGAAGGGTATTCATCTTTGGTTTTTACTGTTGGTAAGGGGTTTTTTTAAAGGTTTACCAATGAAGCACATGATTTACACTTCAGAAGAGAGAAAAAGAAAATTAAGAAAATGCTGATTTTTTGCTGTAGACTTTTCAGTATTAAGATTTTCTTTAGCCACAACTTTACCTGTTACTTCATTGTTTCTGTGAAAATTGAAGAAAAAAAAAAGGGTCTAATACTTTTCTAACATCACATACGCAATTCCATTAGTGAATGAAAGATCAATATTCAATAAAACATAGGAGAGTAGTGCAACATTTCTACTACATAAAATTATTTGACTCTAGAACAAACAAGTCAAAACCTTCACTAATTATGGCATCACATATTAGTCAAAAGTGACACATCTTATACAGGAACAAAGAAATTGCTCTGTATTGAAACTAGTGGCACTTAGTATGGGGATAGTCCTTAGTCCTTCATGGTTTGCATCCTTTACCCCTAGTGACTTTGATTGAAAGCAAAGTTTAGATCAGAACAATTTGAATTCAAAAATCCAAAGGTATGTGAAGGTTTTCCTAAGCCAGAACAAGACACATGCAAGAGCTAGGATTCCTCTCTCCCAGACAACTCCACAGGACAGTTCTTTACAGTATTGCCAACACATGAGCACCACACACACCACACAGAAAGTCACTCTCCTCCTGAGCATACTTGCCAAGCACAACCTAGATCTACCTTTCTTCTTACCTATGATATTTTTATTGCAAGTCTCAAGATGTCTCTCCAACATTAATTTCCTTTTTCCCCCTTGCCTCCTAGAAATAACACAAGCTGCCACCACCACCACCAAATGTAAGTCAATAAATCAAACTTATAACTTTTCCACAGCAAATTTTTTGCTACTGCAACTTTTCTCACCTGTTAACCAAAGGAGCAGTATAAAAAAGGAGACTGAGAGGAAAAGCCTTTCGCAGGTCTAGGCTGGAAAAAACTAACCTCAGTATGCCACCTAAATCAGCATTAATCACCAGTAACCTCTGGCACCTGAGCTAAGACAAAATGAGAAACAAAAAATTATGTAACCCTTCACACCTTTCAAATTGTGATACTTTTTCTACACCATTTCTGGGTCCTAACCATTTCAAAAAAATTGAAGTTAAGTAGCTTCAGGGATACACTTCAAAAATTACTCTCACATTTCCATTGAGACATGATGCAACAAAATACTTTACTGAGTTCTGTGAGGAATATGGTTCATAACAAAACCAAAGAGATTATTATAGTAAGTGTTTTATTATTTTAAAAATAAACATGATATATGAAACAACAGGTGCTTGGGCTAAGGAAATAGTTAAGGTAATGCAATAGGTTAAGACTAGGGTCAGGCTGTGTTGATTATCATAAATTATCATAAAAATATATCACTAACTTTCAGGGTTTCTTCTTCTTCAAATTCAATAACTTCTAAAAGATAATTGCATCCTCTATTGCTTAATCAGGAGTAAATTACCTCATTAATATTTTATCAATACATTGCATTACTTTATAAACTGTGTTACCATAATATATTAATAAAGGCTTTTTCTCTATATTTTAAAATATATCAAAGAAGCACTAGAAATTAGTTGTATCTACTAAAAGTGAAAAAGAAGCAAGATTGTAATTAACAACAACAAGAGCAGGAACATATAGCAGAAATTTTATCATGATATTTAGAAGCAAAATAATTCACTGGAAACCTTTACTAACTATAGAGAGGACAGAAGTGATTGCAACACACTCCCTTTAACAGAAAAATTACTTTGCAGAGAACCAAGATAGAATGTTTATTATTTGGAAATCTCAGAACAAGGCATGGCAGCATCAGTTCCCATAAGAATTTTAAAAAGTAGCTTAACCTAGTAAACTACATCATACTTTTCAGATTTCCACCTGAATAGGCGCACAAAGGAAGGCCAGTCTGTAAGGAAGAAACCTTCCTTTCTTTTGCCCTTCGAGCAGAGCAATTGGTGTAGCTGAACTCCTTCAGCTGTTATGAATACATGTAAAACAACCTGTGCACATCTCATCATTGAAAGTTCAACTCAGCATCTTTAGCAAGTGCAAGATTCTATCACTTACAGCAAAGTGATATGCATTTTCTGGTTAAATATTAATAAACTGATTTCCTAGGCTAATTTGGGAACTCTGCTACTCTTCAGTGTTCAAACCAACATATAATCACCTCTTTCATTTGGTTTCCGGTTGTGGAGACATTTGTGTTCCAGGGGCCTTTGCAAGCACCAGATTGAATACCCGCTGAGATGCCTAATGAGATACAGACAAAGCTTGTTATCTATTGATTAAACTCATTTTTACAAACCCCAAGTTACTGTTTGCATACTATTCATGAGTGTTAGAACTTCTGCAGCTCACACTATCTGATTATGATACATTTTTTCTGCCATCTGGTTACTAAGCAACATATCTCCTTATCACATCATTAGAGTTGTAAGATTCTGTGGAGGATGTTTATATTGTGCCTGTAATTGTAGGTCTGAGCCTTCCATAACCTTTATTGCAGCTTTGTCTCACAGGCCTGTAAGGCATGTCAGTGCTGCTGAGCCAAGCTGAAGGGCAACAGAAACTATTGGAAGTATTTGGTAGCACAGCAGACATAGTTTGTGTCTTAAATTCTAGACAGAGTCCTACCCATGGACTTTGTTCTTCTTTTCTCTGATTTTTCTGGCTGGTTAAATACTGAATAACCCTTTTAATTTCCTCTTTAGGGAAAAAAAAAAAAGCTTGCAAAATTTTTAGAATGCAATATATAAAGACTGATTTTAATTCACAATTTCCAAAATAAAGCATATTAATGGTTTACATTATTTTAACATATAAAAATAAGGCAAGAAAAAGGTATTTTAAAAAACTATTTTTCCAAGTTTTCATAGCTTTTCAATTTCTATGAATTTGCCCCCTATTGCTGTTTAAATGATTTCTATATTATGTACTGGCTCTTGTCAGTTAACTAAATAACTGAATTTCCTTATACACCTTATAAACTACTGTATCATAGTGAATAAAACTAGAATTTAAAAAAATAACATATATATATATAAAATTTTTGCTATTTTAAGTGTTTAACAGTCCCTGTCTTTCCAATTTTCTTTAATGTGGCATGGATCAGATCAGCCATAAAGCCATTATTTCTTTCTAGTCACAGAACAGCAACCTAGGAAGTTACTTCCACTTTAGCAGCAGTCTCAGCAGTGGTTTTGTGGTATGGTATATGTACCTGAAATATGATTGTGTCATGTAAAGAGTGAATATGAAGACAAATGTAACTCTCTATGAAAGAACTTTGCAAGGAGGGAAAATGAACTTTGCATTTTCCATAGAACTTTTTTTTGTTTTATCCAACCTGTGAGTGACTCCGCTGAGAGAAGTCTCATCTTCAGGTCATTGCCTATGGCTCCTATCCAGTGATCATATTAACACTGAAAGAGAGCATCTCAGTATGCCTGATGGGAGGAATTAGCATTATTATTCAATTGGGAAAGTCATAATTAGAAAAACAGGCTCAACAACTGTAAAAATGTCACTACTTGGAAGCTTCACTCATTTACTTGATCTTGTTGCTTTTTGGCAATAGTCTCCTTAAACTAAGAGCTTTTCTTTTTCCTTTTGGGACTTGCATGGCAGGCCAATCTTTTCCCCTGGCATTGATAATTTACTACCAATCCATTATCCATTACCTTCCTGGCACATGCAGACTTCAGAAAAAACCTTGTCTGGGATTTGGCACTCTACCCAGCACCTGATAAATGCTATAAATTTTATTTCTTCTCTTGTGGTGAAAATTGGAAAAATATGACATGCAGTTTATGCAAGCATGACACTGTCCTCAGAAAGAGCTGCTTTTCACCATAAAATCCTCCAAAAAGGACTGAAATAATTTAGCGTCTCTAAAATAACCACAAAAAGAAAAAGGGGAGAGGAAAGTTGCAGTTCTATTGGAGATGTTCGATTTTCTGAACACACCAAAAGAGCTTATATTTTGAAAATAAAGCTTTTCATTCTAAAAGCTTTGAAACTCTGCCTTTAAATCAGTAATGCGTCATCCATTTCTGAGCTGACTGAACTTCAAAACCAGAGGTTCCTCTGAATACACAAACCTTGTTGCAACTTTGCCATAAGTACAGAAAAGTAAAGGAAACAAAGGTTAAAAGATAAAAGCAATGAAAAATCTGGATTATAGATAGAAGTGTTGCTGTCTCTATGTGACTAGATGTACGTGTGCTCGTTGTAGGACACTTTCCCCTCCAATTAGTTTGCACATTAGGTTTTTCCAGATACCAAGTACCAGCCATATTTATCCATGAATAACAGTAGATCAGAACTAAAATTAATTGCAATAAAAAGATCTCTACTTAAAAAAAAGTCCTAATGAATAGCTTGATACTACTCTGAAAAATCTCCTTAATGTTCATATTTTGAAAATTGCACCTTAGCTCTCATAAGTACATCACCTAAACCTTGTGTGTTCTGAAGTGAAATATCACAGAGCTTGTGTTACAGCTCCTCAAAGACAATGAAGATTGGAAAGACCCAATGTCTCCAGTCATCTGTTATAATTGTTCCCTATGTGCAACAATTTGCTGGACTAAGCACTTTTTATCACAGTCAGCCTCTCCAAAGTAAAATTATTTCTTTCTCTTCCAGGAAGTTGCACCATTTTAGTACTAACTATGGTATAGTGTCATGTATCTGTCTATCAGACCTGACCTTCACCAATCAACTTAGTTTAAAGGTGATGATTTACCACTTCAACTTAGTTCTTTTTATCCAGTAAAATCAATACTTCCTTGTCACTGATTTTCATAAGACTAAAATTTTAAGTGCTCTTTGCTGTAATATGTGACATTATTTTTCCTTACAAATTACCATATTTTATTGCTTTATGCAGTTTTATTAGTGAAAATAACAAAAAATAGTTAACATCAACATAAAATAGTCCAAGGTTAGCCACCTACTGTGATTAAGAGAGTTACCATAATCTAACAGTAGTGCATCTGTGAAGAAGGCAATGAAAAAGCTATCCCCCCTGACTTACAGAAAATTGCATTCATGGTTAGTAGAACGTTTGGAGCACAGCTACTCTGGAGAATAAATACTTTGGTTCCTTGTGATCCCTAATGGATTGCTTGTCTAACAGTATATTCTCCATATGCCATTACATATTTGCAATTCTCAAATTCTGCTGCTGCTGCTGTGAATCACCTCAACAGATTTCTGTACTCCTCTGTTCTTCTGAGTCCTTAGGATGCTCTGAAAGCATACTCACTAGCAAGATCTCCTTAAAAAAACTTGGGACAAAACCAGCTTTAGAAGGTAGTGCTTTGTATTTTACAGAGCTACTCAGTGGTTCAATGTTAACCCAATCCTTCCTCTGTCCAAGCTAAAACTCATTGAATGGTAGCAGGAGACAGACATGCACAGACACAAACACCCACACGAACAAACATAAGAAACAGATTCTTTAGTTTCATAACCATGACATTTAATAATGTCATGGAAAACAGAAGTTTAAAGTACTCATGAAATTATCATTTATTTCTAAAAGAGAGAGGGAAGTATTACTTCCAAGTTGCCCAGTTCACCTGCTATTCCTTGAGACATGGCAGACATAACTTCAGGCCCTTATTCTAAATCAAATAGAAGGTAATTGAAATGACATCTCCTCCATTCTAGTAAACATCCCCACTGCTGAACTTTTGTGAAAACAAATCTGTACACTTAAGGGTATAGGTCCAAAGTGCTATAAGAGTCACATTTCCTTCAAAGTCAACAGCTAATTCCAAAGCAACCGAGGTGCAGGAGACTGACTGCAGAAATCTCACATTACTTTCACTTTAGCTACTAGACTACATCCATTCAACTTACTGGTTTCTACAGATGTCATTCTGAAGCTCTTGATTTTATTTAATCCTGGATTCTAATTTCTGTAAGAATAACAAAAAACACACTCAAAGAAATATTTTTTAGAAAAATATTGTACCCCAAGATAAATGCCACGCAAATTGTGTTAAAACACTGACAAGATTCTTAAGGGAGATGATGCTCCATTCTGAATTACCCCAGTTCATCCCTTGAGCTATGAGATACTTACTTTGTATCACTAACATTCTGAGTAGAGAATCTTTGATCTGTCTAAATGTGGATATGGATGAATCCCCTGATTATCAGCAGAGATCTATCTGATCTCGAATGCTGTAGCATGGCTCATGCTCTGTGAAATGGAGTATGATTCCTCTGCTTTTACAACATGGGTTTATGTGCATCCGGTTAAATGTACTAACTAACTAGAGGTTTAAATTTCTGCTAAACTGACATATTTTGAAAATTGATTTATCTAGAAATATTGTAAACGTATAATAAGATTGCACTGTACAGTAGCTTTTATTTGCTTTCTATTCATTCTGCAAACATAGGACATTTAAATTTCCCTTGGCCAGCCTAATATGAGTTCTCTGGTCTCTCTGTTTACATATATCTCATATTCTGTGCCTCAGGAATGGTGGTAGAGTATGACTAGTTCACCTATTTTTTGAACAAACCCATTTTATGGCAAAGGTAAAAAAAAAAAGGCAACATTAGCATACTTAGGGAAAAAAAAGTTCACCAGAACACACAAACCAATATAACAATCCTAATTCTGAGATTTATTGGAGAAAGTAACAGGGAAATGAATATCAGTCAGGTGGATCATTTGACTGGAACTAAAAGAAAGGTAGCAAAATGACAGTTAAGTAAATATACAACTGTTCTACCGGTAAAAATCATGCCAGTAGCTGTCAAACATCCTGGCACTAGTGATAGGAATTTCTAAATAAATCTAAAAAAGACACTGAATTAAAAAAAAAAAAAGAAATCATGGAAGTGATAGCTTAACACAGCAAGCTTACACTGCCTGGTATCACAGGTTCAACTTAAGAGTTGGACTCAATGAGTCTTGTGGGTCCCCGATTCTGTGAAATGTTCCCACTCTCTCTCAACCACTCCAAATATTCATCAGTCAAAGAGAATAAATTCAATGTTATGATTGCAATTGTGACTAAATCTTGCAGAATGGGAGCATTATAAAAAAGGAATTATCTTCTTAAAACTTTTGCATGAATATTAACAATCCAGTGACACCTTTTATAACAATAATGGTTGGCTCTTTGACACTGTCTAGCATTTTTATAATTATACTGCCTCCTGTCTTCATTTGCAGAAGTGTCTGCTTTTGAAATGTTTAATTTCTATAAAGGGAAGTATTCTGGGTGAAACAGCAATAAAAAGTAAAATATGGTAGTTCTTACAAAACCTACCAGTACAAACAAGATTTCCATATGAAATTGTTACAGGGAAGATTTCAAAAGTGAGAAAATCAGAAATAACTGAAAATGAAAAAAAAAAAAACAGCAAGGAAACCCTTTGCATATATAGAAAAAGAACAAGAGAAAATCACATCAATCACAGAAGTGAATATATTTTTGTCACAGGATGTTCTCATTATCAAAGACCTAGTTACAGTTACATTCATAACCTTCAAATTATTCCCTTTTATCACAAGATTAATGGCAGGACCATGGTAAAATAACAAGCTAATACAATAAATTTAACTTTTGTTTTCCTTTCAGTCTCAAAATAATTGCAGGTCTAACCCTTTTGATCTTTCTTTCATACATTAGCAGCTATACTGTTTGAGACAAAAATGTGGAAGACTCTAAACCCATGATTCAAAATAGGACATCAAAATGTAGCAGAAAATGTAAGTAAGCAATGGAGGAAATCACAAAACAAATGAAGACAAACATGCTGAAACTACTGTTCTGATAACTGTTTTCAAAAGCAGATCTCACACAGGTCACCAACACACTCAGGATGTCAGCAGAAGAGCTGTACATGGAATTTAGGACTGCAGAAGGCAAAAGGTTTGTTAAAGCAGTCTTCCCCTCTGTAACTCCATAAAGATATAAATTTAACAATTTGTTCTTCTGAATATAAAGCATCCATATTGCAAGCCACATAACTTCACATATTAGATATGTCAACTATGATGCCATGAGTGCACCCAAAAACAGGACTCTGAGCTAAGTTAATGTGGGATAAGATAAAAAGGTACATTCTTTAATGTCCAGGCTTAGGGCTTTTAGGAATACATGATGACATCTCTGTGCTCCCCCCTAGAACACTGATTTCCATGGTTTTTATAATATTGCCCACCCAATCATTACTTTACACATTTCTCAGTCCAGCCCCAATCCCACCCCTCTGCCATCCCCCAGGATTTTGGGGCTGCGGTCACTGGGACCCTCTGTTCTTAATTTTCCTCTTCCTCAGGCTTTGGAGTTTTTCCTGTGTTCTTAGACTCAAGGTTTTTGGCTTATGCTTGGTCTTGTTTTTCAGGCCTTTCTGATAGTCTTCAGCTTTTCTGCCTTGAAGAGAGCCTAAATAGCTAAAAGAATTTGAGCTACTAATCTGTGGTAGGGGTTAGGATATATGAACAATGAACTTAAGCTGCCAGAATACTAGCACATTAAATCTACTTTGCTACAGCTACAAATACTTCTAAAATCTATAAAAATGAAAAATCAGAAACCTCTTCGGCATCAACTATATCCTGGTAAATTCCACAATGTAGAATAAACTTTAATTAAAACTGTTGTTCTATGACTTGTGTCTTTATTGAGACTTTTGGCTGACACATAAGCACACCACTAGGGTACAGAAATGTGTATTCTGTTTTAATTTTCCCATGCTCAAAATTCATTAAGCCTACCTGTCATATGTTTGCTGATTAGACTCAAATAGCTGCAAAACAAATTGTCTTCACATCATAGAAAGAAAAGCCAGTGTCATCATTTTTCTATGGTATGTCAGTCTGCTTCAGAAACATGCCAGCCCTTGCAGAGCATGGAAATCAATAGGTATAATGAGCCAGAGTTACATTCCGGAGGCAAGTAAATCTTGTCAACTACTTAATATGTGCCTCACTGATGACTTAGTGGCCTTCCTGGTGCAGTGCAGCATGAGGACTTTCTTGATGTGCACTTAGGATGGCCATATGTTGTGTTTTAACCCATGTGATTCACTTGTGGTTTTACCATTTGTGAGTAATGTGAAGTCATCCTAAACGAGTACTAATAAAACCTTAATAAACCCTAATTCTCTATCCAAACTATAGCATATTGGAGAAGTAATTACTCAATGCTTAAGTGATTTTTGGAAGAAATTGTGCAGATTCTCATGGTCAACTGAGATCTATGTTATGAAAGCCAGGACTAGGGGAGGTGGTAAAACGGTGATGTTATACACACTCATGTCTCTCTCATCCTGGGACTGTTGGGTGCAATCCTGGCTTGTGCCAGCTTCTAATATTTGTGCAAAAACAAGACAGGATCTGCTTTTATGCCAGTGGATGGGAAACTGCTGTCAAAGGAAATTTTATAATATTCTATTTGCATAATAGGATGTCATAAACTTTAGGGAATATCTAAGAGAGTGGATAAACATAGTGAAATCTTGTCTCCATTGGGATTTTTGCCATGGGCATCAGAGGAGGCAGGATTTGAAACTGTTGTGTTTTAAATTGTTTTGCTTCAGAGGCTGTAATGTCTGCCCAGAGATTGTGAAGGTATAGCAGGAATGCCAGGTGGAAAAACCACACTCCTTTTAGTGTGATGAGGGATCTTTTTGAGTCAAAGAGGTGTGTCACTCTGGGAGCATTTATGCACTGCCAGCAGCTAACACTACTTAGGTAAGTGGTAGACTCTGGATATGGTTCTCTAGAGCACAACATTTGCTGATTTTTAATCTCATACTAAAACTCAAGCTTCTGGCTTTAAGTAGGGGAGTGATAGTAGTGCTTAGTGCCATTGGATTGGGGGAAATTCTGATGTTTTAAATATATTCTCTTTCATTTATGACAGCTCATGGAAAAGCAGTTAGGAAGTAAATCATAGATTCATAGAATTGCCCTCCTCTGGACTCACTCCTGGAATCCATGGAATTACTTACGAATAATTTTCCTGCTGCCTTAGAGAACTGTAAAATATTAAATTAATGTGAAAATTTGAAAAAGAACATTCAAAAGCCTACACATGAGACCTGAAATTTTGGGAAATATATTTTGTTCTGCAGCAAAAATATTACTATAATATAAAAATACGTGCCACATTTTGCTTTAATTTAAGTCAGTATAAATCAGGAATATTTAACATTGTCAGTAGACTTCTTAATTTATACCTATTCAGCCCATACAGAAAAAATTTGCCAATATACTTAACATATATTCCCTTATCATTATGAAAGAAATATTCAAATTCCTCTTTGCCAGATAATCACTTTGACTTTAACAGGAATATGCTCTACAATTAGGTATAGGAATTGTATTTGAAGAAGAAACTACACTCATCAGTTATCAGTTATCATAGATAAAAGGTATTACTGTTGTAAGTGTCCTTGCTAAAGAACAAAATTTACACACCGATGGGCCATGCTTTATGATATATCACTTAACTTTTAAAAACAATCATCAAGAAGTAACTGGTAAGAGATCCTTACTTCTATTTTCTTTAGCAGGATTATTTTTAAAAGGTTAACAAGGGTTGTCAAAGAATTATTGCAGTGAAACAATACAGTATATTCTAGAACAGTGAAGATGAACAAGTGAAATGGCAATTCATATCTATTTTGATATTATAAACATTAAGGTCACCCATGCACACATCTATTGATCCTTAAAACAACTCATCTAATCTCATGTCAGCAATATTAAATTATTCAAAGGATGTACTGATGTCTCAGAAGTTTCAAGGGGCCATATTATCTGAAGCCTTGATTTAGCTGATAAAATTACCAGTGGGCAAAAGTAGAGATGCACATATCTGTGGCATCTAACAGTCTGAGAAAAACACAGATTTTATGAGTCACAGCAGATACCCATCGAGTCCTGTGTCTTCAACCATTAGCTAAGGCATGAGGGAGGTGTGAGTCTGTAGAAACACTTCACTGGCACATCCTTCCAACTTCTCCAAAATTTCCTTAAGCCAAAAGACTCCTTCATTACAGAATAAAGCTACAGAAATACTTTTTGACTTCAGTCTAAATTCTCAATCATATAACTGACACACATATTTTGATTAGCTTTCATTTAACATTGCCATATTTACTTTCAAAATATTTACATAGTTATAAAACCCACCCCATTAACTGAAGACCTGATTAAACAAAGGATTAATATCATGATCTGGTTAAAGGATCTCGACTCACTAAAATAACAGCATTAAAAACATGACTAGAGGTGTAGGTATTATGGGTGTGTATACAGTGGAGCCCAAATGTCCTAGCTTATTTTAGGTTCAGTAAACTTGCAAAAGATTGCATGCTTACATGAACACTGATTTAGTGTTTGAGCTTTCTTTTTAATTTCACTACCATCGCTTTTATAGAAGTTCATTTTTATTTCCTTAAATTGATCAATTAGCCCCCTACAGTTTAGCTTTAGAAGTAGAAAATAGTGTAGTATATGCTATTAATCATGATATTGTTATTTTTACAGAGCAGCACCAAGATCTGGCAAAGTCAATGCCACATTATGCCAAGCACTGTGACAAAACATGCACAGTCCATGAGCTTACAGGCTTCACAACTGTAATGGAATACAAATCAAGTGACAGAAAAATGTCAGAAAATACTTACAAGGACATGAGTGACACCAAAGGTCTGCCTAGGCTATATTTTGTTTCACACAGTGAGCACATTTGGGGTCCAAGAAGAGCTGTTGATCAATGAAATTAGTCATAGAATGGTAGAATGTTTTGGTTTGCCAGTGACCTTATAAAAGCTCATCTGCTTCAAGCCCCCTGCAGTGAGCAGGTGTATCTTCAACTAGATCAGAGCCCAGAGCTTCATCCAACCTCACCTTCAATGTTTCCAGGGATGGGGACCCTCCTTCATTTTAAAGACATTCCTGCTTGTCCCATCACTACATACCCTTATAAAAATCCCTCTCCAGCTTTCTTACAAGTCTCCTTTAGGTACTAGAAGGTGCTATAAGTCGCCCTGGGGCCTTTTCTTCCTGCAGGCTGAACAACTCCAACTCTCTCAGCCTGCCTCCATAGGAGACATGCTCCAGCTACCTGATTATATTTCTTTGTTTTGTTCATACAAGTCTTTCTCACGCACACCTTTAGGAAATTGAATGTATTCAGATAACGTTTTTTAAAGTATTCAACAGGCTTAACAATCTAAGTAATTGAGGTGCTTTTGAAAATTTTATTATTCAGAAGAAACAATATCATGCAAGTTGAGAGGGATTTTAGATAAAAGTCGCAGGACCTTGATATAGAACAGAAAATGTATTATGTTTTTGACAATTCTAAATGAAATCAGAAAAAGCCATGGCTGTATGGCTTCAGTGAACAGATATTTTTTACAGGTTTTGTAGTTTTTTTCTCTGGAACTGTTTAAAAAAACTTCAAAGGGTTCTTTTGTACCTTGATATAGATTAACAAAGCATGGTATCTTTGATTATCAAAGTCTAGCACCATTCATTTCAGATATTCAAGTAAGATCTGAAAATTGCAAGAGGGAAAACAAATTATGGATAGAGTTTTTGGATGTATCAGAGACTGCACAGGTTTGTGCAGCTTTTTAGAAGTACCCTATTGCATAAGAAATTAATTCCCACATGTTCCTCAGTATTCTTTAATGTTCATAAAGTTCATAGGATAATACTGGTCATAACTGGAATTTAGAACAGATGTAGCACACCAATCTGGAAATTACTGGTTCCTGATTATGTGTTTTAACATGTCTCTTTCACTCTTGAATTTTAATAATTATTAGATCGTAAGCCTTAGAATATAGCTCAGCTGAACATTGAGATCAAATGAAAAGAGCAAGGGTGTCAGAAAATAAATTGGACGTAATACATTCTGAAAAAAATAAAAACCAACATAAATAACACTTCTTTTTTCTCTTAAACACTCATTCACTTCTATTGCTTCTGGCAACTACCATACATATTCCATTTAATTCACAAATACAGAGGCTACTCAATTTAAAATATGATCTTTTTGCTTCTAAGAGACAGTCT
Source organism: Poliocrania exsul (assembly GCA_035041345.1). Taxonomy (NCBI): domain Eukaryota; kingdom Metazoa; phylum Chordata; class Aves; order Passeriformes; family Thamnophilidae; genus Poliocrania; species Poliocrania exsul. The sequence continues at coordinate 30,527,549 of JAWWLZ010000139.1, read as the reverse complement.
CAAAGGTACTGTTCCACTGTGTATGTGCATGTGTAAGTACATGTGTGGAAATACGCCTGTGTGCCTGTTTCCAGTTCAGTGAATGGACATGCACTGAATTGCCAAATGCAAAGAGGGTTTCTAATAAGGTAATTCCCCAGAGAAATAAATACACTGTCACATAACTCAGCCCTGTCTTAGTAGATCTCTCCATTAATCTGCAGAAATCAGAAGAGCAGCATCACAAGACAACATCAGCAGGGAGTAAGGGCTGTTGTGGTGTGGCCACATTGAAGCCAAGGACAAAGTGAGCCGTGTTAGAGACATGAGCGGCTGTGAACAGACAGTAAGCGGCAGGTAATCAGTGCTCATTCTCCACACTTACCCATAATTTTGAACGGGTCATTGCTGGTGTGTTTTTCAGCCTTCTGTGGATGAATTCATGAATTTATTATAAGAATATTGTATAAACTCTGGTTCAAATTTCATTGAAACTAACGCCTGCCAAGAATAATATTTTAATGGTACTAAAGCCTCTGATAGAGTATGTATTACAGCCATAATTTATATGCATCACAGAAGTATTCTATCTCAGAGAAAAACTAAATTTTCTGCTTTAATCAGTACTAAATCACTGTTATAAATACAATCACAGTTATTCATTGCTTTTCAGTAAAAAGTTGCTTTTTTGTTCTTTTAAGAGCTAGTCAAGGTATCTGGATTTTTGTTGTAAGGTTTAAAGTTATAAAATTATAAAATATTAAGAACTGACCTTCAAATGATATGGTGGTTGGTTTTCTATGCCTCGTTATGGTGAAGGTTTCTGCAACGGTATGATATTTCTCCTGTTCTGGCTATAAGACCATGAACCTAGGAGAAGTGTGTGCTCAGTGCCCACCCAGCCATGAAGCCTCTGAAATCCCTAGAAAGGACATACAGGGACGACCAGCCAGGGCAGGGGCGAAAAGAGGAAGTTTAATCATGGAATCAGGTTTATATGGCGTTTGGAGGGATACAAATTCACCAATAGGGGACAAGGGGAGGTCTGGCTTTGTGCCAATAAGAGTAAGGGGATTTAC
>JAWWLZ010000139.1:30434107-30526391 GCA_035041345.1 Poliocrania exsul | reverse complement strand
ATGTGAGGTCAGTGTCCTTCTGCCAGCCCCCTGGCTCACCAAGGGTTTCTGGGAAGAAGAAACAATGACCAAGCAGTTTTACATTTAATACATTTAAACCACATTAAAAACATCAGTGTTCAAAGCATTCTCAGTGGCATTCTCAGTGGCTGGAGTATTTTCTTCATCCATCCATTTCTGGCATGAAGTTCTCCAAGCTTCATATGGTGAATGCATTGCCACAAAATGATTTTTTGGAAGAAGAGACAATGTTCCTGTACAAGAAAGGCAAATTGTTTCTTATGAACCTTGGGCAGTTAGGTTGTAGGTTAGTGCTAGAGTGCAGCTTTAAAACCAATATAAATTTCATGAGTCTACAGTCTTGTAACCTCTTGCTTTATTGTCCATCATCCTATTTCTGTGTCTTTAAAGTTCCAAGGCCGTTAGTTTATTTGGCATTATTTCCTAAGGCACAAATCAAGATTTAGTCCAAACTTGTCAAAGCAGAAATTTTTAAGACTACAATTTTCCCCTGCAGACATCCAGAATTATGAAAAATATACTCTAACTTTTCACTAATGACAGTTAAGAAAAATATGGTATTGTTTCTTCCATAGTTTGCTCTGCTGTCAAACGTTGTCCAATTACACTTCATATGTATGCTTGTGTGCTTCCTAAATAGCTTTGGAACTCACAGTCTGATTTCAACGGAAATGGAACAAAAGGACATTGATCTCAAAGATTATTATGTTTCCATATGTTCTACAGAAGTAGAGGATGGAGATCAGATCATATAGTGTGTAGCTGAGGGAAAGGCTGCCAAAGAAGTGCACATTTTTTATGATACTTGAGAATCTACACACCAGCACTTACAAGTATTCATTTGTAAAAATATCTGCAGGGTTTTTGTACCTTAACCATCAAGGCCAAGCAACAGCAAGACACTAGTTCATAGGAAATGTGGCTTCATTCATGCTGTAGCTCTGTGCGGCACTTGTTAGTTATGTGAATTTTTCTTTATCCAGACGTGGATTTATAGCCAGCTGGGGATGGAGTTTGGTGTGCAAGAAATCCTAATCTCTCTTATTAACATAACAAAGTACTGTGCACTTGTCTGGGATTTCTGATATCTGAGCTCCATCTAAAGTACCTGATGTCTGGACATTGTAGCTCGTAACTGCACAACTCCGTCGCGGAGTCCCTCTGTGCAAAATCTCGTGCTATAGGTTTACTGTAGAAGTTTTGTGTAATTGTCCTGTACAGGAGTATAGCTGTCCTTATCTACCAGCTAAGATTAGTGGAGGTGGAATTAGTTTAAGCAGAACTCAATTAATGAAAACAATCACTCAATTCCAATGTTCCACATACAGATTAAGCAGAAAAGAGAGAACATCATTCTCCACTGGTTTAATGACTATTTGAAATGGATGGGGAAAAGAGCTATTTGAAGGTATGTTCATTGGTAGAATTCATTAACAGAGGAGGGTGGAGAACTCATGAAAAATTATCGTGTTCTACACGATGTTGTGAACACAATGAGCTAACAATGAATTCTCAGCTGGTCATATTAGGCTGTTTGCAAGTGCTGCACTAAGGTAGCTGGAATTGCATTGAACCTTCATAGGGGTCTCTGCCCACTGTTTCTCTGCCTTTCTCAGGCTAGCAGAGCTCAGACCTGCCTGTGCAGGCATGCCCTCCGTCACATTTTTGCAGTGTGATTTTAAGCAAGTTGTAATCAGTAGAAAATGGGTAGGGCTGGGAAAAGGTTAGAACTTGTCTGGAACTTTTGGTGAAACATCAAGAAATTCTAATTCTTCAAAACACAATCTTTTGTGGAAGTGTGCTGATTTTGAAACAGAAATCTCAAAAGGATAGCTCAGATTGAGAGCCAAGTGCATAGATGAAGGCAAAGACCTAAAAACCTGGATAATCATGGAACCAATTAACAGCAGTTTTCATCTGGGATTTAGGGAGCCAGCATCAGAAATCTTTGGTTTGTAATTAGATATAGCAGAGACATAAGATTCAAATGACAGTCTGATATCCAGCTGAGATTAGGAAAGCAGTAAATACAACTATGGATTTTTGCAACCATTTAGTAGGATATCAAAATACTGGATGTAAAAGCCCAAATTAGGTTAGGTAGGGTTTGGAAAGCCAATTTGCTGCTATCTGAAATCACATACCAACATTGCTAAACAAAGACACATATAAGGCTTTAGCAGTTTTTAAAGCTACTGCAGCTCCAACTTCCACAGCAAGAAGCTGTTCAAGAAAAGAGTCCTTCTTTCAGATATCATATTGAAATCTCTTTGACTTGGCATGAGATGTTGGACAGTAAGAATTTTTTTCCATGGGAATGCCCATGTAAGATATACATGTAGATATTATCATCACAATTTTATATTCTATATTCTATAAAAATATTATATAAAAATCATTCCATAAAATATTCTATAAAAATAATTTAAAAACCCAAACAAGCAAAAATTATAGGGGCTCCTTGTCATGTGTAAGGGAAAAGGGGTGTAAAATTATTCATATTTTCCCATTCCAACTGCATCTTTTAGCGGTAGTTTCCTATTTAATTTGCAACATTCCCCTGTTAATTATACAATTGATATTTCAGTAAGGCTATCAATATTTGAGTGGTATCAATGAAGAGATTGATTGAAAATCAATGTCATAGATATAGCCTTAAATAACTCATAAAATAATTTTTCTAGGCCATCCTTGTATAACTCTAGATAATACCCAGCATCCTAATGTCAGCTATTTAATTCCTCTGTTGCTAAAACACACTGGTATTCTTAGGAACCCATAATAGATAGATGACAGTGCAACATATGAAGAGATGAGAAGCAGGATGGAAAGGAATGGAATGGAACATTAACCAAAAAGATTCACAAACTTACTAAATAAGTATGAAAGACATATTATATTCTTTTTTCCTTATCAATCATGATATTTTTGTTAATATGCCTTTTTATTTAATATTTTCCTTCTGAAGTATTTTTAGATTGTCTTTTGTCTAGCTCTTGAATTTATTATGTCTTTAAATTAACCTACACTGGTTAATTTCATATTATATATTGAATAGAGGTAAAAGGTAATGTCCAACAGGCCAAAAATTCTTAGAAAAGCAGGTCATATGATGGTTAGTAAAAATCTTGTTCAAAACACCATCACCAGTCATAGACACCCATTTGTAAGCTTCACATTTCTGATCCCTACTTGTTCTACAATATCATATAATTTTAAGGAAATTTAGAAATGGAAATAATTAGGATTCAGATTCAGATCACAAAGATGAAGCATAAAATGCCTGGGGATAGCCTGAACAATGTCAATGAGTATTAGTATTTTATCATAAAAGAGCCCCAAATATTTTGCATAGAATGAATTACAAGATTAAAGACTGTGCTGTAAAGACTGCATGCAGGATAGAACTTTTTCAGTTATTTTAGCAAAGAAGAGAAAGCTATTTCAGAAAGTTTCTGTCCAGAATCATACTGAAAGGCTACACTTACTGCCACAAGATTTACTACCCTAAATACAAAGGTAGAAAACCAGTGTTTTACAGATCTAGTCTAGTGTAAATATTTTTGTTGAATGGAGTTCTTAGGAGAAAAACTCCTTTAAACTTTAGTGTCTATTTTCAAATGTCTACCAGAATTACCTAGAACTATATACTAGAGTATATTTGGGGAAAAAAAGTACATCAAAGCATATACATACCTTTGTGTGTATACTGAAGTTTGGGTTCTTCATTTTAAAACTAATCTTACTTGGAGAGCACTGAAAACTTTCCTTGAATTTCTCAGGAAAATAATTTTCTTAAAGTATAACTCCATTATCCAATAATTGATTTGGAAACCAGAATATCAACAAGAATAAGCGATGCAAGAGGGTATAATCACACCAACAGCATGAAAGCATAATAAATGTGATGTGGTCATATTTTGGATTCTTTTAATTTCTGCTGCAATTTACTGTTCGACTAAAACCCAGTGCAACTGAGGTTCAGCTCTATAATTCTTTTTTAAAGTATATGCTGGTAATTCTGTAAATGTCCAGTAACACTGCATACAATCATAAAGATCCATTATACAAACTATTATTTTAACAGTACTTTTGCTATCAGAGCATATGGAAAATACGTTTTCATGAACAGATAAAGTGATAGTAACTTATGGAGGTCAATTTTAAATTTTCTGATACATTTTATTATGTATTGGAATAGTGTACTGTCAATAAATTTCAGATCATTGAAAGTAAATTGGAAAAAAAATCAATAAGGCCTTTCCCTAAAGCTGAAGCCAGAAGTTCTTTGGCCAATTTAATTAACTACTGTGTATATCATCAGCTTCAGCTGAACCCTTTGAAAGTCCTTTGCCAGGTGGCTACTGGCAGGAAAAAAGGGGCCAGATACAATACATCAAGGGCCCCTCAAAATAAATGCTAAAATGTGGGAAATCTAAATGCAGCTTCTTCATATGGCTTTCACATGCAAAATTGTGAATATAGTTATATTTAAGAATTTTTTCACAACATGAAAAAAATACACATAGACATATATAGGCAACTAAATAGTAAAAGATACATTAACTCCTTCTGAGAACTATGGCAGTGGAGCTCTCATCCAAGACAGCAGTGAGATTATCCCACAGGTATGTTTTTCATGATGACCATGATTCCTTTATTTACTAATGTCCACTTTCATATTGGACCAGCACACAACAAGACTTGTAGTGACTCTTTAGATCTGCTTTTCTCCCCAAAGAGCTTCTTCCTAAATCCCAGCTAGAGGCATTGCTCTATTACTACTGAATAACCTTACTCCAGAGACAGGTAAGGAGGAAAGTTCCATGAAAGCACACCAGGCTCTTCCAGCTGTATAAAGCTGCCAGTTATACCTCATGTCATGTTTGTTTACTGTCTTCAAATGACTCCTCAGCTGGAGGGCACAAAGACACCTGGGAGAGTTCAACAGAATGCCAGGTTGACATTCAGTACCAGCATTTAATCTGTCCTTTTCCTTTACTCACTGGCAAAATGAGACAACCTCCCGCCTCCCAAGTCAGATTGAAACTATTAGAGCTTCTCAGTGTTCCTTGAGGAACTGTGAGGAGGCAAGCTATGCAAATGAAACATTACTACAATTTTGCCTCTCCATTAACAAGGAGTGATTTTGACAGAACAGCTTGCATGAATAGGTGAAAATGGAATAGCCAGTATTATACCAGATTACTGCAGGTTCACCACCAATTTTCATTTGTGAGCTTGACCTTAAAACATTTAAATTAGCATCAGACAATCACTATTACACTTAAACAATCATTATGTCAATCAAACATGTATGTATCAAAGCAGAAAAGGGCAGAACTAATTGGCAACAAGGTTCATTTGGCACTATGAATGTACCACTTAGAGAACAGGAATGAAAATTGTATCTTTCATTACCTGAGACTATCAATAAAATTATAGAAATGCTGACGAGTAACATCTTCCGAAATTTTTGGCTCTGAAAGTACTGTACTGATTTTTTTTTTAAGAAAATGCATGCTTTCTGTCCTGTTTTGCTCTGTTTTCTCAGAAAAGAAACAGTATTACTTTTCTCCATCTTCTATCAAAGCATGATCACTCATAATGGTAATTTTTCCCCTGTATTCAGGGCTCCTTCCAGCAGAAATCACTCCACTCCTTGAATAGGCCTCCACTTCAGAGTGTCTGCATACATTTCAGTTGAATCTTAATGTTCTTTCTTGTTTTATTCCTTTTAGCATCACCATAAATACAGTGCTCATGTTCTGTTCCTTTTTCATGATTACATCTCTCATCCACATGTTACCATATTCTCTACAAATACTGTTCATGAAAGCTACATTTGTTCATCATCTGGCTTCTTTCCTAAATCACATTCTAATTTTCCTATATGAATCTGCATATGTTTGCATGTAAATACATCTTGCAGTATAAATATTGTTGTGTGTGTGCAAGAGAGAAAAGGTGCATGACAGATGTGTTTTTCCAGTTCTGTGCTGATGTTTTTTTCTAGACAGAAGTGCCTGGAAATAACCACATTTCCAGCACTGGAAATATCCTAAATTCACTTCAAGAAATGGAACATTATTAGAAGACTATGTTCTAAAATATGTGGTAGAGAGTAATCTTAACCAAAAATAATGATATTTTAATAGGAAGTATACACAGATCATTAAGGTTCAGAATCAAAATTCCATGGCATGAAATTAATTCTTGGTTGGGGTTTTTGGGGTGAATCTGGCCTGCTGTCTTCTCTTTCCAGAAGCAAACTGCTGTACAACACTCTGCCAGCTCAACTGTTACCTGCTCCTATGCCTTAATCTCACAGTCCTCTGTAATTCTTGATAGTTCTAGTTTGATACCTTCTTCCCATGTGCAATCTTTAACAGCTAAATAGATATGCCCAGCCACAAGACATGGCTTGACTTATTCATGCCTTAGCTGCTAAATATACATGCCTGCTGCAACTGCCAGCCTTGGAGTAGTGGAAGAGCAGAGGCTATATAGGAAAGGGAAGTTATTTCAGGATAGTGTAAGGCACCTACAAATGCACAACAGAAGCCCCAAAACTGGCTCCTGCTCCTGCAGCAACTAGTACTGCAGCATATTTCACTCCCTGCCCTGCTGCTCCCCCAGGTGTCTGGTCCATTTTCAAGGTATCTTAGATGGGAATGCAATCCAATGGCTAGTCACTGCTGTGAATGCATACTTCATTTTATATTTGCTTTGTGGCAGTTTCTCAGCATTGTTTTTCCCTTGTGCCTTTCTAAATTAGCATCTTTTGCTGCCCTTTTTTTCTTCTTTAGAGATATATAACAAAGTATACAATCCTAATTTTGGTTTTTACAGAAGGTCAACAGGTAAAAATAGAGTGGGAAGAAAGTCAGCAAAAGTTCACATCGTGTTGAAACAGTTCAGAAGCAGCACAGGGTTGTCACAGCCCACCTACTCAACAGTGCATCATGCAATCTTTGTGCTTTCCACCTTTAGAGGGTCTCCAGCAGCATACAGTCGAACACCTCCAAAAGAAAATGGTCACTTTCACTGAAATAGCTGAAAAGGGCCTTATTCCATCTGTGTGTACTGCTCAGAGTTTTTTCTGGTCGTCTGTACCATTAAGTGATGGTTCTTGGGATCACAGTGTTCCTGAATAGGCACTGTAGCACATTGAGTTGGGATGTGTATTTTTTAAACTGTGACAGCTGATTGTGCTGATTCCGCTGATTCCGCTGACAAGCACTGAGACTCCTGGGCTGACACCCAGAGCAGAGGAGGTAAGACAGTTGACTACCATCTTAACCAATACTCTAGTTAGAGATCCCTATTCATATTCTCATGAGGAGTTCTTCAGGCACAATGCTCTGCTTGTGTTTTGAAAAGCAAAGTAAAATTGGAACTAACATAGTGTGCTCACAACTCAGATGGTCTCACCTGGTAATTCTACCCCCGATGAGTATTTCAAATTCTGATGCTTTCTAAATAAAAAAATCTAGGATTTACAATTAATATAAAGAATTAATTACCTGATATGCTTGTGAGACAAAATAAATAGTCCCTCTATGTCCTCAGAAGAAATTTCTCTTATATAGTAATGAATGCAGCTATAAAATTCTGTATCAAAAGGAAATTGCCTTTATTCATCATTTACTCAAATTGCTTTCAAGTGCTAGTTTTCTTGTTAGATTTTTTTTCTGGAGGAAAATATATTATTAAATGTAGCTAGTTGGATCTTTTTCTATTTATTTCTTCACAACAAAAAAAAGAGACACTATTCTATTTTACTCACAGAAGTTTCACAACAGACAATTTCTAAACATTTAGAAACTTCAAAGGATCACTATTTTTATTCCTACTGTGTCATTATTTTTACTTTTTATTCCCCTCACGCTTATTAATGTCCATGGCATATGAGTACTGCAAAAAAGAGAACTACTGTTTATTCTTACAAAGCAGCACAAGATGTTTTTCTCATTCTTACTGTGGACTGCTTTGAACATCATTTCCATTGAGTATGCCAACTTTTCACATTTTGTGAGCCAAGGCCTCCTAATTTCATAGCCATATTACATCATCATGAAAGTTCAATTTCTCTTTTATACCTTAAGGATTACAATAATGAAATCTGACTCAGTTACCTTAGGGCTAAAAAGACTGAAGTTTTGATCAGTGATCACTGTCAGCTTTTGTGCATAGTTTCTTTAATCCTGCTTAGTGTGCTGGAGCCATTAGGATTGTTTTTGCTGAGTTTTGGACTGGGAACAAGCCTTAATTTAATCATAAAACTTTGTTCACATCAACCTAACTTTTGGGTCTGTTAAAGTTTCATTATGCGTGTTGTCTGTTCAGCCATGCTTAGGGACTTAGGTGATGCTGTCTGATAGTCACAGAGAAGTTATTCATGACAGTCAATTTTCTGTCAAGGTCCTCAAACAGTATACCTTTGAATATATGAAATGCAAAGTATTTCTTTCAAACAAAAATAAGCCAAATGACAATACTTCAGTAAGTCACAAGATGTAGAAATAAATGTAGTGGGAAATAAATCATCTCTAACTGATTCCACATTCCCAATTTATCCACCTCCCTCACTGCATTCCCTCTGCTCTCAAATGCATGAGTATATACACAAGGAAAAATCTATTGTGATCAGCCTCTGGTTTTAATGAAGCAGAAGACAACCAGAATATCATACTTGGAACTTACTATGTGCTAGCACCTTTTTTAGGAGAACTGTTTCACTCTCATCCTGACCTGTATATAGATTATACTGATATACACTTTTACCAACTTTTGATAAAAAATTAAGTTGTTTAATAATGCAAAGAAAAATATTTTGAGGATCTGAGCTCCTTTAAAATTTGAATAGGTTGTAAGCTCCTGGCACAGGGCTGAATATTTTTTAGTAGTTCTTAACTTATTGTGGTTTTCACTGGGTTTACAAGGACTGCACTGTTAGTCACTTCAAAATAATTTTGCCCCCTTAAAGGGACAGTGCCCTATTACCAGCTTACCAGCTACTGCTCATTCTTATTTCTAGGTAGAGTTTACCTTCATTAAGGGAGTCCAGGAAAAACGTCCATATACTGCAAGAATGCACAAGGTTGACAGTGAATGCAGCTCGCACACACTGAAGCCAGGTATATATCTCATGGTGGAGAGCACATAGCAGCTTTATTTCTGCCAGCAGTAGAAGTGAGTGTTGAAGAAATGCTTAAAAAAAAAAAAGAAAAAGAAAAAAAAGGAAAAAAAGAAAAAAGAGAGGTATAAAATGGATATGTTTCTTCAAGAACCCATGAAACTAGCATGAAAGAAACAAGTCCTTCTAAAAGGAATATCCCCACTTAGGATGCTAAGGTAGGCTTGGACATGACCACTGGTTCAGGGACAGCTATCTTCCTTCCAGTGATTTCTACCACCTCACATCCCCTAAAAAAAAAATCGAACTCCTGTGTCTTTATTAAGATGTTTAAGCTTTATCACACACATTGATTTCTTCCATATGTTAGCATTTATACATGACCTTACTAAAGCAATACCATCCCATAAACAACAGTACAAACAAAACATGTGTCTATTTGTAGATTACTGTGATATTTGGATACCTAAAACCTTACTGGCATTTTGAAGTTTCTTAGCAGATAAAACATGGGAAGAACTTTAAGTATGTGCATCCTTATAGCTTTTAAAATCTACCCAGTGTTCCTTTTTTTAGTCACTCCCAATTATATACGATTTTTTTTTAATTACAGCTCTATTTAAAAGTGCTTAGACTACAATGTTACAGAACATTTATAAATAACAAACTTGGAGCAAGCTTTACATTATTGACTTAGATTTGCAGAATCTGAAAACTTTTTCCTGCATCCACGTTTGTAATCATGTAGGTAGTTCTTTAATATCTATCCTTAGGCTATACAAGCATATACAAGTATTTAATATTATTTTTAATCCAGCATTTCTGACTGCTTGCTAATCTGAAAACAGTAGAGGTCATTTAAAGCTTTACCTGATTAGCAACTCTGATTAAAGATTAATAGAAGCTTCATTATTCTATGGTTGAAAGAGCTTCATTACCTCCAAAAAACCTATATCCCACATTCTTTGGTCCTCTACTTTCTGGGTACTCAATCTTTTTATCTTATTTCATCATAAGAACAGGTGTGAGGGATACAAGACAGTTACATTACACTTTTTCCTTAAATAGACTAGCATCAAATTCTATGTGGCTTTAAGTATGAAATGTTTAAGAAAGGTTTAGGAGGTCATGCAGTTCAACATGACTTTGACACAGAGGAAAATTCTAAAATATTTTTACTGCCAGGAAGAACTTTGTTCATTTTGAATTATGCATAACTGTTTTCTGTTATTCTACTTACAAACCCATGATTTAAACATCCTCCCGCATAAGGTTTTTCCTGCACTTAACCTGCAGCCATGGTGACACTATAGCACTCCCATTGCAAAGTGGGCAAACCAGTTAAATCTCGATGAAGCTGAAGTTAAAGCAATAATATTAAACAATACACGAACTTTATGGTCCAGAAATTGCTTCTAAATTAAAGACACAGAGAAGAAAAAGTGTGTGCAGAAGAAAAACCATCTTTTACCCACTCTGATTAAGCTGAAACAACATTAGAGATATTCTTTAACATTAGCGGGAGTGGCAAGTCAATATTACAGGAAGGAGTGTTGCATTTAATTGCATGAGTCAAATTGAGTCTTTGTAACTGTTAGTTGCAATAAAAGTAACCTTGTAACAGCCAAACGAGTTTACTGCCTGTGGATTGACTTGTAAGTGTACATACACATGAACAAGTGTGTATGTATGAACTCGTATGTTCTTATGACTGAGGTATCAGTTATTGATTTACCAAATTTTTCTTAAGTAATCTATGAGACTATCTCACAAGCAAGGACCTTCCAAGACCAGACAAGAATCACGATATAGTGCATTTTTTTTCACAGGACTATACATCACATGAATTCACAAGTGGCCATTTCAGAGAGTATGGCAGCTCATTTGGTAAATATTATATTCCATAGGTATGAATGGAAGCAGTGCTGGAACTTCTGCATCTTTGTCTACTACCGTACAGAATAACTTCAAATTAACTGTTCCCATTGATAGTCTTTTAAATGGTCGAGGCCTATACCTGAGATATATCTTAGCAAAGACAACCAGGTTGTGGAACCAGAGCAACAACACTAAAATGAATCAGAGGATTACAGTGTCCTGTAACTAATGTCCTATTTTCCAGTGCAAAGGTTCACTGGAGTAAATGAATATAATTTCAATTTCCACAGGCAGATCAGGAAAGAGGGAGGAGTAAGAGAGAAAAGAGAAGGCAAGTTCTGGAAAAATATAAGGACTGAAGAAGTGGGAGAGCAAGGGAGAAAAGGGTTGATAGAAAAGCAAAGGTACTAATGGTATGAGATGAACTTTCTTAGAAAATGACAGCTAGAGGGAAAAAAAGATGGAAGAATGGAAGTCCAGGAAGAAAATTAAACTAGTGCCAAAAGAAGAGCAGGATATACATATTTTTAAAAATTCCTTTTTAATTTTTCTTTTCCTAAAATAATTTTGGGGCAAAACTGCATAATTCCATCCAAAGGTGTTCAGTCTCTGAATACGACAATAAAAATTCAATAAAACAAATACCGTGTTAGAGCATTGATTTTTTACTGCCATGGATTAATGAGTATCTTTTTAAATGGTAACTCCTGCATATAAATGAGTAACATGGATCTCAAAAAGGTTACAATTCTGGTCCAGCTGAATCATGAGCATATTACAAGTTTGTTTCAAGATACTGTAAAGAATAAAAAAAATCATTTTCCTTTTCTAACAGCACAATTCTAAGTAAGAAATACTGTTTTACTAATAAAATAGTAGACATTGTTAGTACAAAATTATTCCTCTTTAAGAACAATATTAGCTATCTGAATTGCTCTGGGTTAAAGCTTCATCCTTAACACAGGCATACAATTTTCATTTTCATCATCAGCAGTTGCTAGGATCCTCTTCTGTTTCCTAGCAACATATTTTTAACCTACTTTCCTAATCCATCTCTTACAATGAACAAGTCTTTTTAGAAGCAAATCTTTAACTCTTCGGTCAATACAAGTATATGCATGTAATAGTAAATTGAATATCTACCCGGAAGTATTATTGAAAATTCACTATTTTTCCTGAAATTAAGTGAAATGAATGTAAAAATGATAATGAAGTACCTCTGAAGAACTGTAGATTTTAAATGTCTAGTGTCCTTGTTATTCTGGACTTACTATCATGTCCTGGGGAAAAAAAATTTGTTCCTAACGGAAAAAATATATTGTTTCAGGAGGAAGCTTAGTGGAGAATTTGAGGAAATACCCTAATGCCTTAAAATAGAAAGTACTCATTTTTGATTACATCAGGATCCTTGGAGTGTAAAATACTGGATATTAAAGAATATAACACTTGGGAATATTTTGAACTCCTATTTAGAAGCAATAACTGAATAAAGATCCGAGCTATAATCCCTGTTTCCAGCACCATTCTCATAACCACTATTTAGATATCATCTTGGTAAAATTAAAATCCTCTGTTTTTTTGTTTTGTTTTGTTTTGTTTTTCACAAACAGAGTGGTTTTGTCCTGTAGCTAATTAAGCAAGAATTACAAAACACTAAGTGAAATGCTATTTGCATGGTGCTGTTTTTTTCATTTTCACTTCCCATAGAAACACTAAATGATCCAATGAGATAACCAAATCATAATCCACACTACAATAGGAGCATCACAGAGTTCTTTTGATATCAGTCTGCAATGTGAAAACCATAGTATCTTCCTTCCGAGAGTTTGCAAATGAACCTTGCATGCTCCATGTAATTTAGAGCAATCAATCCGTGCAATGTCATTATGTTTCTTTGCCAGCAGGCATTCCCATAACCTGTCAGCAAGACACTTTACGTTCTGAATAACTCAGCAGGCTTAATCAATATGGCATGCAAAAGGAACACCAAGATCACCTTAAACATATATCAGTCCACATTTTGTCAAGCTAAAATTCAGATACCAGAGAAGACACAGGGAAGACTGTGTGTGACACAGAAAAGCCATGCTGACATACCCAAATTTTAAAGCATTTTTCCTACTTCTAAACATTAAAAAAAAAAAATCCAGATGTAGATTAATAAATATTTATTATCTCAGCTGTGCTCCTATCCATCAGTTCTTACCACAAAGACGACTATTGATTTATTAGTAAAAATACAAAGTTCTAATAAAGTATTAATTGATGTGTTCTATTTTTCCTCAATTTTAGGCAACATTATGATATTCATTTCTTTGTTTCTCCTTATTTAAAAAATAAACATGGAAATATTACCATGTAATATGTGACATCCTATACAACAAGGAAAGTGTATAGCTCATCAGCAACATAGAAACAGATTTTTTTCATAAACTATTGATTGAAACATTTTAAAATTTCTAACACTGTTCTGATACATTAAATAAGTTGTAATTAAATTACAACTAATTATAAATGATCAGCTCTGATATTTATTGAATATATCCTGATTTATATAAAATTTTTGTCAATTGTGAAAATGTTCTTTCTATAATTACATAGACAATAGATTAGTAACTCTTCTAAAGATACCTGTCAATTTATAATGTTGGTGCACTTGTGTTGAATAAGAAGCTAGTATATGTTTGCAAATTATACATCATTACTTATAAATAGCATAATAGAATAATAGAACAGATATCTGACAGTTTAATTTTTTTGGTAGGCACTGTGTTGTATTTGGTATATTACAATAACTTTCCTGGATATAAACTCTTATTCCTGAGGTACTACTGTGGTGAGGTGTAGCATCATGGTGTTCTACTATGGATATGTAATTCCTACTGAAGAGGTATCCCAGAAGCCAACACTGCTATGTCAACATAGTTACTTTCAGATGTACCACTAATTATGCAATGGGACTTCAGTAGAGGTTTAAATCATATTTAATTTTCACAGTGGAAGGAACTGTGGCATGTGAAATTCAGTGCAGTTATTTTAGGCAAAGATATATCAATATTTGGTTGTTTAATAAAGGTTAATACAGTAAATAATTCTGAGAAACTCTAAAACACCCATCCCACAAGGAAGTATTAAACACCACTGTAACTGCATACATAAAAAAATTAATTTTAATTTTGAGAAGTGTTTAGCGTAGCACTCAGATTTTATTAGGTGAATCATTTATATATGATAAATCATTACAAATCCACAGGAAGGAATCTGAGAACCCACTGCCTTTTCAACATGGATTTTTCATTTTTGAAACACAGAAAAAACCCAAACAGCAAGAAGAGAGACAGAAATATTAAAATATGCAAAAACTTCAAAAGAACAGAGATGCTTAATTGCTGTCCAAAGTAAACACCTGAAAATTAAGTGAAATGGCTCTGTAAGTCATGCCAAGCCTTGTCACAGAATCCAGTATCTTTTATCCTTAGTGTTGTCCACAGGAAAGGACTAAAATATCTGAGACCTGCATTAAGAATGAAATCACAACATTGCATTTCACAGTTGTGCTATGGAGCACCTGAGGAAGCATGAAAAGAGGTTGACTTTCAAAAATGCTGAAAGACAGAAAGGCATGGGGAAAGAAGAGATCTGAAGGAGTTGTTTTTTTCTTTAACCTGATATTAAACATGAAAACATTCCCATTTTTTAGTCGAAAAAGTGATTTTACTTACAAGGGAAGAGAAACAACAGGCACTCTCAGAGACATCACTATTTGGAGACTTATGCTAGTCAAAAATCTACTGAGCAAAGTGAATAATCTTTGATATATAACATTTAAAATAAAAATTTCAAACCAGAATGTAAATCAATCACATGCAATTTTTTCCTACTATGATTATGACATCTTTTTTGTTGCAGCACAACATTCATCTCATGTCCAGTGATTTCTGCACAATCTAAGAGACTTCAGATCAAATTTCAGGATATGCAGGTTGACTTGAAGAACTATGAGTCCTTTAATTATCTTCTGATATAAAATTTAGTTCAAATTTCCAATGTCAAGTCCAACATTTGGAAATCAGTTCTTGAGAGAAGAAGCTGATTTATTAAAAGAAGTCATATCACATCATATCATCTTATTTTCACAACAGACTCTTGGCACACTGAAATACCCTATCACTATTAATACTAAGTCAGATGTATACACATCTAGATCTATCTAGTGTTACAAACCCCTTTCTATTTAATATTAATAGCTGAATGTTTGAATGGTTATGTCCAAAGCTTCCTACTTGAGTATAATAATTGTTGGTAGATTTTCATTAGTATTATAATTCCATACACTTGCAATTGACATGCAGGGATCATAAGATCTTGTTAATATGTTTCTTTCTCTTCTGCTTATTTTACACCTATATAACTAATTAGGCCCTAACATTTCTATTCTTAGATTACTGCAGTATAATCTAGAAAACTGTCACATCCCATATCTTTCCTGGGACTTTGAATGATGATTTTATTCTCATCTGTAGTCACTTTTCACTCTCATGTCAAGTATCTTTGCTGACAAACATCTTTGTTTCATATATGACTGCCATATGATGTCACAGTCATTTTATTTTTCTTGGGAAAAAAACTAGAAAATTCACTGAGCAAAAGAAAGTGATGTTGGAACTGCAGGGGTAACAAACATAGAGTGGGATTTCACAAGATATTATTTTTGATGCTCTAAGATCTTCATTGCTATGGTAACACTTCCAACATTATTGCTTCAAAGTCCTTCACTAAAGAAATGTATTGCACAAATACAATAAAAGGAAAATACTTGCATGTACACCCACACAACTGAAACATAAATGCAGCCTGAACAAAGACTCTTTGGGCGTTAACTAAATAGAAAACTTTGAGACATATCCTCATAAACACATACAAATTCAAACATGCTAAAAGAATTTCACTGTCATTTAGCACTGATTATGCTTAATCTAGGTACAAAGAAAAAGCATATAAAAACTGTTTATAAGTGTAAATTTTAGTGACAAAAAATACACAGATTTTTTTCTGTTATGAGGTTCAGGGTTTGCAACAACATGACTGTTAAGTAGGATGGCACTTAGAGACTGTTGCAATTCCCACAGTAGACACTATGGGCTATTTGTCCATTATCGGATTTAGGACTGCTGCTGCCACACTGCTGTGGAGGGACGACTGCACTGTGCTCAGAGTGTGTAATGTCAGCAGGAACAGACCAACCTGTTCAAGTCTCACTGGAGGATGGCCAAGAGGAGTGAAGAGAAGGATGTGGAAACAAGGATTTTTGTTTCTAACCCACCCCAAAATTTCTGCTGATGCTTCCATTACCTATCACTGCTGGTTTGACAAAAGATGTAATTGAAGTTCCCCACTGCAGTGTACACTTGCCTTGACTTAAAAAGGAAAATAAATTTTCACTTGGCCTAGAAATTAGGCAAACAATCAGAAAGTGACATACCCTCTGAAATATTTGGAATATGATGTTGCCAATTTCTCAGTTGGGTTCAGAAATGACTAAAAATACCACCATATGCAAAGGCAGTTGCAGCTTGTGGCTCATACTGAATCTCTCTCACTGGAAATATTCAAGAACTGTCTCAATGCAATTCTGTTCAATGTGGTCCAGAAAGAGCCTTCTTGAGCAGAGAGGTTGGACCAGATGACACATTGTGGTCCCTTCCAACCTAATCCCTTCTGTGATTCTTGAATTTTTTGATTTCTTGATCATCTCTGTTTCTGTTAATTCTTAATAACTGTGATGGCAACAGTTTCATAATTGTGCAAATAACCTAAAAATAGTGCACAGAAAACAAAATTTAAGAAGAAAGATTATTTTTTTATTTTCTATATTCATTATTTTGTGTGTCTTGAAAAATTGCTTTGGTTAGCAATAATACCTATTCCTGCCTAATTCCCAGAACTACCATATTATACGCATATTTAGTTCTTAGTCTTACAAATATTCATGCTTTGGACACAAGCTATCACAAAGTTGCTTATTATTTATTCACAGCTTTTACCAAACTGAACCTAAAGGCTGTAAATTGGTAGCTGCACCTAACTCTTACTTTAACATTGCAAAATTTCTATCACAGAGAAGCTCTAGAATTACATTAAATTCTGGTTTATAATAAAATAAGAATATAAATAATACAAATGCAAAAAAAAATGCTAAAATGTTTTTATGTAAAATGTCAGAAACTACCATTCATCTTTACAAATTGCTGAAGTTTACTTCCAATTCCTTATCAAATTTTGCAGATAAACTTTAAGAGCTCCTCATTTCTCCAACCACAGCCCTGAAGTCATACATTTACTTTCCATCCTGATCTTCAAAATACTTTTTTTATTTTTATCAAAGGCTCATTAACTTGATATTCAATTGATTTTTTTTCTTAGTGGCAGAGGTATACTTCCCAGAAGGTGAAATATTCTATTTACCTGGTGATTTATTAAATACAACTAATGAACTAAAGATTTCTGAACTGACTGGGTTTTTTTCCACAGTAAAATCTATGGTTATAGATTTTAAATAAATAACAGAAATATCCTCTGAACTGAAATATCTCTTCAGTTCCTTCCAGTTAGTCGATCTGGCAATGGTAGAGTTTAATTTTTCAAATTTGTCTTGTTATATGTCCTCAAAAGGACTATTAAAATATAAATCTACCTTATTTGCTCAGTACATATCTTATGGCCTTCAAAGACCATGCACATTATATATTAGTCATGGCAGTGTCCTTGTTAAAGTATAATTGTGTGTGATGTATTGCACAAATACCTCTCAACAGAATATACCTATCACATGTTTGCTACTGAGACATGGATTATTTCAGGTCAGTGTTGGCAACAGTCACTACATGCATTTCTTCTGTTTTTCACAGTTGTGTTTTGTTCAGCAAAAATTTTGTATATGGATATCCACTTGATATGGCAAGTTTGGGGCCAAATGTTGGCCTTTTCATACTGGGGAATCTGAAGAAAGTGGTGTGGGCCCCTTGTAGGCTGTGATTTAAGAAAGAACACAAACTGCCAGATAAGCTATATTCAGAGCATTCAACAATTAAAAAACCACTCATGCTTTTAAAAGAACCCAGAAAAGGCTTCTGATATGAGTATTTTGAGGAAACTACTTGTGTCCAGGACACTTTCAAAACTGAACACTATCTAACATCTATCTCCAATTCATGTAAATCAGATATGATCACCACAGATAAACTAAGATTGAGACATACTTTTCACTCTTTAACACTTCTCTGGGACGGCTTAAATGTTTCCTTTCCCAGCACCATGCAGATTACATCAGACCAGTGCAGCTCTGACTTCCTAAGCAATTTTTTTTTCCACTATAGTCTCTGCTCTTAAAGTATAAACCCTTACAATCACAATAATGACTGGGGGTTTGAAGTGAGTGTACTACATCGCTGAGGTACTGGTTCCAACACCTCCTCAACATGGCCTTTTGCAGAGCTCCTCCCTGTGGAGGAGCCAAGAAGCCAAGAAACTCTGCAAGAGCACAGCCAAGCCTGGCCTGGCTGTAATTCCATCTGTACTGCAGGCTTGCATATTGGAAGAGAGACAGCTGGAGAAGAAAATGCCCTGTATCCAACCGAGTTCTTGCAGCAGCTACAACATTACTGTAACTATTACAAGTGTGTTAGGATCAATTGAATTTCTGTATTGATAACATTCATTCATATATTGTGCAACTGGTTATTAAAAATCTACTTCTGAATTCAATATATGTTAAAAAAAAATTATCTAAATTCTCCCAGAACAGGGTTGGGGCTTGTCCATGCTGAGGCAGTCACCTGTTATCAATTACTGATGGTCTTAACCACAACTGAAAAGAGCTCCAATAAAGCAGAGTGTGTTTCTATTCTTTCTGTCCTGTACCTAGCAGAAAATTACAGTTCTTAGTATCTATTTTTCATAGGTTTTATTTTGTCTTCAAGCTGAGAATTCAAAGTGCATCCCAGCATCTGAGATTGAAGCCAATTACAACATTTTAGGATTCTCTGATTTCCAGTTTAATTTATTGCACCTGCTATTATTTTGGAAGGGTCATTTCCCATCTGTGTTTCATCACAGTTCTCTGTTACTGATGAATTCCAAAATTATTTGTTTTGATGTGATTCATGATGTAACGTACTTTTGTCTTTCTTGCACTGTGCGTTCATAGTTTGCTATTAGTGGACTTGCTTTAAAATGTATATTCTGTCTTACGCTTGCTACTGACTTGCTGTTTTCTAAAAGAGGCTTTCAGGGTTGTTGGCAGCACTGAATTCAACAGCAATGACGGCAGCAGTATTTCTTCCTTGCTCTGAAACACAGCTCAGGAGGGAAATTGTATTGCTAAGGCACTTCTATATCCTTGAAGGACCTTTCAGCTGACAATACGACTTTTTTCCTAGCTGCCTCTTGTCACCTTTGAGTCACTGCTCAACCTATCCCTTTCTTCTTCTTCCTTTTATAATACTGTAATGAATATATCTATTCATATTTTTTAATAGAAGAGTGGTAAAATGCTGGCTACACTTTCCCATTCCAAACAAGATGCTTTACTTTATACCTATCCCTTAAAGAAGTACAACAAAATTCTACCATAAAAAATGGAAAGCTTACCTCCTCACCTCCAAATGCTCTGCTCCCATCTCAAGCATTTCCTGATTCTTCTCTCATTTATATCTGTTCCTTCTGTTTTTCTTTTCTTTCTTCTTCTCTCCATCTCTTTGTCAAATTAAGTATGCAAATAAATCTCTTATCCTTACAAACCTCATTTCTTGCCTATTTCTCTTGCCAGCCCATCTTCATTATAAATTTTAAAGCCACCAATGTTCACCTTATAGCAAATGTCAGAAGCTCCCTTCTTCCACCTACCATTTCTCCAGTTCAGCTTCTCTCTTTGATTTCACAGAATAAATCTCTTCATATCCAAATAACTGATTATCTCATCTTAGCTAAAACTACTCCTAAAATCCATTATGCTCCCAAGTGTCTCTGGTTCAATAAATAATGTTGAAGTTTCATTAGCCATTATTTTCCAGTAGGCTGTCCCCTTCAGAATCCTCTTCCATGAAATGCATTCCTCCAAAATTTTATGAATATGCTGTTGGTCTCTCTTAACTCATCACTCTTCCCTTTCCACAGCTTTACCTAAATAATTTCCTCCACAAAGTCAGGTATTGGTGGATGTAGTCAGACCTATTGCTTTCTACACAAACACTATTTCTTTCTTCTGGTATCTCCCCACAAATGTGTATCCACCAACCCAAACATGTCAAACCCAGAACTTTTTCCATAAGCCCTCCTTTCTCCCTCCTCTCTTGCCTGCCATTGACATCATCAATACAGCCTTGTTCTCTGTGACTATACTAATGACATTATTGATTCGTACATCTCTCGTGTTAGAGAAATAATTCCATATACTTTTGGTGGCTTGTACAGCAGCCAACTCTTTGCTGATATCTAATAACGATTTGATAAGGAAGTGGGGCACAAACACTTATACCTGTGCCTCCTTAATTTCTAAGACCTTTTTTAGTAGCATATTTCACCCTGTTTATGCAGTATTTTGGAGCTGGTTTATATATGGGCTCTGGTTTCTCTATGGAAATTGCATGAGCTACTTGCTTTCACTATAAAAACCATCCATGGTCCCACTAACCTTACCATCTTTCATTCACTGCTGATGGGTGACTCTCATTTTGAACAGCTCATAAAACTTACAGTGTGTGCTTCGTAAATTTTCAAACAAGTCTGTACTATCTATTTGAAAAGCTTTCTTTGAGCACTGTATTCACCATGCCTTCAGTGAGCTTTAAAAAGGTAGACTGAAAAAGGGTCAGTCTCTTGAAATTGTTGTCTAGCAAGGTATTACTTATTTACGCTGTTGGTCCTAAATTACACTTCAGCTGAGCCTTTTTGAGGACTGACTTTTTGACCCATGCTTGTTTACATAATAGCATGCCACCTACAACTGGGTGCGACATAGTACCAAAAATAGAGAAAATGAGGCACTCTTCTTAGGATGTCTTCATTATTTATTATATATTACTCCTTGTTATAGTGTCATGAGTCAGATATAATCAAAAGGATAGTCTGAAGACTCAAGCAAAAGAAAAGCAACCTACAAAATTAGACATTCCTCACTCTGTCACAAAGTTTTTATGTGCTTCTAGGCAGCCACTGGAAGCCAGCCATTCAGACATGGCAACTAATTGCATACTTTCCCTATATCCCAGAAATGAAACTTAACTGATTAAAATATTTCATGTAATAACCAACAAAGTGTTTTAAGTCAGAGAGTTGTTTCCTTCCATTGTGATAAAATTTTCATTGAATTTTAAAATTGCAAGTTGTTTCAAATCTCAAAATGGAATTATTTTATTTCAAAAATAAAACTAGAATTACTCAAATGCTCTTTTTGCACTTTCAAGGGTATTTAAGACTACAAATACCACTGAAACTGATCATTTTTTTAAACAGTTTAAATAGGAAAAACACCCACCACCACTACAAACAACAACAAAAAAACCCAAAACAAAACAAAAACAAAAAAACTCCAAAACAAAAAAAAACCAAACCTCCAGGATTTGCAACAATAATAAACACACATTTTCTAACTTTTGAGTACTTGACTTTACAAAATCTGAATTTGTTCTTTATACATTTAAATATAGAAACAGAATTTTTTTACTCTGGAAAATACCTTTAAGAACACTTAGTTCAGCCATTAACCCACTAGTACTGCCAAGTCCACCACTAGAACAATGCCTCACCCAGAGATGGTGACTCAACCAGTTCCCTGGGCAGCCTGTTCTCATATCCAATGTAATCCCCCCTGAGACTCCTTTTTTTCCAGGCTAAACACCCTCAGCAACCTCAGCTGCTCCCCATATGATTTATTCTCCAGACCTTTCACCAGGTTGTCCCTCTGTGGACATGCTCCAGCACCTCAATGTCTTTTTGTAGTGAGATACCCAAAACTGAACAGAAGACTCAAGGTATGACTTCAGCAGTGCCAAGTCCATGGGGACAATCACTGTCCTAGTCCCATTAGCTACACTGTTTTTGATACAAGTAGATGCCACTGGCCGCCTTGTCCATCTGGGCACACTGCTAGCTCATGTTCAGCCAGCTGTTGACCAGCACCCCCAGGTCCCTTTATGCCAGGCCACTTTTCAGGCAGTCTGCCCCAAGCCTGTAGCACTGCAAAGGCATTTTATGACCTAAACATGTTTATATACACTTATATACTAAATACAATTTCACTTGATCAATACCTTTTTAAAATCATTGTCTTCAATTCAAGGTCACAGAAGTTATATCCACACTTAAAATAAAACATTCTGGGAACTGTGCTCTTGTCCTGATGACAAGTGGCATAGGTAACTCTCTTACCTGCCTGGACCCAAAACAAAGCAGCTACACCTCGAATACTTGTTAAATAATGCCTTGGTGTTATATGGAAGATTTTTTTTACTTTGACCACTACCATGTCAAGGATCATAGAAAGAATTTAATAGTCCAGACTATGATAAAATAGTGCTTGTATAGTAGCCTAAACTTAGCATAAGCACATATAAATGAAGCTAATTATGTTTGTGTGCCATCTACTTCCTTGTTTATCACCCCATCTGAAGCCTTTGGTAATTAATTGCACTAAGCTTGTTGAACAAACATTTGAGAGAAGGAGGGTAGAATTTTACTGAGTTGCTTCTTTCCTTGTCATACATCTTTTCCCCACATGGGTAATTCTTGCTGTAATCTTGTTTATAAAAATATCTTATTTATTGGTACCATTTTTTAAAAACAAAAGCAAAACAGCATTTTTATCAATAAGCTTCCAGCAGAGATATATTTGTGCATGCAGTTCTGATAAAGTATTTATTCGCAGAGATATTGAAAAGGTACTCTCTTGTTCTAATAATTTTCATCATCAGGTAATTTAAACCTTCTTTTTTTCACATGGATGTCCTAGTAGTGCCTGTGGGGAGTATTCACCATGCCATTCTGCAAAACAGAGATCAAGATTTGCTGGAATGCAATGATGGAGCAAGACTTCACATGACTATATATTGGCTGTGGCATTCTCAGTTGTAAAGGAAGAGTCCTGTATCTGGTCTCTACTATAAAGACAAATTACTTGTTTCATTAATGAATAATTAGTAGATATATATGTGAGTGCATGTATGAATACATGTTTATATATGGAAGCAGGAGTATCTGAAGTCTAAGTGGGTTTATTTAGGAGACAAGTGTTAAATGACTTAACCCAAGGCAACTTCAGAGTTTCACAAAAACAGCAAAAGGTCTAGAGGCTTTTATTGCTAAGAATTATACACTTCAAGTGCTCAGTCACTTCAAAGAAGGAGTGAGATCAGAGAGAGAGTTTGGAGGTTTTGTTTTTTTGAACTGCATCTTCAGTATATTCACCTTTACCCAGCTTCAGCTCTGTGAGGTGCTTAAATTATTAAATAAGTATAATAATTGCAACATTTCTCTTCTGCCTGCTGAAGTAGAGAACAGTGGGGAATGAATGAATTCATCAGTAAGAGTCCTAGCCTTCTGTTCAATGTGTTTAATTCTATACACTCTAAGTTTAAGCTGACATAAAATACATGTTCAAAATATACATATATATTTATATATTTATATGCACATGTACACACTGACTAGTTCATGAGTAATAGTTAAGTTATAAAGCAAGGGGAAATGAAGTAACTTCATCTAATACTGCTTGAAATTCACATTTCCAAAGGGCATTGTTCACCCTTACTATGCAACAAAGGGTTGTTTCAGCCCATATAGTGCACTAAGTGTTGCAGCATTATGACTTATACTGAGTAGTTAGGTTGTTACAGCTGCAAAAATCAAAATGCAGTCAGTTCTGAAATATCCCTGACTAGTTTATCGAAACTGCAGATGTTGAGACTTCCAATTTGGCTCTATGCAGTGCCACCTTAGGTGCAGTTTAGTTTATAAGCCCTTAAGGTTGTTGCTGTAGTTTCCAGAATATTTATTAGTGAGGCTGTAGTGCAGTGCAAAAATCACATAGCCAGCCCAGGTTTCCCTCTTTCTAAGGGAAAGTCATTTGCATTAGTGGAAGGAAGGAAGAGAAAGAGACTCAAGTCTTTGAGTCACTCTATACTAAAATAATATGTCAAATACAGATGAGATTAAGTTTGTCTATGGAAAAAATTGGCAGATAACTACAAAGGACACAGACATACTCAAAGTAGCTTCCATCTATGTAACAGAGATAATAGGAGTGAAGGTAGAGTGGTAGCAGTGCTTTAGAGACTACATTTGCTAGTTTGCGCAAGCAACCCTCAGCTATCTTCACTGGTATTTCTACCCACGTAAGTAATATGAAAGCCATGCAAGGCCATGCTTATATGTGATGGCAGATTAATTATAAGCACCTGTACTGCCACCTTCTTACATGTAAATGTGGAAAGGTAAATACTAAAAGGCTGTTAAGGGTAAAGGCATGTTTGTTGCAGCACAAGACTGAGTTCATCAGCAGCCCAGTTGAAGCACCTCATGGTCTTGTGAGACCTTCATATGTAGATTTTCTATTCATGGCAACCAAACAATCATGATAGGAGCAATGATTCTCATTTATCCAAATATAGAGGCATGATAGAATTGGGCACATGTTTTGTGGTGCATCTGGGTCCTCTGGTTTACACATAATGCAACAAGCACAAAAGACCAAAGAAGAAAGATACTAAGGCAACAGGGAAGCAAAGTTGAATTGATGTAGAACAAAATGGAAATTTCCTGCAAAAAGTACCACTTTTCATGGGAAATTTCTACTTCAGCAAAATACCACTGGCAGGCAAATATTTCATATGCAAAGTGTAGAATCAGCCTTTTTGAGAAAAAAAAAAGAGCAATTTTACAGATACAGAGGTATACTTAAGAAACAGATTAATTTGACACACCACATCCTTGCCTGCCTTTGTTCACATTATGTACATTATGTCTTTTTGGCACTGCAGTGAGAGAGCACCACAAGATTTGTAAGAATTTTCTCTTAAAGTAAAACTTGCTGAAGAAATTAAATTAAAATGCCTTTAGGGTTTGCTTTACATGACAAATCTAAGGGCTTTAACTGAATATAAACACAAAAATGACAAAAAAAGCTTTCCATTCTTTTAGCTGGCCATTAATAGTTCCTGGGGGTTTTATTGATAACTTTATATTTTTGAAGAAAAAAAGAACCCGTCTATCTCTATTTTCTGTTAGAAAAAATGTGTATTTTTCTTTCATGAAGTGTTTTTTTTTAAGTTTCCTGGTTTTGTTTTTTTTTTCATTCCATTTTTATAGTAGTATCTTTGAAATGAATTAGATTGACTTAGCCTCATACACTGTTTTCTGTCATTTAGTCAGTGTTACCTAATGCAGAGACTAGATGACCAGAGATTTCATTGTTGATGGATGTTTTAATTATTTGTTTTTCCTCCAGAAGTTTTTAGTAGTCATGGCAATAATAAGCATGCCTCCTGTGATTTCTTCACAAGGAGGAAAGTATTTGCATTTATATAAAAATATACAGTAAATATCAGATTAGTGGTCTCTCTGCAATATTGTTTCTTCTTATAGATAGGAAATTATACTCTGACTTGAGAAAAGTAATTCTCTCATTGACTCTAACCTTGCTATCCAACATTTTCAGAAATACAAAAGCTACATACTGCCAGGCATAAAATTAAAATAATAGTAAAGGAACACAGTGCAGTTATCACACAACAGAAGCAGCATCAGTTAGCAAAGGAGCCACAACAATGCACTCCAGAGAGAAAAACAGACCAATCATTAGCCATAGAATATTTATGAGAGAAAGACTAAAAGGAAAACAATTAAACAGATTTTGTTTTACATTAGGGTTTTCATCTTAAAAATAAGCCAATTTGCTTTCATAAACCCTGAAATTCAGTATAGTTTTCATCAAAGACTTGGTATATTTCAGATTTTACTTTTTAGTATATCTACATTACTGCCATTTATTTTCTGATTGAACTATAAAATTATGCAATCTAAAATCACACATAAATTAAATTATCCAGATTTATGAAATGGATAACTACTGCTCAGTGGCTATCTAAATGTCTAATTGATTAACCTTAAAAACTAAATTAAATTACTAAGGTGGGGTGCTTATCTCCACATAAAATTAATGGAGGACATTAAGATTCTATATGAGCTGAAGCCTATTTTAAGTATTTTGCTTTTGCCACAGAAATTGAATCACTGAAATAGAATTTAAATCTAGTGAAGATGAACACCAGAGTGTCCTAAACTATCACCACAAATAAAATATTTTTTCTCACTCATGAAACAGGAAAGTTCTGTATGATGCACTTTTGCTAGATGTATAAAATCAAGCAGTGTGACTATCTCCTCAGAAGGAATATTCTTTATGACTCAACAGCTACATTTTTAATAAACTTGTCTTTTTTAATAAACTTGTGAAGTTCAGTATTGAATGTTTTCCACTCCACCTACAAAGCTACAGATGGGCATGTGACAACCAATGAAAGACAAGTATGTACAAGTGCATATTGTTCCTAGCATCCTGTCCACCATTATATATCATTATTCTTTAGTGCTGCCTAAAAAGGAAAGAAATACAGCAATCAATGATACATGAAGAGCTGTTCTGCTGAGATCTGCATTTTTGCTGAACTTTGTCATAACCTTGAATGCAAATCAGTCTGTGGTGTATGTATCTTAAAGATTAATTGCTGTGGTTTGCGCCAATCTTTTCTTAATAAACTGAGTTAAAAATAACTCATTAGTTACAGCATGACACATTTTCTCCTTAATTTTAGGGATGGCAAATGTCTTTATTCTTAGAGCAAGATGTTCTATGTGATACCTACTGTACCACAAAAATCAGTGTAGTCCTCTATGCACCATCTGCTTACAGAATAATCATCCTGTGAAGTATTTGTCTTTGACATCCTACCTCATACTATTTTCTGCCTTGCAATATCTTTCACTGCAACAATGTTTGCTTAGCCTTGAGATTTATCCTTCCTCTTCTCTGAGTATTATTTAGAGTTATTAATAAAATTAAAATAATCCCCTATGCCATATTTGGGCTGTCTACAGCTGTCTACATGGAACTCAAAGGAAACATTTTAGAGAGTTACCTCAATGGAAACTCCATAGCTAAGAAAATTCCTCTGGCATTAGCATCACATATTCTATACAAAGGAATTGGTTTTCTTTAAAGAATTTTCCAGTAAATCACTATAAAAATAGCATTTCGCTTGATGTTTCCATTTTATAGTAGTGTATTTTTTGTCAACTTTTTTCTTTAAGACATTTTTTAACATAGAGAGTATTTGTCTTCTTTTTAAATTCTCCATTTGTTCAGTGCTTTATACCTAGTTGGAGCAAATGACAGCTGTTTCATTGACATATTAGTCATAAATATACATTTCTAGGGGTAGCATTAGACTCACTAGGCAGTGGAAAAAGAAATTATTTCCTTTATCACTATGCTGTCTGTTTTCTTTGGAAACTGTTAACTCTGTATTGTTCATTACTTCCTCTTCTCCCTTACCCAGCATTCTATGGGCAGGAAAATAATCTTCAGACACAACAGAGGTAAGAATCCATGTATTTTTACTACCAGCCCACCCCACTCATAAGCTAGCTGGAAATCTAAGATGATCTCCACTTTTAGAAGAACAGGAATTAACCATAATGCAAGTCAAAACAATAAATAAATAAATAAATAAAAATCCTTCTCCACTTGCTAAATGTCTATCACGTCTATAAACCCCTACTTTATCTACTAACTTAGATGCAATACAACAGTGCAGCTCTGCTTCAGTTCCACCTCCCGAGAACCCTGAGTGGTCTGGAGATGTGGCTCTGACAGCAGCAGGAAGCAGCTCCCCTGGGGAGGGGGTTGAGGTTCTGCCTTGGCGAGTACACGCAGTCAATAGCACTGCCTGTCAATGGCAATTGGAGACACTCAGTAAGAACACCATAAGCATGAGATACTGATGGCATAACACTGTAAGACAGTGGAAAAGTAAATTGACTATCCAGAATTTCATTTTTAAAAAAATCTGTAACTTATAAACCTATATTTATGCCGATATAATGTTACTAGGATAATGATATTGTAATGAAATCAGATGTCAAGTTTAAAATAATATGTTTGAGTCTATTAAATAAAGCTTTTGTAATCTATAAATTAAATATTTATATACATATGGGATCTTGAAAAGATTATGTAACATCCATTGGTTGAACAAATTTGAAGAAGACTGGTACACAGGCTGCCTCATTTTAGGCCTACAGTGCTGAAAAGTTTGAACATAATCTCAGGTGAAAGTGATTTACTATATGCCTTAGTAGGAAAAAAATAGCATCAAATGATAATATCCTCTGAGCAAGCACAACACCTCAAACTCATCAGATTTTGTATTATAAATTTTCTATTTTAATTTTAATTTGCCGTCAGAATAAAAACTATGTATTATGTGAAAGACAGTTATTAAATAATTGAAAAGTGTTTTTTAAAATAAATTTGACCATAAATTCAAGCAAGTTTATCACTTGATCTTTAAATCCAAAAGAGAAAATAAAAATAGGTAATGTGAATACATCATGATTCAGTTTCTAAACTTCTTGCTTTTATAACATTTAAGGCTTGGACTAGCAATAGCAAATTATGATGGTTAATCATACTTAACCAACAGAGTCACACAAACTAGCTGTACATGTCTCTAGCCTGTTAAACTGCAAACTAAAACCAGATTAGTAGAAATCACCTTTAGAGTGGATTAAGCTAATGTATTTTCCTTTACATTTGTTATGCATACATAGATGTGACATACCTAAGGAGTTGTACACTGTTAAACATGGCAAGGCAGTGGTGTATCATCTTCTGAACTAACACTCATATTAATTTTTACTGTTTTCAGTATTAAACTAGATGCATGAAAACTTGAGAAATTTGCTATATCTGAGGTCAAAATGTAATTATTTATTCTGTCATGCATTAGCCCCAACTTTGATGGCAGTTATTTTTTTTAACAGTCAGTTGATTATTAAAATTTTTCTTATTGCATGTTCCCTGGCAGGGATGTTGCCTCATTTGTGCCTTATTTCAATCTTGCATATTTTTAGTGTTAATTTCATCCAAAATCCAGAATAAAGATTTCATTTTACTTTGTTTGAAATCCATACAGAATAAGGGAACATCTGTCACAGTAAAACCAAAACTTTCCTAACCACAACTTCACAAAAAGCAATGAAGATTCTGTGTCCATTATGCATTTGGACACAATATCTCTACCATACCATTATTCCACATCCAATTCTTTAATTGATCAAGAGACACCAACATTTAACACAATGTCATGACTGTCTAAATGCTGACAGAGACCATTTCCTTTTCACATACAAACTCTTTTCAGAGTTACCCGAGAGGTGCACCTTTGCAGAATACAACAAGTTTTCTGGTGCATCTTCTTTCAAACTTTATCAAAATCATTTATATTAGGACAGTAATGGATGATGTGCTCATATTTTACCAGGTATTTTCATTACTTTAAGACAGCCAAGGCTTCAGGAAAAAAAATCTCACAAATATGATTAATGATACAGCATATTCCTATAATAGCGGTAAAGTATGCAGCCATCTAAAAACACACAGGAACACTTTTGCAATGATGAACTGCCAAGGAGATTAATTTGTTTAGAGCACTAACTCTGTGCCACATACAATTCTCAGTGTCATATTTGAAATTCCTTTGATCCTAGCTGGAGTTAGTTGCTACACCGGGTACAATCTATTCCCTTGTAAACAAGCCCATCTCTGCAGACTTGCCTGCATGGTCACGATGCAAAGATGAATTACTTAGGTCAGGCTTTTTACAGTTCCACATAGCTGCCAGAAGAAAACTGGCTTCCATCCCAGAACCTTGAAATATAAGTGAACCCACTTTCAGATTGTGTGTATTTGATTTTATAGATGTATCTAAACTCCTTCTTTGTCAAGTTAAAGTGCCACCAAATTAATAGTTTCAACTTCTGCTCAAGTCTACCACTAGAGAATGCCGAGGAACTCCTTTTATTCAAACTTCATTCCATTAGATGTAATAATCTATTGAAAAATATTTCAGGCTGCCAACTCCCAGAGTTTAAAACACCTTTTAAGACATCCAGCAATTTCTATGTGAGAAAATATCTACTTCTGTTTTAATGTTGTACTCCACATAATAGTAATAATACTACACAGCTTCACAGAAAGGAGTTCTGGAAATAATTCATGTTTTCAAAACACGCTCAGAATACAAAATCCCAGGTAAAGACGTAAAGTGTGAAATAGTACAAATAGTATTAAAAGGTATGCTACTCCTTTCTGTGCAGTCATCATCTGAGGATATAAGAAGACCCAAACAGTGAGCTTGAAAACTTTCAATTCATAACAATATATCTTCTGGAGAATAAATGGAAACAGGTCCATAAGGGTTGAAATGATAATACGAGCAGCAATTTATACTGTGCAAACTGCAGCCGTAGATATTTTCAGTACCAAAAGGCTGAATTTGGTTTAAATGCACAAAAACAATGTGATTTTCATTACAAGTCACAACAAATTTTCCTAGTTAAGACTTTATTTCCCTAGCGGATATTAATGCAGATGAACTCTTTATTTCACATCTACATTTTCTACTGTCATAGAGACATCACATCCCTGGGTATCTATAACCCTTCTCATATTTTGAAGGGAAAGAAATATTTGAAACATCCTATAATGAGAGAAAACGTAGCATACTATAGAGACCAATCAGAACAATGCTCATATCATGTGTGAATAATGAGGAACATGGAAACTAACATGGAAACTTCCCAAGATGCTCTCAGAGAAGAGTAATGGCAGGAAAAAACCCTCAAAGACCAGGTTATAGCTCAATCACAGGTGGACAGGTAAATACCAAGATTACATTAAGTAAGAAATGCACAAACTCCAAACTGAAAACTGCAGCAAGTCATCAGAACAACTTATACAACTCACAACGTCCTGATTGTCAATCTCTTCCCAAAGGCACTACAGATAAAAGCAGGCTGCAATGTGAACAAATCTTTCTGTCAGCTTCCAGCTGTCTCTAACAGGGGATGGCAGCCCTCATTGAAGGACTACACATAATCTTGCCATGAAATCAACATCTATATGATCTTGTGATGGTGGACACTTGCATTAAAATCAGTACATTAAAAAGTACAGTTCTAAGGCCTTTATGAAGTCTTAGTAAAAGATGGGGTTTTTTTAAAAAAAATGCTACCTCTTTCTTCAAGGTGTTATTGCTTAACTACTGGCTGCTTAGCATCAGGTTACGACCAGCTGTAATAATTTAATATGAATGCTAGTAACACAGTAAAACAGGAAGAAAGCCATGTACATGTTGTCTACCATCATCCTACAGATTAAAGAAAACTGCTTCCTGAATTGATCCCAACACTTACTATATTTATAGATATAGTAAATGCAAAGGTTATTGCAGTGGAACTCTTCTGCTATGAGAGATATAAGCCTATTTGCTTTTAATACAATAAAAATGCAATGCAATATATACCACTATCAAAAAGCATTAGAACAACTTATATAGAAAATTCCTTTGGATATCATTGCAACCCATAGGTCTGAATTTAGTGACAAATTAAGTTGCATCTGAAGTAAATCTAATCAACAGAACCTTAAGATAATTACAAAACACTGGACATGTGATAGTCTTGCGGATACTACAAGCTGTTCCCAACTAGAGAAGACACTCTGGATTTAAATAATCTCTTACTGTTTTTTTGGCTTAGTACCTGGAATTGTTCAAATTAACCAGCAGCTGAACAACAAGAAACAAGAAAAAATAATTTAGTAACATCAGAAGGATCTTTCACAATCATAAACTGAGAGAGTGACAATTTAATAAACACAGATTTTTAGGACTGACGATAATTATTTTAAATTAAATTATTTCAGTAGTTTCCAAAATGTATGTACAGAACATCTGGTAGGAGTATAAAATACTATATTGCTTTCTGTGATTTGGGGTTTTTTTGACAAGTCACTACAATACTTCCAAGAGGTGTATAATCAGAAAGCATAGATTAAGCTTCACCCTCACACTGAAAGGAAAATGTCTGCAGATCTCAAGGAGAATGAGGGTGAGTAGGTCTTTGTGAATTAGAAAGACCAGGCAGCATTGTTACATCAGTTAGCTAAGAGAAAATTCATCTGGAAAGAGAAATACTAAGAAGATTTTGAAGTCATAAAGGGAAGTGCTGTAACTCCTGCTAGCCTTAAAACACCAGATTCATCTAATTTGCAGTAGCCCATAATACCAGATATGCATAACAGCAGTTGAGTAAACTGATGTGGCTGTTAGACACAGAGCAGTAACAGCAAATTCAATCAGACTCCCCAAATATGCAGTTACATAACTTGAGTGTTGACCACTGGAAACAAACCCAAGACATTTTAAACCCCTGTTTTCAACTCCTCTGCACTTTAAAAAGCTTTGAGGAATACAGATATTCAAAAACATAGCTTCCTAGGCAATTACCTTAACTATGTTAGCACTAGGGAAGCATGAAATTTCCATTCACATCTTCCACTTCCTTCGAATCTCTGAAGGAGAAACATGTTTCATTTTCACACTGAATGTGCTGTCTACAATATATGCTTCATTCATTAGTTTTCAGAAGAATATTTTCATGTCTGATAAATAGCATTTCTGGGCCAATTTTACAGCTGTGTATCAGACAGAAACAATAAAAAAACCTGTTCTCACTAGACTATTATCCAAGTTGATCGTATGTTTGAGATTTAGATGTTTATAAAGGACTTTTTGCAATTATAAATACTATATGGCTCCTGCATATTCAGCTTGCCAAGTCTTTCCAAAGATCAAATGAAAACCCTCATTCTTTTCTATTTCTAAATGCATTCATTTGCAATGTCCAAAGGAGATCAGTTATTCCCTTTGCATGTCAGTTTGTCTCCGACTGTTATTCTCTTGTGTGTCTTCTTCCTTTTCATGTATTACCATAAAATTATGTTTGGAAAGTACCTGCGATGATTTCAATAACAATTAGAAAATTTCTCCTTAAATGTTATTACATGAAATTACTGTTCTATAGCAGGGGATCATCTAGTTTGCAAAACGTCTATTATGATTCTTATACCAGCTTCCCCATCATTCAGTGCCTTTAAGATGCTGGTGATGTGTGAAATTAATACACAAGTTTGCTAAAAATATCTGTCAACATCTAAAAAAAGCTTCAGATGTAACAGAAGACAAATTTAGGGATCCAATTTGTCAAGTGAAAGGGAGAAGGGCAGAAATGCAAAGATTTCTAGTCCCACCTGTATTAATATAAAGTTAATAGCTATAAACATCTCCAGAAAATCAGAGCCTTTGAACCCAACACTGCCTATCAACCTCTGCTATGAGACCACACTTAAGCCAGGGAGAACTTAATAGCCATAAGTGTCTCCAGAAAATCAGAGCCTTTGGACCCAACACTGCCTATCGACTTATGGACAGCACACAGGTT
Source organism: Poliocrania exsul (assembly GCA_035041345.1). Taxonomy (NCBI): domain Eukaryota; kingdom Metazoa; phylum Chordata; class Aves; order Passeriformes; family Thamnophilidae; genus Poliocrania; species Poliocrania exsul. The sequence goes on along the minus strand of JAWWLZ010000139.1, from coordinate 30,492,736 downwards.
GGAAGGATCACTGACCTCTGCTATGAGACCACACTTAATAGCAAGAAAAGAACTTTCCCCACAACAGTCCCGAAATAACATTTATTAATACAAGTATGTGACAGTTATTGTGGGTTTTGCATTGCTGGTGATAACATTGAGCCGCAAGATTGTATTTAATTGATGAAAAAAGACGCCAAAAGAAACCAGCACAAAACACATTCTACAGAGACAAGCATATCAAACTTAAGTTTCAATACAGCAGGGTATCCCACTCCCATGACAGACAGAAACTAACAACAGAAAATTACCAATCAGAAATACAACCACCTAAAACACAAATCTAGACCTCAGTAACACAGGGCAACAAAATGGCTTGTACACCACCTTCTCTGTGACACAAGCAAAAGGAAAGAACAGAGCTGCTTCTCATCAACACACATGTTGAAAAGGAACTGCCCATCACCAGGGAACACAACCACTAATAAAGTAAGTTGCAAAGTGCAAGGCAAGTTCCCGTTATTAGAATTAAAGTAGCAAAACACGGTTAGTAAATAAGGTGCTTATACAGTAAGAATGAAAGTAGCTGTAAAGTAGAAGCACAAGATGTGATAGCATAAGCTTTGTAAGAGAGTAAAATATAAGATATAAAATATAAAGTATAGAGAGCACATGGTTTCTCACCCCTACATTTTCCAAAGAGGTGGGAGGAGGCAGGGCAGCTGCGCTCAGCTACCCCCACAGAGACAATGATGATTTCTCCCCAGTTTTTGCTCATGCCCAATCTCTTTTTATACTTATTTTTTTCCTTTAGGTAGGTTGAGTGACTAGAGCCAATATTTTGGTGGTGATAAGACAGATGTCTGAGGGGTGGCTCCTTGGGTTTCTGCAGGGTGCCACAGGGTGCAGTGAAGAAAAGCCATGTCATTTCCGTAACACCCCATTCCTCAGTAACCCTATCAATAAGCACCTTCAGAGAGACAACGGTTCCTGCAAGCCTCCCTCCAGGGAGGCTGAGGCATTTCCCTCAACTCATCAAGACCTTATCAGGGTCATTGCTCCACACAACTGAGTAAAATATTCTGTTTATCTAAAGGGATTGAAAAAGAAAAATTTTGCTAGCCCTATTTACTTCTTTACACTGTGCTAAGAGAATTCAGTATTTATTATCTTCCTTTTTTTTTTCCACATAGAAGTTGCTAGTATACATCCGCCTTCCTGCACAATCTCTGTCTTTACATTAATAACTCCATACACTCATCTCTATAGTAAGTCATACTGGTAAGAAATAAATATATGTGATCCAGGAAGAATATACTGTTTCCGGTTGTATTCCAGCAGTTCCCAAAAATTACTGCACTTACACTGGAAAAAACTCCCTTTACACTAAATATAACAAAAACTTAGCAACACCAGTCGTCTGCTTCCCTCCTGGAAAATAATTCTCTTACTTGAAAATCCAGAACTGGAGATCGATTAAAAGAGAACTGTTAAAGAAACTGAGGACTAAGGCGCATAATTCAGTTCCCACAACTTAAGAAGCAGCCATGTATCAACTAAGCACAGTAATAGTCTCTGTATGCCAGCACATTTAAAAGAATTACACATTCTGTAGAATTCAGTGCAGAATAAGACAAAAAAAAAATGGGTATCCTGCAGATGAGTACCAGATGACAAGGCAGGCTGAGAGACTGAAAAGCAGAGATCTTGTGAAAAAATCTGCAGCCCATGGAAAAGCAGAAATCCTATAAAGCTAAATTAATGCTTGTTACAATCAACATGAATCAGCAACTTCATACTGAAAAGCACTAGAACACAAAGTCAGCTATTAGCTCTCCATCATCTTATATCCATCTATAAACATGATGCACACTGACACAGCATATACACGAGCTTTGACACAACTTGCTCATATATGCATGCTTCTAGAAGGTCATCCATTTATTTAAACAGGAGACCACCATTCAGGTTTTACAAATAAATGAGATGCTTTTGAAATCAACCAAATGATTTGTCTACCCGAGAGAGGCAAAATTCTGGTCTCAGTGGTAAATAATACTTTATCAAGTTGCCCAATTATTCTTTCCATTTAGCAGACAAATGAGAATTATTTCAAAGTCATAGTACTAGTCCTCTGCATAATTAATTTGCTACACATGTTTGAGCTCTCCATGATGGGTTTCGGAGAAAGTAAGGACGAATACACAACTACATACGAAATTCAAAACTAACACAGATTTTTCTATTCCCTAGGCCTCAAAACAAGTAAAAACTAAATTATTACCTGAATATATCTAGTCTCACAATTATGTGATACAAATATCACTCTGTAAGGTTATAGATAACAAAACCCCCTATTTTTAAAAATGGTTACAGCAGCAAAAATAAAGTTACTTAATAGAGCTTAAAAACAGGGAACAAAGCCTCTAGAATAAGAAATTCATTATAAAAGTTATAGTCTTATATGTATCTGAGAAAGAAAATTCCACTTCTAAGCCTCAGTCTCAGTGAATTCTCAGACAGAGAATTTATAATAGCATCATAAAGCAATCAGCTCTTTCATTTTGTTAAATTTATATACCAACCTGCCTAACTGTGATTCTTCCAGAGGATAATTGTAGACTGCAATGCAAGATAGAAAAAATTAACAGTTAGCTTGTAATACTATTGCAATTCACCCTTCTCACAGATTCCTGATTGCTTTACCACTATTTATCTGCATTTATTCATAAACGATCAAATGAAAATATAAACACATTCAATGCTATATTACAAAAGGCTTGTACTGAGAAAGAGACAATTTTTGTTAGTGTTTTGTTAACGTTTTTTCATGTTTAAAAATCAAGCATGGAACTAGATTTTTTTTTTTATCCTAGCACAGATACAGGAAATAAGATTTTAGCAAGATATAAGTAAAGAATCACCCAATAGCTGTGAGACACACTGAAAACGTGTCACCTGTCTGAAATATCTTTACCAGTAACTAACCTCTGCTGTATTTAAAATTTAAACATTCAAATAACTTTCCCTGGGGAACTTACAGAGGTGAGGAAACATCTTAGAAAAAAATCTTGAACCTAAGGCAGGGGAACCAAGCCAGCAGAAGCACTGTGCCAGATGCACAGAGAGAGTGAAAACAATTTTCAGTATAGTTCTCAAACAAACAACTTGGGTCTTAACAAAACCATGCTCAGATACCACATTTCCTTGAGGCAGCCAGGGTTCTAAGTACATTAAGAGGAAGTGATGCTTTCCTTTAACTTTATGTATTTCCAGAATGGTTTTCCTTTAACATAGAAGATGTTTGACTGAGGAAATATGAATCTATACGATGAAAAGAGCCTTGATCACCAGTTTTTAACCTAGTCTGGAATGAGTTGCTCTTCTATGAAAACTGTTTCTCAATGTATAGAATAATTACAGGTTAAGTAAAGACAGAAATATCTCTACAAGCTGGTAACTAGAGCACTTAATATGGAATAGAGAGACTTGAATTCAAACATTTTCAGCGGCTAATATTTATTGTACATCATACACCAAGAATTCTTTACTGACAGATCCATAATAAGCCACTCATTTTAACACATTTTCATGGTAATAATCAGAGATTCATTTTGGGTTGAAACTATGACAAATTAAAATTGGGATTCAGTCTCACCTAAGTATATAATCATTAAGCAGCTACACTTCTCCAAATCTGTCCACCTATTTTACATTCCTGTCTCATGATGGAGGAGTATATTTATCTACAACAAACACAGAGTCTATAGACTGGTCAAATAATGATAGTTAACTTCCATATCATTAAAATTAAGCAAGATCACTACTCAGTGAAGTTCAGATTCTCAACACTGAGTAGAACTACACTTCAGTTTTGAAAATCAGCAATAGTGACCAATTCCTCCCTGATTTCAATGCTAACACTTGGTGAGGAATGAGACAGGTTTACATTTAGCTTGTGTCCAAAATAGCCTTGTCAGCAAGAATCTTTTGACTTAAACAGTCTTTGGATAAGAAATACAATACCTTAAAAAAACACAGGTCAACATAAACTACCTGACCAGTTTCTTAAGTAATTATTTTATGGTTAAAATGCTGAGATCTGGTGCTTATATAATATTAATAAGCCAAAACATATAATGTATAATGAGTCAGAAAAACAAACGCTAGGTGTGTAATCTGTCATTCACAAATGTTTAGAACTTGATGCTCCATCCAGAAACCTCTGCAAGGTTTAAAAGTTTATCAGATAAAATATAATGAAACAAACGGAAACCTGTTAGGTCTTATTAAACATAATTAAGAGGGAATGTCAAAATTAAGTACAGTAATTACTTGAAATTTTGTGATTGTTTATTTGTCTATTTCAAATTACTTTTAAGGAAATATTAAGTACAAGTAAAAGGCAGATTGCTTCCTGGAGATGTAGATCACTTTAAATGACAGTGTCTTTATCCAAGGTACCAAAAGAAGACACAGTGGTTTCATGACAAAAAGATAGGCATTTTTATTTCTATTTCTAACTAGCATTTGAACCAATATCTGGAAAAATATAATAAAAATTATATTTGAAATACTCAAAAGAACTGAAGACATGGGCAAAGATCTTTTTAAGGTGTAAAATACTTGAAGTCTTAAAAATAGATAATTTGGTATTATTGCACAAACCTGATGACAGTAGTATTAGAATATGCTTTCCGCTACATTGGCAGACACTATTTGATAGTTCTAGTCCTAAAATAGTTCAGCATGTTTCTGCAAATAGATTTCAAAGCATTAATAAATAATCTTGCATATCTCCTAATGGTTGAGTACAGAGAAGAGCATAGAGCATACAGATTAAAATTACACAAAACAGAAACTAAGCATGAGCTGTCAAGAGATCACCTTTTAACTATGTCATTGAGAAACTCACCTCCTTTGGTCTTCCATTTTACATCTGCAGAAAAGCATTTTCTTATGTTCAGATTTAATTTCTTTTGTTTCCATTTGTGCCCACTGATGCTTGTTCTGTCACTTGACACAATGGAGAAGAGTCTTTGCTTCCTCTCATCAGGTATTTATACAAATTGCAAGGCTTCCCCTGAGCCTTCTCTTCTCCAGGTTAGAGTCCCTAGTCTCTTTGCCCTTGTATGACAGATACTCCAGTCCCTTCACCATCTTTGTGGTCTTTACTTGACTCACTCCAGTATTTTTATAACTCTTTTTTTAGTGGTGATCCCAGAACTAGACCCAGCACTCCAGATGTGACCTCACCTAAGCAGACTGGGGGAAGGATCACATCATTTGATCTACTTGCAACATTCTTCCTTGTGCAGGTAAGAGGCTGTTTGAGTGGTTTGCAATGAGAGAGTATCGATAGTTCATGATCAACTACTTGTCCCCTTGTACCTCCTCAGCACAGAGGCTCTCCAGACAGCTACCAACCTGCACTAGTGAATGGGGTCACTCCTCACTAGATTCAGGACTTTGCATGTCCCTTTGTTGAACTTCATGACAGTCCTCTCCATCTATTTATCCAGTCTGTCAATGTACCTCTGAATGGTAACACAGCCCTCTGGTCTACTTTTCATCCCATTTTTTGCATTGTCTGAAATAGTGAAAAAAAGCTGGAAATTATTCTACTGCTTCTCACTACCTCTATTTTGACATAATTTTTTAGTTTCCTCAGACAACAGAAGATTTTTTCTCTATTACATTACATGGCAGACAAGTCTATGTGAATCTATTGTGATAAAATAAATTAAAAATTTAATAATACAATCCATTATTCTATTAAATTATTGTATCTATTGTGATACAATAATTTAAAAACTCTGTATGGGTACTAACTGATTTGTAGTATTACCAAGTGATTTTGGGAAGCATGTAATGTAAATACACCAGACAGTACATACAGCAAAAAATATGTCTGTGTAGTAATAAAAATCTTTCCACAAAGAGGTTATAAAAACCCCATGTACAAAGGTTTCAGGCCTGCCGACAGCATTATAATTCTAATGAGATTTTTGCACAACTTACAGAAACCTCAGAAAAATTAAGCACAGTAGGTTTCTGTGTTATCATTAGCTACATGACCAAGATATTACAAAGGAGCACTAATGCCATGAGCTTTGAAGTAACCACATTGTTACAGCAAAATACTATCTGGTATTTTCCCCCTGTTATTCTATAAATGACATTTATGTGCTGTAGCTACTCTAATAGCCTGTTCTCAAAAAGTGAAAACACTAAGCAGATGTGGGTCAAAATGAATTGTTTATATGGCATAGATTTCAGAAAGGTAAATTAGAGTTTAAAGTTATTTCCCCCTACTAATACTACTATACTGTGAAGTAAATCCGCAGCACAAAAAATCACAAACAGAAAAAACAAACCCAAGGCCCCACCATGAACCAAATTACATAAGTTGTATATCTCAAAAAAGATATGAAATTAAATTCTCAGAATCATAACTACAAACTCTGAAGGGGCTTCTACTGACCACAATGTTGAACAGAAAATTGTTCAAACAAATTTGTGGATTGACTGCAAGCACCTTTTTGTGCACATTTTCAGCCAGGTTCTTTGACTGTGTCAATCCAGATGGTGGCTAAAGTGGGTTTTTATCCTGAATGGACATATGAATGTAGTGCATTTACTGCAAATGTTCCTGCCTTCTAGGAGAAAACTTGATATCACCACTTGTTCACAAATATAATTCAGATTTATTTCATGGTAGGACTTTCTGAAGAATGTGCTAAGTCTTATTCAAACATTAGATTTGGTCTCAAGAAAAAAAAAATGTTTCTTGTCCAAAACTTCGGGTACTCTGATTTTAACAGCATGGCTGTTGCTTTTCCAAATGCATTTATAGCTATTAAAAAAAAAAAAAAAAGATAGGTTTTGATTCAAATACTGCTATACAGTCATCATCATCATGGTCAGGCTTTGCGAATGAAGATTTGGGAAGGGCTCTCCTCACGTGGATGTGCCCTTCGAGCCTGTGCAGTGGATTTGCCCTTTGAGCCTGTGCAGTGGATTTTTTAGGTAAGGCACAGCATGTGCAGAACTGGCCCCACCCTTTGCTCCTGAGGTTCATCTGCCACAGCCAAGCGAGCTTGGACGGTGACAGTGAAGTCCTCAGGACTAGAACCTACAGCCCTCGATATTCCCAGGAGGTCTCCCATCCAAGTACTAACCACACCCTATCTTAAAATGCACTCCATGTTCTTGGAGATCTCAAAACACCATATATTGCTTAGAGAATCATCTCACTTATAAGCTACAAACCACTAAACAAGATGAAACTTTACAAAGCAGTAAAAAAGTATTTGTGAACAGGACTGTAAAATTTTAAATTCCTCACTTGGATTTGCATTTTATAATGTCAAAAGCTGCAATTCACATTTGTAAGCTATACTTCTGTTCCCATTATCAATAATTGTGGTACTGCACACGGTTACATTTCTTTCTTTCTTTGAAAAACAGAATTCTGTATCTGCTGCATTAGTCATAACAATGTTAAATTTACCAAGAGCAAACTAGTGTAGGGTTACAGCTCTTGGATGACAATTAGAAGTTCTAAGTTTTGGTCGTCAGTGTGACAACTATCTGGCGTTAATCAAAGTCACTTATATTCTTTTTTATTCTCCTCAATTATTAAAACTCTCCAAGAGTTATCAATCCAAATTAGGAGTCGAATATATGGAAGAAGGTCAAAACACACTATGTGTTATAAATGTCATAAAGTAGTCTTAAGAAAGATACTGCAATCATGTTTATTCCCCTCAATTAAATAACTTAAAAATACATTTGTGTCTATAAACATAGCAAGACTTTCATGTGTTTCAGATTGAATATCAACCAAAAAAATTAAGTAATGAATAAGTGAGATTTACAACTGCTGTGGGGCCCACTTAGGCTAAACAAATTCTCCTTTTTAATTTCTTCTTCCTGTTATTACTCCCTCAGAATCTTGTGGGGATTTTTCTCCTGACTTACACAGTTTCTCCATTCCTCTCTAGAAGCAGTAAGGTAATATAGCTAAAGTTTTAGCATGGGGAGGTCTTACCAGATAACAGGCAATTGTTGCTGCTAAAAGTGACATTCATTCCCCCACCTCACTCTCTGTTAAATTGGCTCAGCAACCTGATGAAATTTCACTTTAAAAGGGCAGTTAATCCTTTGACCTTTGACCCAATGAAGTTGAGCCATTAATCCATATCATATCACTTCAGGAACTCAATTACATCGAACTCTTCAATGAACTGTGATCCTAGTCTTTCTTCATTATATTTCCTTTTCAGTTAATTTATAGTGAAATATTTGGACAGATTGTTACAATTATCTACCTTCTATTATCAGGAGCTCTTCCTGCTGCTCTATGAATGATTCCTTGTATTCATAGCTCTTTACACAGCAAATTTTACCTTTATGCTTGCAAAAGTAGTTCTTCAGCTTTCTTTTTCTAATGATCTGCCTATAACTGTAACAAAATCACTTGCTCTTACTTTTACCATGGTTCTAGTTTCAATACTGGGAATTAATTCTTGATTTAGTAAGCTATATAAACTTAAGCCATGTTTTAAGCATCCACCCTCAGAAATTTGAAGCATTTTTGTTTAACATTAGCACTTACACAGCAAGTAAAAAATAACAAATTTACTTCACAAAAAAGCTAGCTTACTCCTAGCAGTCTCAAAAACCAAATCAACACTGGGTTTACAAAAAAAACAAACAAACAAACACAAACCTATTAGACAGAAAGAAATACAGTTTTATCATGCTTCAGTCCACATATGCTTTTCTTGCATTAACGGTACATTAATTTATTTACCACATCTAGCTATTTCATCTCACTTGAATGAATGTGACAATACCTACATTTGTCTCAGTCTTGGAGGTTTCTTGTTTCACTTCATTTTCAGTGATAGCCAAAAGGGTATATCTTTAAGAAAGCAGTATTCTTTACAGACACATCTCTGAGCTTTTCTTGAATATTGAAGAAGAACAAATAGCTTAGTTGTCCTGGCTCATATTGTTCTAGGGAAAACTGTTGCTAAATCTTTTGATATTGGATAAGTCAAGACTGTTCAGTGAATAACTACTGCCATCTACTTACCTATTTCTAACTATTTTGATATTTTTCATGTTATTGAGATCACACTAAGCTCCATTGCACTGAAAACATTAACGTAGAAATTCTTTTCTTTTTCCCAATGCAGTCTTGCTAAGAAATTTTCATAGCAGTCAAATCTGTAATAATCCTTTCTCTGGGTAATGAGAAGGATAATAAACTCTACCACAGTAACAATGCTCCTATACTATTAAGCATCTTGCTTCACTGATTTGTGTCAAACCAGGCTTGTGTTTCTCACTTGAATAAATAACTGAGGGAAAGACAAGAGATATAAATTAAGAATAGTGGATCATTTTCTCAGTGGAGAGAAGTACCTTTTGGAAAATTAAGGGGGTCTATGTTGTTCAGAATACTTGTTAATGACTAATCACAGATTGAATCACTCTAGAAATGACAGTGAGTAGTGTGTTCACAAATTAACCAATGATAAGAAGTTATTCAAGATAGTCAAGACAAAAAATAAGGGCAAGAAGATGTGCATCTTCCTTTACAGTAGCTGGTTATCTTGGGAATAAAATGACTGCTAAAATTCAGTAGCTAAAGTAATATACAACACTGTGCTAATATTACAAACACATCATTGCTTGGATGTAAACCTAGAAACCACTGAATGGACTCATTGTTTTCTGCCTAAAAGCAGTTCATGACACAAAGCCACAAAATCTGTTCTCTTATACATTTTAACAGGAGAATTCACTTTTAGAGTTGCAAATAATTTTAATGAGTCAGAATGACACTATTATGTTTGCTGTCCTAAATTGTGCAATCCACTCTAAAATTTCAGAAAGGCTTAGTGTTGAAGACACATAAGGAGTGAGGGGGTGGTTGGAGAGCTAATGACAACAAACAGACTAAATTCAATGTTACTGTATGGACTGTAAGGTATTAGCAACCAGTACCTTTAAGTTTTTACCTATATTACCTATATGATTAAGATAAGCAGTTACCACAATCACAAGCAAATTTAAACAGGAGCAAAATATACTCAGGGTACATATCCACTCAACATGGTGTTTGGGGTTTTTTTGCAATAATTGAAAAATTAGACAGTTCTCATTCTTAAGTCAAAATAGGCTTATCTGACCACACTCTAAAATAGTATAATTGGAGGACTGCCAACTGCAGTTATCAAGAAAACAGGAATTCAATTCAATACAGTACATTTGTAACAACTAATTTTCAGCAATTATTTCACTATACTTGGTTGTGTTTAGTGAGAGTATACAGAGTGAAGGAACTACTTCTGTATAAATTAGATTTTTTTTACATGAATTCAAGAAAAAAATCCTACCTAGTCTGTTCTAGTCTTTATTATTCATAGCTCTTAATACATGCCATGCAGCATTATCTACCAATTAAAAACTAAACATATGTAAACAAGATTTCAATATTAAAAAAATACCAAAGCCAAAAACAAACAATACTTTGAAATTCCTGTGTTCTTGAAACATGTATATTTGAACATGATCTAGTGATTATGGTTGTCTAGCATGAGCCAAGTTTATACACTTGGGATATTTATCCCTTTTCTAGGTTCATGATATGGCAAACATAGCAGAGAAAATGATGTATAAATTCTGTGCACTCCTCCCCTTACTGCTTAACACCCAGTAAGTTAGAAGAATGTTCCTCAGGTACTCTGCAGACAGCATAACTCAAGCCAAGGTTATCCATACAGTATAATCACCCAGTTGGTTCTCAAAACTAATGTGATGGTTGGAGGCCGACTGGAGAGCAGCAATCATGAAACGATAGTTTTCAACTCTCAGGGGAGAAAACATGGATGTGATAAATCAGTGGTTACCAAAGCAAAATGGTGGCTAAATCACATAACTTCAACCACTTGTGAAGCTCTGGATTGAAGAAAGAAGGTGTCATGTTCAGTGTATGTGTGCCGTGTCACCTGAGTCACAAAATGCTGAATGGTGGGAATGCTGAAACTATGGGAATAGTGTCAAAAGGAAAACACTTTCCCTAGCTGAATATACTTCATTCATTCTCTTCCCTTACTCCATTGGCTCTGCTCTCCCATGTCTGTGATGCATCAAGGCAATAGTGAATCAGTTAGGAGAGAGGAGATGAAGACCATTTGAAGACCAGGCTCAAAAACAAGCCTGGGGGAATGAGTTTTCCGATAAATCGCACAAACTCGAATTAGTAACAATTTGAATTGCTCTGCACTAAAAAGAAACCCCTTTCCAAAGCAGCCAACAGTTGCAGTTTGTAACCTAGATGTGCATTACTCTGCTTGCACTGACATTTATTTCCATCTGCTGTTTTATTATTCATTCCTTTGACTGTAAGTGTTACCATAAGTTGTTTGTGGGCTATTAAGCAGGACAGAACTGGCTAAGAGGTGCACTATGACCTAGCTTAGCTGAGTTATATGGAGGTAACAGTATGATTTGAAGATTATATGCATGTTCAGATCCTAACACCCACAGTTCTAAACACCCACAGAGAAAAACAGTCACACAGAAAACTCTGTATAGGTTTCAGAAGCAGAGGAGAAGTCAATAACTATTAAATGACAGCTGAAATGTGACTCATTCTCAAGACCTGCAATGTATGCTGTGCAGATTTTGAAGTACATTCTAAAATCAAGTGATGTTGCCTTCCAGTGCAATCTGTGAACAATTTGTGACACACATTGAACCTATTTATATACAAAGATCTTGTGGAGGAGAGAGGATCATTTTTACAGAGCTACCTAGATACATGCATTGTCAGAAATAGGCATTTCAAAAGTACACTTTCACTAGTACAAGTACTATCATAAAACTCACTGGCAAAACTTTAACAATTTTGTTGTAGTAGCATTTTAAAAACAGCTCTGAGACAAATCATATTTTCAGTACTATTCTCTCTTTTATTACTTTCATTAATATTGTTCCTTTATTTTCTTTTGGCTTAAATTGAAGCATTTAGTGATGAAATACATTAACTATATTTAGAAGTCTCACAGTTAATTGATCAATGAAAATAATCCAGGAATCATTGCAGGTAGGAATGAAAGCATTTCTTTTGTCTTTAATCGTGCCTGATGGCAGAAAACAACTTGATAGATCTACAAGCAATCACTCCTTGAAGGTTTCCAAAGTTGAAAGTGCCTTATAGGCAATTTAGTTCAATTCTTTATTATCTTCACCCTTAGCAAGTCTCCAATAATATGTAGTAGAAAACTTCTTTGCTGCAATCTGAACTCTTTAATTCTTGCCAAAGCTTACCTCACTATGATGAACACTTCCCTTCAATTTTGCTGCTGCCTTTTATGTATTAAAAAAGTATTGTTTTCCAATAATCTTTTTTCTCTTTGGATGAAATAAGACCTGTTCACTCAGTTCCTCCTTTTGGAAAGAACTCTAATAATTTTACTTCTATGTCATTCAAACGTCTTCACTTTTCAAGGTGTAGTCTATTGTTGTAGTATATTCTGCACCACTGGCCATCTTGGAGAGAGGTTATATGTCTGATCATAGGAAACTCATCTGATCTCTAATTTTGTGTGACAGAATCTAAAATGCTGCACATACAATGTGTCTACCCATGCTCAAAGTAATCCTACATGTTTTCAGTGACTGAATCGCACAGATGAAATTATAACCTAAAGACTTTTTTTGACATCAAGACTGAGGTGTCATACAGTTCAACAAGAAATGGCAATTACAGTGGCTCAGGTGTCAGTATACTGGAGATTATCACCTTGATCTGCAATTTACAGGTACAGTTCTGATTTTCATAGTAATTAAAAGTGCAAACACTAGCAGTTTGGCATCTATATTTTAAAGAGCTACAAAAAAATCTAAGTGTCTTACAATTAAATAAATATAAAACAGAAATAGAAAGGAATATTAAGCATTGCTTTCTGATAGGTTCCTCTTCTGTTACCATGGAAACTACAGTAGTCCTCAAAATAGACAAGGTGTTTTATCCTCCAGTCAGATAGCAGTTAAAATTTTAGTCACTTTTTACTAGCTGGATCATGGAAACTCAACTTTCCAACAAAATTAAGTTCATATGTGCAATAAAGCATTTGAAATACAGAATAAATTTACACACATAACAATGACAATTTCTAAAAAGGGAAATAATAGGGTGTATCTGAATGGTAAGATTTTTTAATTTAATTTATTGATTTAAATTAGATGGACAATAGAGATTGTGTATATTTCACCACTGACAGCATTTTGGAATTTCTCCCTGATATATTTTTCCAGTTTGTGTCAATCTGTCTGTTTTATAAGAGAAACTTTTTAGACAGTCATTAAAATAACTTATTATATCACTGTTATTTTGGAGCAAACATGTATAAATAGCTGCGTGAGATTCTGAAGCTGAAATCCAAGTCAACTCTGGCTTTGCATATCTCAAACTTCAAACCTCCTTCCACAATGGAGTAGGGATACAGATTCAAGGTCATTCTATACAATTCTAAATCATTCAATAACCTAATCCAAAATACTTACTAGATTATATACAAACTTCTTTAAAAGCATTTTAAAAATATTGCATCCAATTAGAATCATACTTAATGAATGACACATTTATTTAATTTTAAGGGATTAAAAAAACCCAAACAACATTCTTTTAGTTCCTGATTGTTAACAGAAAAGCAGTTTGTGACATTGCTCTTCAAAATTAAAAGGGAGTTTTGCCTAAAGAATGACAGATTAAATTCTGAGTCAGATGGAGGTTTGGTGTATTTGGTGTCTGGTTAATTTTTCTATACAAAGAAAGATGACGAATGTGCCACATATGACTCTAGTGGCAAGCAAGCATTATATGATTGCTCAGTCACAACATACAAAGGAAAAGAACAAAGATTGATGTTTGCAGAGAATTTCTCACATATGTTAAATCAATATAAACCAAATATACACTTAATCATTGATAAAATATTTAGGATCCCCACATTCATTCAGCTCTCTTAAGCATTAAAATGTTTTGGGTTTACTTTTTGTTTTTTGTTTTGGCCAGTCCTAAAAACAGAGCACAGTATGTGCATCACTCTAATATGTCCAATTTCTTTCAAGTTTCATACATTGTCAACAGCAATTAAAGTTCATAAAAACTATATTCTTGCTGCTTTTTCCTCTGTATTATGCCCAAAGTATTTCTGAAATTCTTTCAGCAGTAATTTATGTTTATCCAGCAAAATCATGAGGTGCCTGTACTGCAGATAAGTACAACATACTAGCTTTAACATAGGGATTTAACTTGGCACAGGACATGCTCTACACAGGACAGTCACAGCAGTGCTGGCTGCAGCGCTGGGCTTAGCACACTCCAGCCCTTCCTGCCTGCTGCAGTGGCACTCAGCTCTGTGCTGCTGCTGCAATCAACAGAGCAGAATAAAAACAGCCTAGGTACTCCTGCTCCTGCTACCAAGCACACCATTTTAGTGTGCAGACAAAGCAAGAAATAGGTTCTTGTAATGGCTTCTAAAGGGCTCTGCATGTGAGATCTGTTCCTAATGCTGTCTCTCAGTGGCAAACATACCTCTGACTTCAGCAAGGGCAGCACAAGGTCAGTCTTCAACTCTTAGGTGAATTTTATTCTGACATGTGAAATAAACCGGATATGAGCAGAAGGCAGGTAGAACACTTCTGTATTTATATAGACAAAGGGGCCTGAGTATCTTCTGTATGGGATGAACATAATGCCTTAAAAAGGCACTATATTCATTATCTTCTTTTGCAGATAGCAAGAAATAAAAGAAAAAAAATATTTTTAAAAGATCACATCATATGGGGAATTTTGTCCAAGGTAGGAAATTTGGATATTTTCAGTTTTATGTTTAGTCCTCCTAGGACAAAATAAACTTAACAGTTGGCAAAAATTCAGCTGAAATAATAAAGCAATTTATAACCCTATCTGAATCTGTGGACACAATCTTCAAAACCGCCCTGAAAAATTAAGCTTGGACATCTGGTCTCACAGTATGTCTTTTAGGTAGTATTCACATCCTAAAAAGTGAATCTTACTCTGGAGCACTCAACCTTTTGGTTTGTCTTAGACAAAGAAGAGAATATTTTGTTTGACTTGAACTGTTCACAATATCATAGTCACTGGCTTTTCTGAGATTTTGCCTTTACAGCCTACTTCAACCTACAAAGTCCTACTGCCACCAATCATCTAACAAAGCTGAATGATATTGCATGCAGACACCACTAGTGAGAAATAGCAAGTGGAGGAAAACCCTGATCAACAAGAAATGTTGAAACATTTCAGTGAGAATTGTTTTTCTAGAAATTACACCACAGAAATGCAGACACACTACAAAAATCAAGGCTATTAATTCATAAAGATAGTTTTGTCTTTCAGTGAGATGTTGTTTAGTTTACTATATAATGCAATGCCCTAGCAAAAATCAGAATGAAAGAAATTGCCAATGATACTAATTAAATATTGCCAAGCCATAATAGAGAAATTTTTTAAAAAGCTAACACAGGACACAGCCAGCAAAAGGCAGACAGACCAAAAGATCAGAATTTGCTAAGTTAACTAATGCCAAAGACAGTTTGGATGAATCCGTGGAGGTGAAAATAAAGTAAGCCAGACATAGAACTCAGAAAATAAATGATGAAAAATGTTAGGCTTTTAACATATTTAAAATATATTTATACTTACCCCATATCACATCTTTAATATTTAGCCTTTTTAAGTACATTAGAATAGCAAAACACCATTTACATGTGTTTATTACAGTGTTTAAGAAATTGTTTGGATTGTTGAAATTATTTAGTTCTCAACCATAACATTTAAAAGTAACCTATATATTGTACATGCTTACAGTTTACTAAAGGATGTTCTACTGTGCTTTCTTCCTAAAGTAATTGAGCAGGCAGAAAATAAACATTACATAAAACAGCTAATATGACAGCTAAGATTACAACGTATGGGCAAGAAAAGATTTGTTTTGATAATTTTTTGAAAAGGAGTAGAAGCAGAACAATATGTGAGCATTTAAATTCCAGTTGCTATAGCAACTGGTTGTATTTTTAGCCATCGTAGCAACTTTAACAATTGTAGAGAATATCAGTGCTGCTCTTTCTGAATATCAGTGCTGGTCTCTCCTTATTTATCCAAATAGAAGTCCATATGTCACTGCAGTACTGAAAATTCTAAACAGTGCTTTGCACATATAGAATAACTTGGATGACATTTTGCCATCTTCGCCTTATAACAGGGGAAAAAAAAAACCCCAAAATCCAGAATCATTTGGCCTCAATAGAAATAGCAGAAAAATTAGGACTAAGTCCTAAATCTTTATGGAATTCACTCCTTCCTGAGCTAGTTAGGCATTTAGATTTTTTCTTCTACTATAAGCATTGCTAGGCACAATTTTTCCGATTCTATGTCCTTTTAGAACACATATGCTTCACTCCTTATTGTTCCCTTCCTACTTTCCAGCTCACAATAATTTTATAAGTCTGAATTTATTTTAAACAAAGAAGTCACTAGGAGAAGGCAATCCAAACCACCAATTAAGATTTCCCATTAATTTTCTTGTTATACCCTGTACACGGGACACTCTTCATTCTTTATGGAAAATCTTATGAAAGAATAGGCATCTTTTGGATTTTTTCAGCTTCCTTCCTATTTCTAGTCCTCCCTGCATGACAGATTATAGCTGAAATCCTGTTTCCAAATACCTGCAAAGTAGGGCCAAGGCAGTTGTTTATAGCAGTCTATTACTTCCACATATAAAATGTATGTTAAGCTATGGCTTTTGAATAAGGGCACAATTTGTTTATTCTTAACTAAATGCACACAGCCCAGGAATCACAGCCATGCCAGGGTAAGAGTAGAATTTAACCAGTCTTGCTGCTAGGAATAAAAACTCTAGAAATGCATCATAATATTGTACGGGGTACAATTTGTATCTTCTATTTAATCCCAACTTAAAACAAGCAACATTGGCTGCACAAGTCCAATTCCAAGCACACAAACAGCAGAGTTGAAGGGTACGTTGTACCTTCAGTGGCTTGCTGTAAGAACACTTCTTGTAGCAGAAATATCTAGAACTAATAGGTACCACATGGATATGCCAGAAGTCTGTCTGGCTTCAATCAGATTAACTGTCCATTCTGTTGCATAGAACTGTAAGCACTTTGAGGTTGAGCCGGGAAGCAAGAACTGTCTGTGATTCAGATCCTGTGGGTGTTATGGAAGAGAATGAGTACTGGTGCTTTTTTTTTTTTTTCCATATTCTGACTGTACTTATAGGAAAACTGTTCATGAAATCTTGCAATCTATGGCTAACAGAGGTAGCAGGGAAATATGACTGCCAGATATCTTGCCTAACATTATGTTGACCCATAATATTTCTACAGATGGTTCCACAGAAAGTGAAGTGATTATAAGAGTTGCACAGATTTACTATGAAAACAGAAAATTACAAGGTGAAAGCATGTTAGGAAATATGGTTTCTTTTGAGCACCAAGTATCAAAGGCTATTGATGTACAAAACAATACGTAATTTACATCAAATTTTCTAGACAACCATAGATATTTACACTCAAATAATCTGAATGAATCACAGAAGTTTATGTTCTGAATTAAAATGAACAATTAAACACTCTAAAAACATCTATTAAAAACTCCACTGCAAATCGAAGGCACCAAAGGGTGACAATACTTTGAATGACATCCACGTGCTCTCCCAATTATTTTTTAAAGCTTTCTAAGTAAGCAAAGCTCAATTATGCAGATAATGCATGACCCAGACTGAGACACAGCATGTGGTCATACTGCCCTAAGAGACACTGTGAATAGGGATTTATAGTCTTTAGTATCTAACAGTTTATTTTTACATGGATACATGGACTGCAACCCAGCCTGCAGCCAGCAACATCTCTTCACAATATCTGGTCAGCAGCCAAAAGTCTATTCTCATCACCCAGAACTAATAACCCATTATGTCTAAATTGCCTTGCTCTCACAGTGCTGCTGAGCATATCAATCTGCTCTGCTGCAGAAACATTGGAGTAAACTCACCAAAGTCAGTCAGACACATGTTCAAGACCAATCCTACAGTCAAGCACATTGCTGCAGGAGGTCAGCATGCTGAACATGTTTCAGCTTTAAGCAATAGCTGCACTTTGCCATTCAAATAATGGCAAATATAGGCCTGCAATTATTTTTTGCTATCCTAAAACTGAATTTTCTGACTTTTCACATAGATTGGATTGAACTATCTTAAAAATCTATTTTTGGCAAAAGAAAGTACAGCAGAAAGAGGCTATTGAGAAATATATTTGAACATCAAGTCAGCCAAAATAATCTGTGAAGCTCAGTGAACATCATACAATAATTATTACTGAACTTGAAGCGAATTCACTTTGTCATCTTTTTAATTTCTTAAAACAAAATGCTAGTCAAGTTTTACTTCTAGAGAAAAATACCTAAATGCTGAAAAACAACTTAAGGATTTTGCCTCCTGCACTGAGCACTACTCTGTCTCCTCTTGCTTCTTGAATGAATTCTTACATTTGTAAGCAAACTCCTTAACCCAGATGAATAAGGCAGGTTTGGCAGGAAGATACTTGCAAATAGTGATAAATTAGTGAGGGAAGACACCACATCATCACATATGATTCAATAAGCCAAAAAATAATCTTACCTCAGACTTCACAATAAAATATCTATAAATGCATATATACTAACTTGAGTAACATGATTTTAAAACTCATCTGTTCACAAATAAAAATATAAACCAGTCTAATTTTAATACTTCTATGATCAGAAAACAAGGAAAAGTACAAAACGGTACAAAACTCTATATTTTTTTAATATCTAAAGTCATGCTGTTTACTTAAAGCTACATTTTGAAGTCATCTGGTAACTAGACAGCAGTAGCATCATATGATTTAGGCAAATTAGAACTAACAAGCATAATGAGGATGCCAAATACTCAATATTTATTTTTCACAACAAGCGGTTTGCAGTCAAATCCGTGTGAAGAAGGAAAATTCTTTCACCAAAAATATATGTTCAGTAGATTTTAATAGTAAGAGCATCTGAGAAAGTAGTAATTTTCATTTTTAAAGAAAAATATTTCTCAAACCAAAATCTATCAAACTTTCTATTTGTTGAATGAGTCTACCCAAATTACCTGTTTTGGTATTGTTAGTGTTTTCTTTTTTTTTCCTAATTCCACAGGACAGCAATCTTATTTTCCTGCACTACTGATGCCATGAGAGATCCCAGCAAAGCAGGACTCTGAGCCAAGTTGGTGTGGGATAAAATAAAAAGTGAAAGCCCTTTAATATGGCCCTAGGGCCCACAGGAATACATATTGACATATGCTCCGAACACTGATCTCTATCATTTTTATAATATTGTCTATCCAATCCCCAGTTCACACATCTCTCAGTCCAGCCCTATCCTGCCTCTGGTCACACCTCCTCAGGATTTGAGTCAGGGGTCTCTCTCCACCATTTTTCTCTTCCTCAGCACACACAGGGCTCTTGGAGCTTTTCCAGTGTTCTTAGACCCAAGGTTATTGGCTCATGTTTATGTTTCATTCTGCAGGCTTTTCTGATATTCTTCAGCTTTCTGCATTGGAAACAAGACTAAACAACTAAAAGAATTTGGGCTACTGAATCTACATTTTACTACAGTTACAAGTACTTCTAAAATCTATAAAAATGAAAAAATCAAAAAATCAAAACCCCCTCCTGCATCAATAGTATGTGTACCAATCATATAATTTAAAAATATAACTAAAATGCCACTACCAAATGTTTTGTGACAGAAGTGAAGTGGACAAATAAGAATTCACATAAATATTCTCTGGAAAAAGGGGTAGTTTTTCAAATCCTGAAGTCAGGACCTGGGTTCAAGCTTCACTTCCTCCTTCTACTTTGTTTCTTTGTTTGTTTTCTTATTTTCCACATATTTAGAAACTGCATTTGCATTTCTACAATAAGTTTATATCTTTCAGCTTGCTAAACAGATACCAATCACGGAGAATCAAAAATTAAACACTATAATGATTTGCATATGCTGTTAGCTTGTACGAAGACACAATAAAATTGAATCTAGGAAGTCTACCAATGAGTTGTGAGACCTGATGCTCCCAGTCAGAAGTATCAGTTTTTTCCAGATGGTGTGGATCTATTTATTTGGGAGAAATGTAAGCAATCCCAGGCAAAGATAAAAGGAAACAGAACATCATGGTACAAAACGTTCTACTTTTATATCTCATCTTTCCACCTCAGTTGTATTTGAAGATCTCTTCAGCATAGATTAGAAAATCAGATATAGCAGAATGGAGTGTAAACCTAAGACAACAATCATTTGCATTTAAAAGAAGAAAAATCTATATATGTAAAGGCTTCAAAGCAAGGCTCTGTGAAAAAAACAAAAAACCTAATTTCCATAAGTGACCCCATTTGTTTTCTTAGGGTAAGAAAACAGATAATAGTTCAATCCATTACAGAAAAAAATATATCCACAGCTGATTGCCAAACTCACATTTTCCAGAACAGCATGAATCAAAGCAGGTTGTTTTGTCTTGCTTTCACTGAATTTTGTGTAAGAGTTTATTTTTCCCTTAGTTGTCATAGAAACATGTACAGAGCAAATTAAAGCACATAAAGCACTGCTGACAAAAAATTAAGTTGTTCCTGCTCAGGCTGTGCTGATTAATGCTTTCTGGGATACTTAGGAAACTGCGGCATTCGTATATCATTGGGTACTAATTTAAAAGTAGATTTTATGACACTAAAGCTTTATACATCAATTGTCCAGCTACTACTGAAATGTTTATTAGTTTTCCCAGAACTCAACAGGCCAATTCACATTTTAGCATTTTTCAGCACTCACAATAACTTGAAATGCACCTTCTATAGAAGAACCAAAAATAAGAATGATGAGAAACTTGAAGACAGTGAAAAAGAGAGAAGAAGGGACAAAAAGAATCAGTCAGAGGGTAGAAGGAAGAAAGAAGCACAAGCCCATTGATTTCGTTCATAAATTTTAGCATCTTTGTATGTAAATTTTCTTCCTTTCCATTATGTTTTGTTTTCAGAAAAGGTCAAGGAACCTACACACTTTCCTATAATGAAAAGACTCCAGACTCTCCTTTTATGCAGCAAGTTCTTTCTCTTTGACCTGTGAAAAACTAAGGCAGATATGTATCTATAAATACATATATACATACAAACATGTAATTTAATTGTTGTCCAAAAAGTAGACGATTGGAATACTCAAAGTACTCCTGTTTAAATAGCTGTGGCACAAAAACTGTTCATCTGATTGTACTAGGTCTTTCCTAGGAGCTGCCACAACCTTGAGTATCCTACCTTCATCTACACAGTTAAACTGCCTCTCCCAAATGCCCAATCACTGCCAACAAATTACCCCATAACCATACTCAGTACTCTGAGGAAAGCCCTGAAGCATTTATTGTGCATCCATCTACCCCTAACATAACCTGCTGACCTCCTATTCAGATCTCCACAAAGCACACCCCTTACTACTTTCTGTTGTGTCCGTAGGGGTCACTTAGCACATGAGCAGGCAGTGAGAGAGCTGCTTGCAGAGCTAAGTCAGAGAACAGCTGGCGACTGAGCAGAGAAGACATATGAGCACCTGCCTGGGAGGACGGCCACTCAAGCTGTGCTTTCTCCTCCACCTCTACTACACCAACCTCTATGGAAGAATGATAGTGAGCTTGAACCCACCCCTCCTTTGACAGTTCTGCGTGTATTTCAGTAGTGTCCACTGGTGGGATTACCTAACACTTTTCATGTGGTATGATAAACTGGAGGTTGGTAATTAGGGAAATGAAATGACATTTCCTCTGAGAAAGTTCCCTGCTGATACCAGCCCTGAAAGAATCTTCGCTCTCTTACTGACTTTTATGGCCATTCCTGACTTCCATGCCAGTATAACTTCAGAGCCCTTACAGTTGTCTTGTTTGTTCTGCAAGTTTAAGAATTTACATTGTGGCTGACTTACTGGAAATGAGTTACCATCCTGGATATTCTAGAAAATGCTTGGAGCAGCTGCAGCCTTACAAAAGGTAAAAGTGACACAAGGATGTCATAATGTGGGCTACATGATGGGGCATAGTGAGGAACTAAGTTGCTTCCAGATGTGAACTCTCCCAGTTGAATGGCAAGATACAGGGAGAAAGAAAATTTTTGAGGTTCCTAATTCTAACATTTCTGGTGGGACACTCACCAGGAGGACTTTATAATAGGAGATATGGCCTAAAGGACACTGCCCAAGAGTCCACATAAGCAGACGGAAACAAGGCAAACATTGTTTGGGTCCCATAAGAGCAGTAGAGTCAGTAGGGACATGTGTCTTATTCAAATTCAGCACACAGGAGTTTGAGGCTGGACTTGAGTTTGAGGCTGGGCTTGATGGTTGATATTTTCAATGGCTCATTAGGCAGATGAACTATAAATCTTTCTATACCGTTAATGCTCCACAGGTCCTGATTATTAAGCAGCACCCTACCAAGTTCTACTCCACAAGAGCACCTGAACACTTGAAATCATAAAAGAGAGCAACCTCAAATGAAAATGTCAGATTCCAGAATTACAGCAAGTGCAAGATTAATCAAACCCTAAATATCAACATTCTAACTAAAGGTAGGGGCAGGAATAACTGTGTTCTTTTCAGGTTATTCTAAACATTTTTACTGAAGTAAAATTTTTATATGGATAAAACTATATCCAATATACTTAACTATTTTAAACCACCCACTATATCAGTAAAAACCACTCTATTATTCTCAGTATAACAATCCTCTCTTAGTACTGAATATGCACATGTGGAGATGGACAGGAATTTGTTAAAATGATAATCCAATAAGTCACATGTAATGTGATTTAAACTTCACTAAATCTATCAGCTTTGGATGAAACATATGTTCTCTTACTGTTTTAGGGTGAAACAATTTCTGAAAGTGAGATATAAAAGCCACATCTGAAGGATAATTATTAATTTTCTATTCTTTTATCAAATAAAGAAAAAAAGCAATATCCTGCTGGTTATTGAAGACTATAGATACAAAGTTCCCTCCAGGTGGGTATTATCATGTGGAGAAAGGAGTGGATAATGTTGGAATTGGTAAGAGTCAAAATTACAGGATGCTAATATTTAGCATTTTAATTGTTTGTATTTAATTGAGGAGACAGTTTGAATTCTAAGTTGCATAAGCACATTAGTGGCATAGATACTTAATTATACACTCATCACTCATCTTTTCACAATAGATTGTGCTCACAACAAAAGACATGCAAAGCATTTTAGAATGCAAGGATGATATAGCTGGTGACACATACAAATTACCACTTGTGTGATGTTGTCATCACTGATCTAAAGTTTGCCTTATGCCCTTAAATCATTTAAGATTCACAGAATCCTCCAGGTTGGAAAAGAGATCATCGAGTCCAACCTATGACGAAACACCACTGTGTCAACTAGACTGGATGCCACATGTAGGCTTTCCATAAACACCTCCAGGTGTGGTGACTTTACCGCCTCCCTGGGCACATCTAATCACTCTTCCTAATGTCTGACCTAAAACTCCCCTGGTGCAGCTTAAGATTATGTTCTCTTGTGCTCTAGCTGGTTGCCTAGGAGAAAAGACCGACCCCTACATGGCTACAACCTCCTTTCAGGTAGTTTTAGAGAGTGAGAAGGTCTCCCCTGAGCCTCCTCTTCTTCAGACTTGGTGTTGTTCTTGAATTTGCTAATTCACATTGGATTACTGAGGCATTTTGCTTTCTTGGAAGAATCTAAGCAATGTGAAGACTGTTTTTACTGGCTTGTTAACTAAATAGTGAGGATGGTCCTCATTCTCTTCTTGATCTCAGTTTGATTGCCAGTTTGAAGTCTGGCAATGACTTGACACTTCACACAAGTAGTCTTTAAGGGAACTATAAACCTACCACTGCTACTGCCATATGCCCTGGCTGTCCTCTAAGTAAACATGTAGTGTGCTGGCAGAGCAGACATCTTCATTTCTGTTTTTCAGGGAGAACTACTATAGCAGTAAATAGACAGTATTACATTCTAGCCCCCAGGTTTTCTTGGAGGACTAAAATTATGTTTAGTTTTTATTATTCTTAATAATGCTCTTCTTTCATCTATGTCATCCAGTAATTACTTTTAGCATCACTTTTGCAGTGAATGCTGGTGTAACTTAGATCATATAAACACAAATACATAGTTCAGACCATGTTTCTGAAACTAACAGTGGAAAATTGATCGGGTAAGTCCTTCTGACAAAAGCTGTCTCAAATGTTAAGCACATCCAGTTACAGGCTTTTTTATCAAAAAAAGTCCTCAGAAAAGCACTCTTCATACGCAAAGTCTTTTCATGATTCCAAAATTTGGTGCCTTAGAGAGACAGTCTTTCTTTAGCAATCCATGAGGTTTATGAGAATGTCTCAACGACCATGAATTCACAGCAGTTTTTGTTCTTCAAAGCATAAAACCACCAAAATCAGTGAAACATCTGAACTCTAATAAAGAAATCAAAATTCTTAATTCAAATTATCAGCACAGATTCAATTCTTCAAAAATGAAAAATTCAAGTTATCTAATACCATAGACTGCATGTGTTGCAAATCACGTCTTATTTATCCTCATTTCCTGAAAACTTTAAAAAATCCCTGCCAATAAATATATTGTCACTTCTTTAAGCTTAAATGAGTAAGCTATAACATCTCTATATGCAGAATAGTGACTATAAAATTAAATAAAAAATGCATATCTGCTAAATAGTTTTGAAGAAAGCCCTCTTTATAACTCCAGCAGGGAAAAAGATCTTACTTTGTGCTAGAACACATACACACTAAAATATGAGCCCATGTATAGATTAGGGAGTTCCAGTTTCAATTTAATGGACAAATTGAAAAAGTATGAACATATGTAATTTGACATCCTGATATTCCTCTGCAAAGAAAAAACTTTCTTTTAAATATTATTTGTGCATACTAACTCAAAGTAAAGACCAGGTTACTTTGGCCTGGGAGATTCCAAAGACACTTTCAGAATTACTATTATTTGCCTTTCAAATAGTGATTTAAAGAATATAGCTAATTCATCACTTCAGCTTATTATTAAGTTTGTTAAATACAATTTTCAAAAATTCAGAATCTATTTAACTTAAAACACTACACTGAATTTTTAAAAAGGCTCTTTTTTTCCAATATCCTACATAAACCAGAGTACAAATTTGCATGTGGCTTTTAAGATCTTTCAAATCACTTTTCAACACACTCCAGCAGATTTCCATGCCAGATGGATGTGGATCAAGAATGTATGAACATATGGCAGAAGTGGTAACCAATATCCTCCTAGAGTTATAAATAGTCTTTTTTCTAAGTTTCATATTTTTAAAAGGTTGAGATTTAGAATAAGGCATTCTACTTCAGATTTCTCTGGTAAAGCACCAGCCCAGCAGAGTCTATCTGATAACTGTTCAGAATTATTTCAATGCTTAGTTAGCCTTCTAGGCAGTAAAAGGCAATGAAATCATCTTGCATCAGCATGTGTTCTGGCATCTTCTAGTAAGCTTCACCCACCCTGTTTCACTGTCAACCAGTGATGTCAATAAACAACTAGAAGTAGAGGGCTTTGCTTTGCTTTAATTTACATGTGTGCAAATAATAATGTATTTAATGATGTGAGTCAATACGTGCACCGGCCAGACTAAGTGTAAATGAAACCAGGAGACAGTGCCTTCATACTGCTCTTGGAATCCTTCAAATAAAATATTAAACAGTGAGGTAAAGATATTTTATCAGGTCTTTCTCTCAGCACTCATAAGACCCTCTTTAGTGAGTTTCCCTCTGTAGTTATTAGTATGCTTATTAGTTCTGCACCTTATTTTTGGAAAACAAAACAAAGGACACCAAAACAAAACACCAAACCCAGCAACATGGAATAAACAAGATAAGAGAGACATTGGTATCAGTATGTTTCACATGTCAAATTTACAGCCTCCATCTCCATGGCTTCTTTGTGATGACTCATAAAACAGCAAGTGCTAGATTTTTAAAGGGCATTCAGTACCTATAGATAATACTGTCATTAAGGACAAGGTGCCACAAAAACCTTCTGCTCAAAAGCACTAGTAGATGACAGACTCGGCTTCTCAAATCTTATGTCACTTAAGGCCAGATGATACAAATTAGCACTTTGGGATGTAGCCATGCACAACCCTTAATATTTGTCTTTTAATATCCTCTGACACTGTAATGACTTGTAAGTAATAGCTTTGAAGCAAAGAACTACATTTATTTCTCAGAAATCCTGATTTTAGAAGAAAGAACCAATATTACATATTAATGTTTCCTTTTGTCATTTAACTTCACTCACTATCCACAGACTTAACAAACCAATGCAATTGGTCAGTATTTAATTTATCTTCATTATTTAATTTATATTCATTAGTGAATAGGAATAGTCCATTCATCCTCGTTCTATAAATTCTTTCTCCAATGCCCTCCTCTACTTGTTCATCCAAGCATCAGAGATCTAGTTTTGTTTTGGGGTTTGTTGTTTTGGGGGGTTTTTCTGCTATCAGTCTATTTTTTAGTTTTAGTACTTATAGCCAGTCTTAGCAAAACAAAACATTTTGATTTGAGAGAATGCTCAAAATGAAAAATGTATTTTTTTTCTCTTGGCTTTTCCTTTAGTGCACTCCTATTCATGAATGCCAAATTACCATTGTTTACTTTAAAGCAGAAGAACTGAGGAAATGTGACAAAAATTCAAAACAGCTTAACTACCTCTGGAATTTCAGAAGTGCTTTGGCATCCAAATACCCATGTTTTCATCTTTGATGGCTTTATTGCTGTGGCTTCTCAGCCCTAAGTGTTGGAAGCTAAAAATGCTGACAGACTCACACTTTACTTGCTGCTACTGGATAAAGCATTTGCAGATTGATATCTGATTAGCATATAGCTTTCTTTAGTTTAAAGCCTTCTTTAGTCTAAAGAGTTCAATACCAGCAGCTCTGAAACAGGGTAAGCATTTTAAGCATCCAGGGAGATGAATGAGCTTTTGAAGAACAGGTGAAAACCTCTGTTGTTGTAATTTCACTATATTTGAATTGAGCACTCTACATCTTTGGCACAAATAAACTCGGTACATCAATATCTCTTATTGGAACTAAAAGGTTCCAATGATCCTGGTGAAAAATTGATCAAGATAAAGAAACAAAACAAAACAACCAAAAAAACACCACCAACCTCCCTCCCTCCCCAAACAAACAAAAACCCCACACCATCTGATACACTCTTATTCATTCCATTTTTTATTCGTAAAAATATTCCCTTCTCTCTAAAGTGATAATGTGGTAAATCATCATCTACCTGCCCACTGCAACACTGGCTTCCAAAATAGTGTTATAAGTCTGTTGTACTCTTCTGTGTTCAGTCTTTCAGAAGTACAATGAGCTGTGAAGAGCTGGAGAGCTCAATCTCTGCTGAACCACAGTACCACAGAGAAAGGTAGGTTTCCTCACAGTACTGTACATTTGTAAAGAGCAATGTTTACATACTATGTTATTTCCACAGTTGTGCCATAATTACAAACTTGACCCATTTATGGGGGGTTTTGGTGGTTTGTTTGGTTTGTTTTTGTTTTTTTTTTTGTTTTGTTTGTGTGTTTTTTAGAAAAGGACATTTCAGGCTGTGACTTATGCAAATACTTTTGATACCACTTCCTACTTTGAAAAGGCAATTTGTTCAGGGATAGTATTTAGAGGAATAGAACATAACTAATCCAAATATGATTCTGGTATGTCACGTTAAATGGTACCCTTTTGTCTCTGGATACTAATTATGTTTACAGGGAAACCATCTAAAGCCATGGTAGCCATCCCGCTATAAAAATGATGTTGAAACACAAGTATGTTCAGGTTTGTTCCTTACTTCCTCCTAAGGGACTAACGATACAATTAACATTTTATAATTTTTACTGCTGTCTACATAGTATGTAGGTAAGCATAAATATCTGAAGTTTCTTTCCATTATGATAGAAACCGCAAGTTTCTGAGTGTACTGAATTACATTTTGCTCAAAGTAGATTCTATGTCAGAATTTTCCTAATTGGGCAAGTTCATAATGCACAATATCATGTATGCACTAAAGATGTTCTTTTCATAAGTTAAATCTTAAGAGTTCAGACATTTATACTAATAGTTTATATGACTTGAGGAAGCAGTCTAGTTTATTCACACAGTTACTACTACATTAAGTAGTATTTGCATGAATAGGGAAGTGTTACATAACCTCATGGAAAAGATATAATGTGTTGAAAACTGTGTAAAGAAATCTAAGTATTTTAAAATAGAATTTAGCAAAAGTTCATAATTATTTGATCCTTCAACCAGAGAAAGAAATATTTAATTTCATATTTTTTTCATGCCATGAAATTTGCCATTACTTATTGAGCTTTAGTTTGACAATGTGTAATGTTGCGTGTGCTTTAGGCAGAAAGGTATTTCACAGCTTAATACTACCAGTCTGATTTTTTGCAAGCATGGCAGAAATTAATTAAAAGTATTAAAACAACAAATCTGGCAAATAGCATAGCCTAGAATGGTCAAAATGTCTTCTTGTACATTTTTTCCTGGGACAGCTGTGTTAAATGTTGATTCTAACTCATGCTAGGAAATAGAAAGCTGTGCAAGTAAGAAGGACTGAAGACAGAAATGTACCTTGGGTTTTTAGATAAATGATTTATTTTTCTTACTCACTCTAAGCTCAGATTGGTCTTAAAACTGGCAAAAGTTTCTCAGTTAGAGAGAATGCTAGCCTGTGATCCTTTGCAATCTGTCATTTACATAACCAGTTCTTCAATATCAGAATCCTAGACCCTAATTCCTAGAGAACTATTTCTGCAAGGCAGAAAAAAGTTATATAAAAATCTTTTTTACTTCTATAAGAGAAGACACTGAATTTCAATATATGTGTACAATGTATGTATTAAATATCTAGAACCACAAAATTTACACTCTGTGTCCAATTGTGTTGGTGACATATAAACCCAAAACATTTTATTTTATGAAGCTATATTAAAAAAGTGTTAAATTAGATTTAATATTTACAAGACACACCAGATTTCCTGTCAATTAGAAAAATTTGACTAGAGGAAAACCCATGAATGACTAAACTGAAATACATTCAGAAACTATCTCACTTAGCGTAGGAAAAACTGCCATGACTCAGGCCATGAAATCAACATTTGCTGACTTCATACATCTGCAGGCATAACACTGATAGTGCAGCAAACAGGATTAAAATTCTAAATACATTTTCTTGTCCATCATCTAGCCAACTCATACAAAAATAATGTAGACAGACAGACATAATATGCCAGAACTCACAACACTTCTGTCGGTGTTGGAGATCCAAAATGAAGCAATGAAGCAGAACTTTGAACTGGCCTAAAAAATAGGGACTGGTTTATACAGGGAGAGCATCTGATAATAGCCATCTTTTCATTACATAAATGTATTTTGCCATTTTTTTCTATTTGCTTAAATATTTTCCTGTAGAACAGAATTCAAACACACAAAGTATTAGTTCCAAATAAGCAACAGAGACAACATTATTACATACGGATATTTTCTGCTTAATTTTCAGGGTACTTAAATTTCCACCAACTTTCAGGTTATACCGATTATTTTCCTGTCTATAATTTCACACCTAGTATACTGTTGTTATTTTAAAAATGCAAAATTACATACATTTTTCAATAGAAAACCTCCATGTAACCTATATGAGCTTTTTGCTCTTTTTGCCTGTGCCAGTAGTGTTACCTGTGGTCTTCAGCATGCTGCACATATGTACCTCTTATATTGTACATGGTTATTATTCAAGTAGGTTCTCAAAGCAGATGTTCAAATATTCTGTAACATTCTCACAGAGACTGCAGGTTGAATTGGTGCCCTCCATTTGATCCCACTAAGGGAAAACTGCTTCACAGATAACAGTTGACACATATTGGGTGACCTCTGAACAACTACAACTAGGGATTCAGCAAAGATGCTGCCAGTAAAGTGATGGTTAGATCATTCACACAGCAATGAGAAGAATACCCAGACACTTAGACACTGACTTCACCTGCAATCTGGTGGGGTGTGAATAATGCAAGAGTCAGGCAGATGATCTGGTATGATGCTGCATCTGAAATGAGGTGCTGCATTAAGACATGAATATTAGCAGAAGCCCAGCACTGCCTGGCTGCTGGATTTAAGTGGGTTTGTTTTCAAGCAGTCAAGAGGAAACCATGTATGGAGGTACTCTCAATTTTTCTCATTTAAGATGTATTTCCTACGAGTCTGTTCACAGACCCACTTGTGTGAAAAATTTTGACAGATCTTGGGTTATTTCAGTACAGATCTGGGCTTTTTCTTTAAGTCTTGGGTGTTGGTTCCTGTTTTAAAAGCTTTGCTATGTTTATAGGCATTACTGTGCTATAACTTCATCTATTTTTAGGGACTGTAACACTGATGAAAAGGATCTCACTTCTGTTTCCGAGTCGAAATATATACAACTCAGCAGCAGAGAAAATAAATAAATCTGCAAACACATGCACATGGCTACCCTCTCTGTAATATTTTCCCGTTCTTAACGGCAGACATGTGATGCTCATCTAATATATAAAAACACAGTTGCTACCATTGGCAGTTGTGAAAGGCATTCCTTCAAAAAGTCAAATTGATCTACAAGAATTTGTCTTTTTTTAAATGTATGCAAACAAATGACAGTATTCTGAAACAGTCTTTTATGGAATTGTAACAGATAACTGTATCTGCTAACTGAATAAATAGGTTCACACATCTGCCAACGCTACAGGATTGCATTATATATTAGAGCTTAGTTTGGAAAATCTTTGTTCTAAGTTCTTTTGAGATCTGTGTTACTGTCAGGAGCCAAGAGTTTTGACAGCTGTTGCCAGCTCTATGTGGTTTGTTTAAAACAATAAGAGAGTTGCCTAGCAACATCACATCACACATTAGGTACCCTACAGTATCTCACATTCCTAACTACACTGCACATCCTCACAACTTAAAGGGACATTGTCAAGTTAATAACTTTTCCTGAAAAGTGGACTTACTTCTCTTTCACCCATAATTAGATATATGAAGTGAGAGAAAAAAAATTGACAATAATAAAATATTGTTTGCACTTTCTTTGCAGCAATGTTTGATTTTTTTTAAGCCAAATCAGCAATATCTGTTATCACCTGTGGCCACACTGTTTGGCTTAAAAATAATTTAATAAAAAGCACGCTTTCTTAAAGAATTTTACCTGACTAATATACATATTATGATTTTTTTTTCCTCCAGGTACATACAATTTCTATCACATGCATTTAAAATATGGAGTTATTGTCAAAAATTTATTGTTAACATTTTTCTGTTAGGAGGTGTTTGTAATCAAAGCTGTAAGAAAGGCCTGAAGTTCCTTCAGACCTCATCCAAAGTCATAGTTGGTTTAGGGTCTTTTGCTTATATGAACAGCAGTCCTAGTTTGGGAAAAGGTCTCAACCTCATCTAATACAACCTTTATAGAAAACATTTCTGCAACAGTCATAGACAAAAGTATTAAGAAAAAAATAGTAAGAAAATCATTAGGAGAGGTGATGAAGGCATACTCTGCTCAACAGAGGTGAAATGAGATACTGCATATGAAAGGAAAAATTAATACAATGTGAAAAAATGGAAGATAAATCAGCATCAACATGACCTATAGGTTTTTTCAAGGGTATATTTATTTTTGTTTGTTTGTTTGTATGTTTTTAACTGTGGCAAAAGCACCAGAGAGAAGAAAAATATACAGCATAGCCTTCAAAAACAATAAAAATACTGTGAGGTATGTTAAAGTATTTTCTTCTCTTTTTTTTCATGCTCCACAGCAAGGTGAAAGTTCTTAATGCATTAATGGTCAAGTTTCATTTGTATCCAAAGGAGAATTCAAATAGATGAACTCACAATGTAAAATGCAAATGAATAAGCAAATTGTTGCTGCTCTCAGGCACCTGGAGACTCGCCAGCACAATATTCAATCTGTTACTGTTCAGAACTTACAGAGATCCCCTATAAGAGAACAGAGTAATTGCAAAGCATAGACAAACTCACACAGCTACACTTTTGTGAAGCTGGGAGTCATTAACCTTGCCCTTCAATGTGTAATCTCATTTTGGGAAATATTTGGTTCCAGTGAATCCAAGTCTTTGGCTGTAATTTGGGACCAATTGAATCAAAGGGTATAGCTACACAAGCACATTGTTTACTAGCTAGGTAAGACATGGATTTAAAACATATTACCTTTCTGTTGGAACCCATAAGAAATATGCTCCTTTCACTATGAGATACATTGTGCCAATTTCACATTGACTGGCAAATAATGAGCCAAGACTTCTGAGAAAGAGCACTAAGAAAGTGGACTGAAGTATTGCTTGGCTTTGTTAAAGGTTTTTCCCACAGCAGAACTTTGGAAAGCAAGAATTGGTACTACTAAGAAAGAGTAGTCATAGTTTCATTGAACACATCACAGAAATAGCAGCTCTGTTCCTCACCCTTGCACAAAACCACCAAGGGCAGATCCTCTCTCAGTTCCATGTGTTGGATCTGCCTCTTTACTCTTCAACTCTTCTTTCTGTCAGTACTAACCAGGGCCAGACCTCTTGTCCTTGGCGCAATAATACTCAGCTTTGTAAGTAGGCTGCTGTGGACCGTCTAACTACAAGGTTAAATCTTCTACAGATAACATCAGCATGAGGAAAATATCAAGATTCAAACTCCCATCGCATGGCATACATGTAGAATAAATTCTGTAAGGAGAAATTCAAATTGCAAATTCAAATACTCTTCAGTCTCTGACCATCCAACTCCTGCATTTCCCCCATTCACACTGCAGTAGTGGGGTTTACTACATGTGCAAAAAGTGCTAATTTCAAGCACTACAATTAAAGATACCACCGCATTTCTATTGGAAAGAGTTACAAAAAAATCCCTAGTCAAATCCTAGCTCCAAACATCAACACTGGCTCTGCTTTTTAGTCCATTCCATAGTGATTTTATTACAAGGTGTGCTCATGTCTAAATTAGGATTTTTCCTTATTGTGGTCACAAGGCAGGGATGGGGGATGAGGGCAGCATAAGTTTGCTTATAAATTTTTGCTGGGAAAAAAGAGAGGATAAATACTTGCAAAGAAACCAAGCACAAAGAAAAAAACTAATATTGCACCACGTCAAATTTTATTAAATTTCTTCCTCTCCCTAATTCTTCTTCTTTTTTTTTTTTTTAAATTAGGATTTATTCGAAGCTCTCAAAGCTAATTACCCTTCAAAAAACAAAGGATTTCTAAAACACTGTCATCAACCTGTTGGGGTATTTTTAAAGCATTATGATATTCTGCAAAAAGTATCAAGCTCCTTAAATGCACAATTAGGTTGCTGCTCCAAAAAAATATTGCCATAACCCCCTTTCTTGCACTTCTATTGTAAGACACTGATTCTCTGGATCAGAACTAGCTGTGATTCACAGCTAAAGAATGTGATAAACAACTGCTAAAGCAACATGAGATAGAAGAGAACTCTGTTCAAAGCTCTAAGGTCTTACCTGAACTAATAAGCAGAAATTTGTTTCTGACGTATCATTTGAGCTTCTTGGTTAATTAACAATGCATATAGTTGTTTTTGTTTGGTTGGGTTTTTATTTCAGGTAGGCCAATTAAGTGTGCAGTTATAAGGTATATTTATTGCTGCAAGCATTTTCTTTGCATGCAGACTCAGACTCGGAATCTATTTAATGGCCAGAAGAATTTGGATCTACATACTAGTTTCCAAACAATTTCACTTGTACAGGCAATTATCACAGTTATAGCAACAGAACAAAGCAAAAATAACACAAGAAATTAACACACACCTACAAACAGAGTGGCTGAAGCATACCACATATTCAAGCTCAATAACTTTATCTCTAAATGGATACATTCTGTAATACTATACATACTACACTCTTCTTCATTGTACTAATCAAAAATAATCCTATGAATATTAAAACTTAATTATAGCCTCATTAATGAGTTTTAATAAATAGAAAAATCAAGGAAATCTACTTGTTTCACTTACTGGAAAAGTGAGTTGCTTTCAAGAGGTAATACTGATTCTTAATTTTGAAATGAACACTAAATAAAAGAAACTAAACCCCAATCACTTTTAGAAAAGCTCTTTCCCAACTTAAAGTTAAGAAAACATGATCCTGTTATTTTATTTTAAGGGTCTGTGGGAAGGAATATCATCTGGAAAATAATGGCAACAGTCTTTTTTATGTTCACATGATGAAGCAGTATTTGGGACTAAACAATTGTGTGACACTACATAAAATTAGTCCAGTAAAACAAAGCCAGATGTCGGAAGATGAGGCAATGACTGAAGCATTTGAAGTGCAACGTCATTTAAAAGTGTCATAGAAGCTCAGCAAGTACATAAATATCACTGAGGATGGCAACAGTTGCTACTTCAGAGGACATAGAAAAAATTAATATGAGCATATTTAGCTATGTATCAAAGCTAATTGCATGCCATCTGGAGAATGGAACGATGAGAGGAAAGAAAAAAAAGGCAAGGGTTAAAAACAATGTAAAATTCAAGACTGTTTCAGAAAGAAGATAAACAAATGCTGACAAGAAAAAGAAGTAGTAGTAATGACAAATGGGTTAATGTCACATACAAGAAAATTCAAAGGTAAATCCTAAGATCAGACAGCTGCAGAGTAAGAAAATACCAGCAGTTTTTCAATTCCATGCATTCTGTAGACCATAACTGATGTTTATTCAGCCTGCTCTTAAACTTCAGCAATGATAAACTCCAGCACCTCTTGTGACTTTTGTTGTCCCACCTCTTCTCTTGTCAGTTTCTCTTAAATATTTTTCTTTAACTGTACAATTTATGTGAGAGTTCAAATAAAGAATGGGAGGTAAATGAGTTTTAAACAGAACAAACTTGAGTTGGCCTTGGGCACTCCAACTCTTCCCCTACAAAACCCCTGTGATTCTGTAAACTCTTCATCAGTGACTGCTTTGCCATAGAAATGTCTGAACCTTTTAGATAATTTCATGTTTTTCACTTCAAGACTTCCTAGAGCCTATAACAATACTTCTAAGAACATCCCAAACTGACACAACTTTGGTAGGGATGAGTGGCTCCAAGACTAGATTCTATAAAAATCCTTTCAATTTATATTTTAATCAGAACACTATTGGTCATTTATCAAGCTGAACCTGTCAAGAAAGAATCTCTCCAGAGAGAGATTCTGCACCCAGGTCGACTCTAAAGGTCCAGTTCCCCATTTGATATGTTGGTTGATTTTTATACAGTATATAAGACATATATAAGGCAGAGATCACAAGTTTAGATTTTTTTTTTCAATCAGAACAGCTGCAGAATTAGTACATTTATTTTTTTCCAAAATAAAGTAAAAAATCCTGTTCAGTTTTCTGAAAACAAAGTTTGTGGTAGCTACCATGACCACAGGGAGAGGTTTTTCTCCATCTCTAAATAAGGACATAACGTGGGGTTTTTTGTTGTGTTTCCTTTAGGTTAGCTGAGGGAATTAAAACTTTCAATTGCTTATTGCTCTGGCTGCTATGGATCTCACTAGCTTTCACTTACTCTTTCATAGTTCATGTGGGAACTTCTTTGTTCCACACAGTATTGCTCATATGCTATTCCAGATCTTAAACTTCTGATCTTAACTTCTCAATGTTAGAACAGTGCCTTGTCATGTTTGATCAAGAGCAATGCTTGCCACATAGGTGCATATACCAATTGGAATACATACAATAATAATCTGCTTTTGTTTGATTGGGGTTTTGGTTAGGTTTCTTTTGTTTTGCTTTGTTTGTTTGTTTTTTGGTTTTTTTTTTACACAAGAGCTAGGGCACTTATTCTTTGTTTATCCACTTATAAACAAAAATTATGACTATGAGAAGTAAAATTTAAGGATAGAGAATAAGCTTACACTGGGTTTACAATCACTGAAAAGCTTGGTAGAATTGCATTTACTGCAAGAACTCTTTTCCTCAGGAGCAGGCTGGTGTGGATCCATTAGGCAACTGGCAAGAAGTAAACTGTAGAGATTAATATTCCATGCCCCCAATGTTGGCATCTAATCAAGCTGTAAATTTCAATAATTTATGTTTGGCAAATGTGCATTTATTTTCTCAAATTCCCTTTGAAATATTGGACATTTCAGACAAAGGTCAAAATTATTGCTTAGGATGGAAAGAGTAAAACAAGCAGAAACATAAATGGAGTAGTGAGCAATAAAAAAGAAGCAAAGCACACTGCTTCCCTCTGCACCAAAATAGCCATGGTCTGAAAGCAGTCAGTGTTACAGATGGGAGCAACAGGGAAGGTTTCTTCAAAGATTTTATTTGTTGTAGTTGGTCAGAATAAACTGAGAGTGTGTAGACTGTTCTTTCCTTCAAGTGTTAGGTTTTTTTCAACAATATAGCCATGGTCATTCAATAATGTAGACAGAATTCAGAGGCTATCTTAAAGATCATTCAAGAGACTGCTGAAGTACCATTTGAGAAGAGTATGTTGGGTGGTGTAGGCAAGATCTTAACTAGGAGACTTGAAGCTTAATAAAGATGATGCTCTTTGAATGAGTGCCTTGATTGGGATAGATCTGCAGTCGCTCTCCAGCAATTTAGACACTCCTGAATGACAGCACTGCTGCCCTCAGCACTTTTAAGAAAAGATGTATTACAACTTAATTGTCTGAGGTTTACATATACCAATTCCATGCTGAAGAGCTCAAAGGCGTTTATATGCAGCTATCTAATGATACTTTATGAGTATCCAGGTGATCCTGGTGGAAGCCTTCCATTCTACCTGTTTCATCTACGATCATTTCTGGGGCTTACCTAAGAGATTCTATGAACTGGGCTGTTTAACATTGTGTGCTCTGGCATGGATTATAAATTCCTCAGTGTAACAGGATTGCTTGCTATCCACATAATTATTCTATTTACTTGCAGTGAAGACAACACACTGTTCCTTGTGTTTGCAAGAACTGGCTATAGATGTGGTTTCATTTTCTGATGCTGTTCAAAAGGACCAGGATTAATTGCTTTGCTGTGATATATAAGGAACTTCAGCTCATTGAAGTGCATCACATATTGAATAATTTTTGTATAAAATGCCCAGAAATTCTTGCAAAATGTGAAATAGATGACCTACTTTTCAGATACACAAACCCATTCCTATCTAACATCTGCTTGGAGTATGCACTGAGTCTGCTAAACATCGACAGCAATCTTGAGATCAGCTGTAGCACTAATGAATTCCTCAAAGCAGAAAGAGAAAGTAAAATGTCTTGGTCTACACATTGGACCATAGGTCTTGGTACAAGTAAGTTAATATACAATGAGAAATTCTTCCTTTCTCTTCATATATTTTGACAACATGATATATTTAGAGTACTATATTGACCTTCAAACACTACTTAATACAACATCACCAGTAACGTCACAGGAAAGGAACTTTCAGAGATGTTAAGCTTCCCAAACCTCATGGGGAAAATTGCAACTAACTTCAGCAGGGGCATAATTACACCAACGCTTAGTATTTAAGAAGGAAAAAAACCCAACAACAACAACAAACCAACAAAAAAACAAACAAAAATTTTCAAAAATATGCTGGCACTGTAGCAGAATCCAGAGTCCTGTATTAGCTCTTTAGTCTTTTTGTACGACCAATAAGAATATTTTGAACACTGGGCAAGGAGTCAGCTACAGTCATCACATTAAGCACAAAGCTTCTCTCAGCTAGTTACAAGGAACCAAAGAAAAACAGCGAACAACTCAAAGTTGTTTGTTTCCCAGTTTTCTGTATTTCTCAAAACAGCTCAGAGTGGGAGTATTTTGACCACAGATTTCCCAGAGCAAAATCTCAGACATCCAGATCCTTCAAATAATTTAATCTTGGTGCCATAACAAAATAACATCTTAAGCTGGTGCCTCTGAGGAGGGACCCCGAATAAAGGACACCCTGTGCTTTTATACCCTCACAGTCTAAGCAAGAGGAAAGTCTGAGGGTCCTCGGCTCCTGCCATGTCTCTGGGTGATTGGTCCCCTGGCTGGGCCACAGCTCCGAGTGCCCTTTGTTATGCAAAGCGTCGGCAATTCACCTCTCACCACCCAGGGCTCAACCTGCAGCTCTCACTGCAGCTGCTCACCGAGCTACTTCCTGCACTGAATGCACTCCTCGACACAGCTTTTTTTGCATATTTCAACCCCAACGGTTGAATCAGTTGAGAGCAACATTAATTGACCATATATTTTTACCTAAGAAAAGAAATAATTAAACTTTCTTTCTTTTCTCCCTCCCCAGACAGACTACACGTGTGATTAAGGCAAAGTCCCTGGATTAAGGTTTACGTGCCTGTATAGCACTAATTTTTCATGCCACAATATGGATTTTGGATCAAACACAGTAACAACTTGAATAGAAAATTTTTTTACCAAAAAGCATGCTACTGTCTACCTTTCTCATATCTCCTCTTCAAAATACAAATACATCTAGATAGTATATTTTTACACAACAGTGTATTCTAGCAAACCCTTATTTCTCTGAAGATGTGCATCTGAGACTCTGATAGGTATATCCCAAATATTAAAAATGTAAATGTTTTTTCTTCTTCATAAAGATAGCAAACATACTGGTAAACTATTGTCTACTAACCATTACCTCTTTCAGTCTTTCTGC
The DNA here is from genome assembly GCA_035041345.1 of Poliocrania exsul. Classification (NCBI taxonomy): domain Eukaryota; kingdom Metazoa; phylum Chordata; class Aves; order Passeriformes; family Thamnophilidae; genus Poliocrania; species Poliocrania exsul. The sequence continues at coordinate 30,453,866 of JAWWLZ010000139.1, read as the reverse complement.
CAAAACAAAGATAAGATTACTTTCATCTATTTTTTTTTCTATAGTGCACCTACAGGTAGAATTTCTGTTGTGAGCTTGACTTCCTCTGACTGACTAATACTGTATTCATAGTAGTCTAACTGCTTTAGTTCATATTTCATCTGTCTATTATTGGGTCACTATAAACATACAATACTATAAAATAGCTACCCCTTGAGACTAATTTAATTTCAAGAAACATCATTTACTTCTCAAAGTCAAATTAGAAAGTGCATCTTCTTAAGAATAAGGATATTCATAATCATTTAAGGTTTCTGAAACACTAGTAAGGACGTACCTCAAATCTTGTGTTCAGTTTTGAGTTCCTCACCACAACAAAGACACAGGTGTTGAAGTGTGTCCACAGTATGGCAACAGAGATGGTGAAGGGTCTGGAGCACATGTCCTGTGAGGAGCAGCTGAGGGACCTGGGGGGGTGGGGGATTAGTCTGGAGAAAAGGAGGTTCAGGGAGGCACCTTCTAGCTCTCTGCAACTGCCTGAAAGGAGGGTGTAGTGAGGTTTGGTTGGTCTTTTCTACTGGGTAACAAATGACAGGATGAGAGGATATTACCTGAAGTTGAGCTGGGAGAGGTTTAGATTTCATACTAGGAAAATTTTCTTCACTGAAAGGTGTTTAGGTATTATAACAGATTGCCCAGGAAGGGGTTGAGTCACCATTCGTGGAGGTATTTAAAGGATGTGTAGATGTGGCACTAGGGGACATAGTCTAGTTGTGGCCTTGGTGGTGCTGGGTTACTGGTTGGACTCAATGATTTTGGAGGTCTTTTCCAACCTAAGTGATTCTATGATTCTCTTATGCAGTGACTAAGAACAGATGCTGCAATACTATTATCATTATCATTGCTGTTATTTACTTGACTGCTGAAAGGCAGAGTTTGCTGCTTTTACTGGCATTGGCAGAATATATGCATTTCAAACAAAGTTATTTAAAATTATGTTTGCAGTAAATGAATTTTGTATGCTGCTCCTGTTTAAAATAATTCTTGTTGCCAGATTGCACTATCTTGCCACAGAGCAAGCTGAAATAGGTCCCCTTGTGGACTGAAAATTTCAAATATCCAAACAAAACTTTTAAATTTAAAAATGCATTCTGCATATATTATACACAAATTTCTCCCTCATGAACAGAAACTGATGAAATACATTTCAATTATCTTTAAATTTTAAAATAATAAAAGATTAAACTTTGAAATGGTAAAAGAAACCCCAATTTTATAGATTTCTAATTTTTTAATTTTTTTTTAAATAAAATTGAAATACAGGCTCTTTTCTGATGGGTAGTTTTGTGATTTTTGAGCTGCAGTCAATATATGCTACTTTGGCTGGCTTTTTATGGTTAAAAAATACTCATAAATGCTCATTGATTTTCAGAAATGCCAAGAATGTATTCAAAATCTGTAAACACAATTGTACTGGAATCCGTGCACCATAAAAGATAGTTTTTCTGTAATTTCTGGATTAAACTTGAGTTCTTTGTGTGTGCAGGTCAGAAGACAAATGTTTTAGAGTGATTTCATCAATGGCAGGTAACAATGTGTTTCTGTATCAAAATTTCAGGATAGCCACAAAAACTTTTAGGTGAAAGGGAGCTAAAATACTCTGTTCACCTGAAGAAAAAGGTCTCCTATTTTATTTTTTATTACTATTATTCAAATGAAACTGATAGAATCAAAACCTCCCTTCTCCTTTAAAAGAGAAAAGTTATGAAACGCCGTTCACTATTGGAGAGATTTCATCTTCATGGAAAAAACATCCATTGGTGAAATCTGGACATCTGTCACAATAAATGAATTCAAGTATTCTACAGTGACAAAGTATAAGTTAGAAAATCTTTATTTTATAGCGAATTATCAGTATGATACCTAAAGTCACTAAGAGTGAAAAATTAAATAAAACAATAAAAACTAACAGAGACTTGAGACTTAATTGCTAAAGTAAGTAACACCTCCTTTTATTATACAGTATAGTCCTATATTGCTTTTTGAGTGATATCCTGCCAACCCTCAGCCATGATTCTACTGTCAAGTTTTAATTAGCTACTGTTCTGAGCAATCCTGGCAAAGAGAACACTAAACTTAATTTACCACTTTAAATAAGTGAGTAAATTCAAGATATTGGCCAAATCATTAGCAAAGCTTTAGTCTCATAACAGTCATGTGTTATTAAATTTGGCATTAAATAAACAAAGTATCATGGTGTGCCAAATTCAAAGCCTTAAATTCACTTCTTTAACACTAGATATTAACAAAATGCAAATAAATGTTCAAAAACAAAATCACAGTTTTAATGAACTGCATTGAGACCTTTAATAAAAGAAAAAAAAAGAAGAAAGAAAAAATCCATTAGCAATTAGTTTTTAATTGCATCTCTCCATGTCATCTTAATTAGTAGCCGATTATAATTTTTGGTTTGGCCTATTAGTTTCTCAGCATGATTAGTTTTGGTTTATACTATTTCAAAATAACCCAGTATTACCTCCTTCAGATTGGTTGTAATTTAGTTATTTAATTACAGTGCATTGCTCCAGACAGTAGCAATCTCAAGGAAACTAATCATCACACTAGAGTTGTGTTACATTAAACTACACATTGAAGGGATGCTATGAATTTTTTCTGATATTTTATTGAAAATCTACATCCTATCACATACTATGAGCTAACTGAAAAGTTTCATTTAATAGCATAAAAATAAAGGTTACTAAAGATGAATGACAAAATTATTATTAAACTTGTTTTTTGTTTGTTCACATATACATATATTAAAATGGTCAGGCTGCCTTAAAAAAAAAAAAAAGCAGCTATAGAAGCTATTTATAGCTCATGACAGCACCAAAGTAGTCAAAAAATAAAAATTAAAAAAAAAATCACCCCTAAAATGCAAAAATTCATCCAGAGAACACAAATACAACATAACAGGATGCTGGGAACATGGTCTATAGTATCAAGTAAGCATAACCATTCTGTTCTGCCTCAAAGGCATCCTACTGCACCAGTGCAGGAAAGGAGGAGTGTAGCTTTGGAAGGGATAAAGTTGACCACTGAAATGTACCCCTTGCATTCACTGTAGCTTGTAGGATAGCTCTCACATAAAATGCTGAGGAGTTGCATCCAAAGTAAGTGGCACAAGTAGAGGAACTTGTTTCACTATTTTAGGTCTCCCCTTGACAACAGCATTTGAGCAGCAAGAGATAATGCAGATAGGAACAGGTTTAGGGCTTTCCTGTGCAGCAAATGCTACAGGGGGAGTGCTGAAAGATGTACTCACAAGGAAGAGTAAAAATCCATGGTTGCCACAGGCCTGAGAAAGAGCTAGAGGAGTTAGTTAGTAGAAGCAAATCTGTATTTTGATGATGCTATTTCCATTGTCCTTTGCACTCCTTCTAAAACCCATGTGAAAGAAGGAATAGGAAATTCCTGGAATGCAGTCTAAACTTCATCAAAACAAAATGATGATTTTTTTTTTGATGCAGTAGAGCTAGAGCTAGCGTTTATCCTTAAAAAATGAATAATGAAATGTTTACTTTCTTCCACATTCTTCCACATTCTTACTGCCTGCAGGAGCAAAATAATGTCCAAGGAGAACACCTTTCATTTCTGTTACATCTGTATATCATCTACTAATAGTGAGGTGGAATTCAGCTCACTGTAAAAAACATTATAAGATTAGAGGCTAGTTCTAACTTATTAAAAACAGTATTTAAACTCTTTATACATTGAACCTGGAGCAGGTTCAGCATTCTTATGCATAAGAAGAAAAGTCACCTCATACACTCTAGTGATATCTAAATATATATGTAAATGATGATATAAGGGAACGAGAGCTCAATTAGAACAAAATGTTCTTAGAGACAGACTAACTGGTAAAACTGAAAAGTTCAGTAAAACAGAAGCAAAAACTTCAATATTACCCAATTATTGTAAGCAACCAAAACCTGTGTAAATTATCTTTATGAATGGTACTGAGGACTAATCATGGCATTCATCAAAAAAAGGGCAAGAAGATGTTCTTTACAGTTCACAAACACATGCTATTCCAAACTCCATTGCTATGTAATAAATAGAGTCCACAATTGAAACTCACCTCTTACAACCAGTAAAAACAGTGATTTAGCTCTAAGTGTGCTTTATACAGACTTCTGAGTAACATGATTCTCTTGTTACAAATGCAGAAACTAACACACAAATGAGGTAAATTGCCCAAGGTCACACCACTCTTTGACAACAGAGACAGGGATACAGATAGTGATCATTTCTTCAGTGCTCCTCACAGAACAGGAATATCAGACTCTGTTTCAGATTAGGTTTGGCTGTGACATACCCATATTGGCATGTCAAAAATAAAGAGTTTTATTGGCTAGTACATATATCTGTGCACTTAGATCCAGCAAATCTAACTCTATCACTAATGTTTTCACACATCTGACACCTTATCCAGAGTGTAACAGAAATGCCATTTTTATCAATATATTTTCCTGAAACAAATGTGACAACCAAGAGTAACTTTTTCCTCTCAAGTAGAGCCTTTGACATCATTATTATATCATGCTATTATTATGAGATAGCCTATTGTATCATTCAACAAAGCACATGTTTTTTTATCAGAAAAAAACTAACAATAAATTAGTCTTTCATGGTAACCAAGTCACAGGTAATTCCATTCACTATATAACAGATGTATGTTCCAGGAATCAAAAAACTCTGACCAAAGAACAAGGCTCAGAAAACTATTGTAAAAGTCCTTTCCATTGCAGCCAGTGGGAAGAACAGATACAAGACAGCAATGCTGACTTTCTTTCAGTTGAGACTTAAAACGTAAGCAGGTTTCACCACTGCTTGCTTCAAAACACCAGAAACCACTGCTGTGTACTTTTAAGTTCACTTCTTGTTTTGCTGAATTTAGCAATAGTGTTACTACATGATCACAAGTTGATATGTGGACCCATAATAGTACATTCCTTTGCACTTGGAATAGCGGAAACAAGACACCGAGGTTTCCTCTGCCACAAGGTGATGTTTTGGCATCAATTCCCCTTCAAAGGGCTTCAGCTCATCATCTTCCTCCAGTTTCTACTGGAAAAGCAATTACAGATTTAAAACTATAGAAGAACAGACTTGTTTTTAAGGTATCGGGAACATTTTGCCATGGGTTCTAAATAAAACGTTCAACAAATACAAAGCCATGTAAAAAATCCCACTTGGTTTACTGTTTCATTACAAACTGGGAACCCAGCCCACATTAACTGAAAGTTTCACATACTTTTCATATGAACTTGGGCCAAGATATGTTTTGGTTTTACATCAAAACCAGCCAGAATTAGTAAGTTTTGCATGGTTGCAGTGTGAAATTGGGTGAAACCAGTATTTTTCTTGGAGTTCTCAATCCAGTTGAGTCCAAACACAAACCAAAATTCAATGAGCATGAAGACAAGTAGATTAAAGTCTTTTTAAAAAGATATATAAACCCACCAGGTTTTGCACAGCTATGAATGGCACCCTTTTTCAGACCATCCAACACTGATCAAATGTCAAGGAGAGAGTTCAGAAGTCTTACACTCTTTGAAGAACCTGTATTCATTAACTGTGAAACAACTCAGTTGAAGCTGATGTAAACATATTTTGTGGACACTACTTAAGCAGCAGTGTTACTTGCATGGACTTTTCTTAAATTGCTTGGAAAAGAAATGAAGCTTAATTATATAAGGATTTTTTACATCTAACTGGAAATGTTTGTTAACAACCTCTTCCCCTAATCAAGACAAGTTTCTAAAGTTAGCAAAGTTAATATAACTTCTTCTTTCAGGCAGGGCATGAATACAAGAGAACAGAAAGACTAGAATGTGATTAAGAGGAAGGGACAGACTTTGATTCTCTGGTGCTTAGTAACTTGTGTAGACACTTATACCTTTTGAAGAAGAATAGTAAAATGGCTGTAAAATTGTAATAAATCAAAAGGGTAGGACTTTTTGCCCCTTTATAATTTTATCTGCAGAGAACAGTAATGCAAAATTCAGGATAGGAAAGAGCTCAGTTTCATGCAGACAGAGTCATATGTTTCAAACTCTGGTATACTACAAAGAAGTATTCTAAAACCATTCCAGGGATACAGAAAGAGAAATATTGTTTACAAAATGAAAAATTTAACTTATTTGATCCAACTGATTAAAAAAAAAACAATTCAAAGCAGCATTACTACTGAGACTGCAGAAAAAAAATAGCTTTCAAACTAAGTTTACGTGTGGGATCTGAGAAAGTGTTAGAGACTGGTACACAACTCCTTTGTCAAGTTAAGAGAATTGTGATTATAAAGGCAACAGAAGTTATATGATTTAGGTTAGTTACTAACTTCAGGTTTTAGCTCTATGAAATATCTTCTGGGTTAACTGTGGTTAAATTTTGGTAGTTCATCCATCTTAAAACCAAACTTCTAATCTACTTTGAAAATTAAAAGAATTCATTGTCTCAAGTTTGTCAATTAAGAAGTCAACTATGACTTGCTTGCTATCACTGCTCACACCTGTATTTAAGGGGTAGGTACTAGATAAGGAGAGAACAAGTTGAGGCAAATATAGATAAATTAGAAGTTTTCAGAGGGACTGGGCATGATAGGCCTCATTTTGAAGCACTGCCAATGAAATCTCAAAGTCATTAGTAGTTCTTTTTAAAAAGTCATGGCAAACAGGAAAGGGACTTTTAAAAATGAGAAAATAAGGACATAGAAAGGTAAGACAAATGGCTTAAACACTGGAATAAATTAAACTATTGATAAACTATAAACAGATGAAAGGTAACATTCAAAATAGATCTGTTAATAATACCAACCCAAAAGCACACACAAAAAGGTGAACTATAATGTATTTCTACAACGTACTGTATTTCTGTCCTACACTGCTGCCTGGAGTGGTGTTCAGTGATACTTTGTTAGACCACCACAAACAAGAGATGGAAAGAGAAATTAAACTTCTCATTTGTCCTGATAGGGAGCCTCTACTTCAGAACTTCATTTTCAGCTCACCACACCGTTCATTTTAATAGACATTATTGTTAAAACAAATATGTGCATATTGGTTTGTGCTGAGACTGATCAGTGCTAACATTAGTCAAAAAGATACTGAAAGACAAAATGAAGTAAACTCTATCCAGGCCAATCCAAATCTACCCCAAGTGATATAATAAAAACGTATCACCATTAATTCTACTGTGTATTAACTAGTACTTAAAAATTGCTACTGAAATAAATTTGCCATTTTTCTTCTATAGTGTTTCCTGTACTTATACAAGTTTGAAACCATTTGTCAGACATTAGAGCAAAACAAGTGAAATCATAAGGATCTCCACCACAAGTCTGTAATAGAGTATAAAAAAAGATATTTACTCTTTTAATGAGGATCCCACAAAGCATGTATACTTTGTACCTTCCTCATAATTTCTGGAAGCCTTGAGGTTGTTGAAGCTAACTCAGCTTCACTGAGATCTCCTGGTGGAACAAAGCACTTCCCATACACCCTGAGTCATGAGACAGGTCCCAAATGTACATCAATTAACAACAGCCATTAAGACTTGAGTATTTGTAGGTATAAACATTTTGTAAAGATGAAGTTGATCTCATCCTGACACATCCAATTAGAAACAAAAAGAACTGAACAAACAAAGAGCTAGCTTGCACTGTCTCTCTCTCCTTTGTTTTCACAAAACTCCCACATGATCTAATTCACCTTCCCAAAAGCCTTTGCATGAGTAACCTTAAAGTTATCTGAAACAAGTAACAAGTAGTTTGCCAAGACAGATCTGACTGATGGTGTCACCTGGTCCATCTAATCGGCTTTTGACAAGTTCCTTTAACAATATATGCTAAAGAATCTAAGTATCCATTAAATAACAGCAAAGGTCTATATATAGAAAATTATGTGGCTAAAACTCAGAGTACTGGAAATAAGTTATCATAGTGGAGAATAGACTCTATAGCTTTCATACAAGACCTGGGGAAAGGAGGGAAAGAGGTTGAATGGCAAGGTGCCAAAATTACCAAGAATATTAAGCTATTTTGAATAGAAAATAGTTTAAAAAAATGAAGATAAGCATTATAGGACACAGGCAGCTGGAAGCAGACACATACATTCAATGCTGATAACGGTATATTGGATACACATTAGGTAAAACTGTCCTAGTCCCATGAATAAAACATTGGGATCTACAATGAACATTACCCCTGAAGAAATTAAATATTAAGGTTATACTTGACTGTTATCTGAACATTTCAGCTTATTGTTAAATAGCAACCAGAAAAGCAGGATGGAAAATAAAATGTAACTACCATTACACAATTAATGGTTTGACCCAGCTTGAATATACCATACAAGTCTAGGCTATGTATCATGGAAAAATTATATACACTTGGAAAAGAAAATAATGTATGGAGCTACATTAAAGACTAAGGAACTTTATATCAAAAACACCATGGCTATGATCTATAAAATCATGAGTAACATACAGACAGTGGATTGGATCTGACTTTTCACTACCTCTCCAGACACAAAATTAAAACACCTCAAACAAAACCATCTAGAGCAAGAGCCAGAGTTGACAAAAAAAATAATTCATCACACAGTGTTTACATAAATTGAAGTCTTCCTAACTGGGAACAACTTCCATTATTATATAGTATAGGTGCTTGTGCTGGTTTAAAGGTAAACCAGCAGGAGAAATGAACCTGACTCAAGAGATTACAAGTCAGAGTTACAATTTACTAAAAAGATTACATTAAATACAATATACAGAGAAAAATTGGTTTTAATCCACAAAGAACAAGTGTAAAACCCAGAACCCTGGGGCAAAAACAGAATAGCGTTTGTTAACCCCTGTGCTGAGCACCACATGGTCCCCCTGAGTGCAAAGTAAAAGGAAAGGAAAACCTGGTGGTGAGGATGATGGTTGTAGTCTTGTCGAGAGTGGCAGTTACAGTCCTGTTGAGGTTCTGGTCCTCCTCTGGTTCCAACAAATGGTAACAGAAGTCCCAAAATCCAAAGATTATATATGCTCAGGTTCAGGTGGGAATGCCTAGTACCTCCCCCAGGATGAGGGGTTTCACAATGGGTCATTTAATTCTGTGAGTCATTGGATATTTTTTTGAATCTTTGATGGGTCTAGGTCATTGCAGCTGCCTATTATGCAAGTCCCTAATGGCCCATTAGCAGACATGACCTGTCAGGCTTGGGGTGAAGGTGCTAATCCTTCCCTGAAGGGGAGTTATCAGCTGAGTCATTGCTGTGAAAACAAAAACACTTTCCTGTCTCCTGGGGTTCTTTAAGACCCAGTTTGTAGCCTGAGGTGTCAGGTGTGCCATGGGCAGCTGCTGCAAATGATCCTTATCACGAGTTGATCAGAAAGGATATAGAGGGTGTAGAATACACAGTTTTGGTTACACCCACACAGTGATAAACTGGTCCCAGCCACTGTAACTAGGACAGTGTGACAGAGCTAATATCTTTAGATCATTTCTTTTATGCTGGTTCCTGTGCCACATGATGTACCTGTTGTCCCCATCTCAGCTTTGCTCCCCATTTATGTGGCATCCTCCTTCTACAATGCTAACAAATGTCAGTATCAAGCTTTAAGTCTGGGCTTACACAGGCTTGCTATATACTAGTTCTCTGTATCCTGGATACCAGTCACAAGCACTTTTCTGTATGTGAGTTGTATCACACTCTTAGAGAACATTTCCATGGTGCTTTGCCTAAGAGTTGTTCAACCCACTGATTTTTGTTTATGGGAACATCCGTATTCCAATGAATAAAACTGAAAATAATATTCCATCTGCTTTCTCATTGAAACAGAAACAAAACTGAAAAAAGGGGAGTGAGAAATGAGCACTTAGCTTGTTGACCAGCCCTTGCTGCCATCCATGCATTGACAAGATTTACTCAGACAACTCTGCAGAGTGAAGAAAAGGTATTGCTGGTAAAATATTGTGATTTGTTTTCTAAGTACTCTATACTCTGAAAATCAAAACTCATTTCTAAACTCTGTAGCATGAGAGATATTCTAATCAATTTATATTATGGGAAGATTGGTTCACTGAAAAATGTTTCCAGTAACAAGATGAGAACATTGGTAATTTAGTACTATATGGTGTGGCTCTGTTTTCACAGTTTTACCTTAAAGTTGTCAGATAAGGAAAACAAGAGAAGCACTCAGATTACAAAGAAAATCCATCTCCTAATATAAGCCCAAAGAACTGAACATTGTAGAAGTTTGTGAATATAAAATTCTGTTCCCTCCTCCAATGGAGAGAACAGTAGTGCTGCTTCTTCTGTGAAATGTAGACACCATGATACTCCTGCAGAAGTAGAAATTTAGCTTGCCCTTGAACCTCTCCCTTGCCAAAGTTCATCACATTTCAAGTGGAAAGAGCACACAGAGCCAGCCAACAGGCAGTAGTTGTTCACAGCCCTGAAAAGCTTCTACAAATGCCATTTCTACACACAGAACCTGAGTAAGGAGGGAAAAAAAAATACTTTATTTTTCCCTCTGTCCATTAAAGTGCATCATCAACATAAGCAGTTAAGGATTGCTTCTTATCCAGTGGGTTTCTTCCCTTTGTTTGCTTTTATAAAAGGTTCTAAACATTTTTGTGGTTTTATGTTAAGTAACCAAGGGCTGTAAGAATTGTCATGCAACAAACCACAAATTCCACAATGCACGTTCACACTCGATGTGCCTTGCTGTCAGTGCCAATAAACTGAGAAATGAAGGGGGGGAGGGAAATGACACTGTGCTGCTTGATCTTTGCATCATACTTATTCTAGCAGAGGACTTTCCAAATACACACCTAGAGACAGTATCACTTCACAGCTCTGAGTGGTCAAAGTGTATAAGAGGAGCCTCTCTCAGAGGACCAAAACAGAGAAGTGTACCTTTATAGTCTTACAATCATGTTATGATGATGAAGCACACCAGAGGTATATAATAGTTCTTTCACATTCAGGCAATTTGAAAGTTCTATGTAATTGCTGCTGAGTTGATCCTTTTAAGCAGAGTTGTGAAATAACTTGTTCCTACTGTGCATTTGCCATGAGTGCTTCACTATCATGAATTCAGTCAATTCATTCCCTGGGCTTTCTAAAACTAAAGACCAGGCAAATTGCTATGGTACTTTGCCTTTTAGATAAAATATTTAGACTGCAGCAAGGTTTTCACTTTATTTTCTTTGCATGTATCATTTCAAGCAATTAGCCAAAATCAGAGAATGCGGCATCTGAAACACAGTTTGCCTAATTGGTGTTCCCTTGCCTGTGGCACTCATGAATCATGTGTTTCATGATAAGTGCTCACAATTGGATTTTATGTTCATAATACCTAAGAGGATTGTTTACACGTGTATCATTTAAATTTGTAGGGTCTTTTGGAATGAAAGCAAGCTTGATGCATTATAAAGTTTTTAACACTGCACGGTTTAGATTTAATGTCCCAAATTGTGTGAAGAAATTATGTCCAAAAGCTTCCTTTTTCTTGCTTTTTCCGTGATGAAATCTAATGGTAGCCTTATAAAATGTCAAGAACAGGTACATAGAATTAAAAGACTTACTATTGCTCTTAATATTCTTATTTAGATCAAGGAAGTTGCCACAATGCTATAAATCTATCTGTACTTTTTGACTATGTCTAACAGACCTAAGTATATATCTAGACTTATAGCTAGCATGCATATATTAATACAACAGCTAAGCCTAGATCTATGGTCTCTACTATTGGTATAATTAGTTCATCCAAATATTTTAGTCCTCAGTATCTAAGGCACAGGAATAAACTCCTGAAGAAAACGCAGTTCTGACTTTTGAGGAAAAAGAACACACTTCCTCCTACATTTCAGTTTTATGGTTGAAAAAATTTGCAGAGGATGAGGGAGAAAAAGCTATTCTTTGCAGAGAGTTCAGAAAATCAGCCAAGGCTCTGATGTATATACTGTTGGTCATTATTCTTCCTTAATAATTGCATTGGTAACAAGAACTCAAGTAATACAACATCACTAAAAGTATAATTCTGGGGTTTAGAGTCAGTTGGAAAATTTAGGGATATGTTTTTACTGTTTTTTTCCAGTTCAATATTTTACAGAGATAGCTTGATTCTGATGAGGTTCCTCAGGAAAAGAGTCAATAGAATCCTGCCTTGCTTTTTTTACCTTACTTGCTTACCGAATTCCTCAGCAGCTGCATTCCTAAATCTGCAGCTCCATGCCAAAGGCTGTCACAGGGTCAGGCTTCCAGTATCCAACACTGCATAGGCAGCCTGCTAGACCCCTGGCGTTTCAGTCCTTATCATGTTTCAATATATTCAGTTTTACTATTAATACACGCCTCAATTAACATTCAGGCTTAAGGCCCAATTGTGACTCTTCACACGACTGGGTGAAAGGATAAGTGTTACAGTCCCACAGCAGTCCAGCAGGCAGAAAAGCATATTCCATAATGACAAATAATGAGTGTATAAAAAAAATTACTATTGTCCTACCTCATCATTGGGTCATAATTTCTTCCTGGCACAGTTAACAACTGGATGGATTTTTCTTGGAGCAATGGAGAGCCATGTCACATACTACTGTTTTCCAAGATGGTCAGAGCCCAAATGATCTCCAGGGACACCTCAGCTGTGCCCTAGCATTTATGTTTTGAGGAAAACCAAACCAAACCAAACCAAACCCAAAAACTCAATAAAAAAAGAGAAACAACCAAACAAAAATGCAACCCACTACCAAACCAAAGCGGGGGGAACCAAATTACACTGAAAAGAAACATTTGCACTATTTCAAATGGCCAGCAAACCAAAATCAACCTTCACTTTTCTAGAACTCAGCCTCCTTTGTTACACTAGTCTTTTATTACAGCTATATTCTCTACCGGTTTCTTTTTTATATTCATGATATTGCCTTCCCACATTTTCTTGCTTTCTTCTACACCTGTCCTTGTGTACAGATCATTTCTCCAAAATTATCACAATTGTTTCACAGTCGCTTTTCCCAGTTATCTTTTCTTGTTAATCTTTCATTCTTGGCCTTCTTTAGTTCCAGGTCTCCAGATGAGAATTGATTTTCTCAGATACTCATCTAGAAAGTTAAAGGCACTTCCAATACACGATCCACAAATGTACTTTAGTTCTCTGCTGTTAAATGCTGAAAGGCACACATAGGACCCATGAGGTTGCTTTTGCATACTCACACAAGATTGTGGCACTGGAACAGAAAACTTTCCTTATATGAAAATTTAGGATAGCTAAGCACATTAAAACACTTTTAACACATTCCATTTAATTCTATGAAAACCATCTGACAGGACAAATAAGTAGTGGAATATAGTCCTGCTAAAACTATAGGAACTACAAATTACAAACACATTTCTCAGTGTGGATAGCCATAATTACTAGATTATATATTGAAGAAGAGTATATGCATACATAGCACAAAAAGTAGATAGCATCAGTGCAGAACTATCCTTCACATCACATATCTGTTTTTAAGCAATACATCGAAAAAACTTTCCGGTGTTCAGTAGTCTTTTAAGTGTTGAGCATTTTAAGATTTTTTATTACAATTAATGTAATCTTATTAGAGAATACTTTTCATAAGAAGGAAATAAAAACAATTTTCTTACTTCTTCAGCAGTTATAACAAACTACTCTCACTTGGCAGAGGAAGAAATAAACAAATCCTAGGATATAAGTGGCCTTTCAAATAATTATAGCATCTGCCTAGTCGGTACTTTGAGATTTGACAGCAAGGAGATACTCAAGGACAGAGTTCTTTGTTGTATGCATAATGGCAATGTTAGGCTCCACATGTAGAACAAAGCATCCTGAAAATTCTGGATTATAAATAAGAAAAAGAAAATAGAGGGAGCAGGGCAAATACAAATTTTGCACACACACAAATTATTAGCCTCTTCTGCCCTACACTTTACATATTTTGCAGAACACTAATGCATTGTCCTTCAGATTCCAGCCTTGTTATTCTTCCAAAGGTCTGATAAAAATTATTTTGTTACTTCATAATTTCTTTAGCAGTCTTTGCTTTCAGTTATTCTCTGCTTAAACTATATTGCCAGCCACCAGTGAAATGAATTGTGAGTCTCTTGCATGTCTTCTAAGTGAATCATGAGGGTTAAAAGAAAAAGAAAAAAAAAAAAGAATATAAAGGAAAGCAACACTCCACAATCTGTATTTCACTGCACTCTCACAGTTGCATATAAGCAGGTCTGGTCAATATGCTTGTCCAGCCATGTCCTGAATCTGATGCAGCACAGTCTGTCCTGCCTTCTCATTAAATTCCTTTTCTAACTGTTCCTGGGTGAGGGACTCTGTTCTATGGGCTTGTGTATGTGTGGTATGACTGTGCTTGTGCCTATTGGGAATGCATGCACAGCTTTGCTGTTGGGTCAGTGTGGTGATGGCCTTGCCATGAGACCCTTGCGCCCATCAAGGTATGAGGTTCTGGAACCCCTAACAGAATCATATTTCACACCATGAAATTGCCGCTAATGATACAGTTAACTATACTTTTCGTACAGAAAGATAAATGATTGTATTCCTATTTTCACTGTAAGACAACAGTCACAATTCTTGGAAAAGGCTGCCTTTTATCCATTATTTAAATTTTGCTAGATAGAATTAAAAACTTCATTGAGGGCAACATACATATGTAAATCTCATAATTGCTACTTTGAATTGGGTATATAAGCCTCAGGAAATGTTACACTGCAAGAAATATACTCAGTTTCTCCTGGAATTTGGATTTCATTTGGGGCAGGATGAGGAAGGTATTTCAATACCAAATAAAGACGTATGACATCCATAAAATACATCCAATACTTGTATGTTTATAGTCTGTAAATTTTTCAAATCATCTCTACATCAGGAAGTAAAATTTAACTAATATTGATTGGTTTGCACATGCACTGTTCATTTTAAATTTTGCCTTCACTGATTGTTGCTTTGCAAGCAGCTGGAGTCTATGTGAGTCTGTGAAGAGGAGAAAATATACTTCCAATTTATTGTCTTTAGGTTCACTGAAAGATTGTAAGACAAATTAGATTTTCCAATTTCCTTCAGGGAAAGCAGTGACATTTTCTGTTATCCTTTAAGCACTTAGAGTATATGAAGAACAGAGAAGTCAATAATCAGCAGTAGCTATGCCATCCAATATCTAATTACCAGTGCAGTATTTAGAAGTACTATACTCCTCTCTTCTAAATTTTCCAAGTAATGACAGATTTTATAGGCTTTAAAATTTTAGAGGGTTGCCATTAAGAATAAAAGAAGAGTGGTTCCTGAAACTAACTTTTTTTTTCTGTATTTTAAAGTATTCTCTGAAACACAGATCCAGAACACTGAGTATTTTTTGTCTGCTAAGGAGAATTGGAAAATGGCTTCTGAACCATCTATTCTCCTAATTCTACAGAATTTTCCAATTATCTTTAGAACATGGTAGCAAAACTTTTCACAAAAATTCTTTTTTGTCTTTCTGCTTGGAGTGAAATAAGAAAAAAATGCAACAACTCACACCCAAACAACGAACAACCAGAAAACTGAATCAAAATCATTGTTCAGGAATGCTGGAAAAGAGGGACTGTATAACATGCCCACGGGACAACTCCTTAAGCAGTAACATAGAATTACACAGGCTCAAACTTTTCATGCAGCATAGGCAATGCATGTTAATTTTGCTCATCCCTTCCTCCAAGTCCAAAATGTCAGGTTAATGGAGGCTAATCCAGAAAAGTCATGAGCAAAATCAGAATAACATATCACTATAATTTTGGTCTATCTTGACATAATATCTTTAAATCTAAACAAGGCTATAAAGAAGCATTTTCCCAATATTTTAAAAGTTTTGTGGGTTTTTTGTTTTGACATGCTAAATATCTTCTGTAAATTTCAGCTTAGAGATTGAAGCCATTTTCTCTCTTAGACTTGATACATTAATATTGGTAGTAATAGTATGAAAAGTAGTTTGCAGAAGGTAAATTGGAAGAGGCTGAGATAGAAATATTGTTTGGAAATGTATCAGGATTATTTTGAATGTACTGATATTCTAGTGATACATTAGAGTTATATTGTAATATTTGGTTCTAAAAGCATTAATTTTGCTGTGATTTCTGTGTAATTAGAAAACTACAAAGCTTATTAACTAGGGATATAGTCACTCAGTATTAAATGTTTTCCTAAACTTACAAACAGTATCTGCTAAAATTTAAAAAAAAAAAAAAAGTAAAACTTCTTGACTTCTCAGCAGGAAACTGTATAAAGTAAAACAACAAGAACCTTTAATTTTCAGATTGAAAACCTTGGAATAACCAACAAAGACTGAGGTATCAGTTTTATGAACACTATAAAGAAAGCTATAGTGTCAGTAACAAGTGAAAATGTTTTTCACATCATGAGGTGTAAATAGAACTACATCAGGGTTGGATAAGTTTTGACATTCTTCTCAGAGTTCAGCATAGCTGTCAGAACTCAAAAATCACTTGTCTAATTGATCAAATGGATAATCTTCCTCCCTTCCATTAAGATGGTGGAGTGTTTTCTCAGCTTATACACAATGTCATGTTTGAAGTAATTAAAAATGTTTAAATTGAAGCAGAATATCTAAAGGGACCAAAACATTTACAGCATCTCCTTTGCACTAGCAGGGAGTGTCACATTCAGCAGATGACAATTGCCTCAAATAAGTATTTCAAGCCCCCAGTTATAATCACCAATATTTAAGAATGGTTTTAAGAAACTAGATGCATGATAGCCACTTGGTTGCTTCCCTGTCACAGATAAATTCTGTCAATTTATTCCACAGCAGTGGCCTACAACTATTGGTCTCCATTAGACCACTTGCCTGAGACCTCATCACAGTAGAAAACAATTGCTCAGAAGAATCCTCTACATGAAGACTGGCTGCTCATAGCTATGGCAAAAATTCCAGAGGTACTCCCATCTCCCATCTCCTTCCTTTCTCTTACTATACAGCTCTATAATAAAGGAGAAATATGTACAAGAAAAAAGTAAATTAAATATTTATGTTTATAATCAGTTCAAGATCTGAAGGGACTTTGAAAATCTTTTTCCAACACTGGGTGGAATCACAGACACATTCAGATAATGAGCCCCTCATAGTGTCAGGGACTAGATATGGTCAAAATATTAATGTGAAGGGACAATAATTCTGTCTGAGATCACTTAGTGCCATTTAAAGTGATGTTTAATGAGAAATGTGTTTTAACGCAATTCAATTTGAATATTCATTAGTAGGTGTATTTACACTGTTCGTAGTTCAAATATTTTTTCCAATTTTACATTGCAATGATCATATCATAAACTCTGGTTAGATGCCTAATAAACTGAATGATGCAGCTGACAAAGGCAAATCTGTGTTTTCAACTCTGTAAAGCACATACTAGAACACAGAAGAGAAGCATATTTTAGTTTAAGTAATCTGTATGCCATGTGCATCAGCAGCAAGACCATCCTGCCACGGCCAGTTTGTTGGCTAAGGATTATCAAACTGTATATCCTGTACCACAGAACATACCAAATGAATCCTCACATTGATTAAAGAAATATGCCATCAGGCTCAGAATTCTTGTTTCTAGCTGCTCACCCTTCCACAGTCAATCTTACTGATGTACATAGCAGCTTTTTTGTCTGCCTAAGGTTGTTTGCATGTCTGAATGGATAATTCACCTGAGAATGGAAAGCAGAGTGACAATTACATTTTAGAGCGTTTCGCTCATCCTCTAAGTCACACTGCAAACTGCTTAACCTACCTGCACAAAGAATTATAATAGAAGTATGAGAAAATAAAAAGAACAGTGTTCCACAAATGGATGGATGACTGGTATTTTCACTCTTTAGCTGGTATTAGTGTAGTTTTGTTATTAATTACCTACTCAAAAATAGAGTTAGACTATGTGATTTGGTGTCTGTGCAGAAGTCATTCATTGAAGTACAATAATAATAAAATAAAGATGCTTTATTGCATTCAGTTGACAGTCTGTCAACTAAAGACTATTGCACTCCTAGCATTCTCAGGTTTGCTGGGTCTGTTACCAAGTTCTACAGTAGCCTGAGTCCAAAGTGTGATCCTGGACTGGATCAGACCGTGATCCCTCTAGGCACTAGAAAACACATATTTATATCAGATATGTTTTTGCTGAAAGCACTGAGGGTTCCCCCAAACAAACTCTCCTAATACCAAGATAAAACTTCAATATGAGTCATGCCCTTACCCTGAATTTCTTGGGAAATCAGTGCCTGTGTAGAATAGCTGCTTCTTGCAAAAGAAATAAAAACAAAAAATTTTTTTAAAATACCCAAGAATTCTTTTCCTATGCATATGCAGAATCCAGATGTAAGAAACACAGTCTAAGTCTGAGCTCTGACACTCAAAAAATGGGGCCAAAAGCATGAGTTTCTTCATCTCCAGCAGAGCTGAAAGCTATGATATTTATATTCATTGTGTGCATTTAACTAGCACTTTGTTGTTGCTGCTAATGGAGATTATTATACTGCAGACTATGGTTCCAGAAGTGAAATAAATATATTTTGATCTAAATTTTAAAATTTTCTTATCAGAATCAGAAATTTTGACACAAAAGATGTGATATTCATGTTACTGCTTGAGTCCTCTTTACCCCAGACTTTGTCCGGAAAACATTGCAGGGGATGGGGCCATATCATAGGGGGCAGAGCAATTACACGTTTTGTCTTCTGGATTTACAAGCATTTTTCTACTCACATGATAAAAAATTTGACTATATAGGATGACATAAATTACAGAGTCCTTTTCTTACCTCACTTAGATGGCAATGTTTATTAATAATAATAGTTTTTAGTAACAGCAATAGCAATATCCATTACAGCACAGAGATAGAAAAAGAATGCAATGGCCTCTGCAAACTATGATTAAAGATTGCAAATTATGTGAATAATTTACAAGTTGAATTGAGCTGATGCAGCAGATATGATAAGATTTAAATTGCCTTGTTCTAGAAACACTAAAAAGGTACTTTCCTGGCCAAAAAAAAAAAAAATCAATCCATATTGCAGGTTTCTGTAACTAGCACCTCTACAACATTCTTCTTGTGATACACCTTTCTGAAATCTTGAAATTTTTTTCACTATGATTTTATATTATCCCGAAGTCATTATTACTTCTTCAGTCCCTCAAACAAAAGAAAAAAAATCAAAACTTCAAATCCAAAAATTTATACATTTGAAAAGGGACACAACAAGAAAATATGCATGAAAAAAATCATTTGAGTCTTTGCCAATATATAAATTTTCCATGGAATATTTTCTCAT
Source organism: Poliocrania exsul (assembly GCA_035041345.1). NCBI lineage: Eukaryota > Metazoa > Chordata > Aves > Passeriformes > Thamnophilidae > Poliocrania > Poliocrania exsul. The sequence continues at coordinate 30,434,492 of JAWWLZ010000139.1, read as the reverse complement.
ACAGAGAAGATGAGCAGCCCTGTATGAGGCCCTAGGACAGACAGATGAATGGGAAAAACTGAAGTCCTGTCATGACGAAATGCTTGTCTCTAATGACAAAGAGACGTTAATAATGGCAAAACCCTCTCTCCTTATTTTATTATAACACTTGTACTCATTGTTAAAGTAGCACACTTTTGACCTAGTCACTTAAAAACTGTGTTATATCTTATATATAAATATATATAAATATAAATATAAATATAAATATATATATATATATAAATATAAATATAAATATATACACACACACACACACACACACACACACACACACACACACACACACACACTCTCTGTTGGGGGCGGGCGCGGGGTGTGATGTTGAGCCCTCCGCGCGCTGACT
>JAWWLZ010000139.1:30386850-30427537 GCA_035041345.1 Poliocrania exsul | reverse complement strand
TATCTATATAATTCTCATGGAACTGAAGCAGCTTGGATTGCTCAGAGATTGACTTCAGCAATCAATCCTGCAACAGTACACAGTGTAATTAAAGCATCTTCTAGCAGCCTGAGTTTGCTCGAATTGAGACCAATAGGGACCTTCTCAAACTGAGTAGGATTATGTCCCAATAGTCAGCTTTGACTCAGTATTGCCTTCAGAAACCCATTCTTCAAGTACCATATAGTATGAGAAGAAAAAGCTTTGAAGTTGAGCTTTTTGAATCTTTTCTGCCTGAAAATCTCCTTTCTGCACAGCACTTTAAAAGCGATGGAACTGTTACAGCTCTAAAACCTGCCTGTGAATGTTGGGAGCTGAGGATCCTCCACCTGCCAAACTATGAAGAAGTTAAATATAACTAATTTCATTATTTAGCTTTAATGAGTTATTGGCATGGAAAGAAAAGCAAAATTAAAGAAGCATTTGCAAAGCAGCTTTTATTCTGTTGCATAACATTTTATAGCAAGCAGCATGTGGAAATACCACTACTTGTATTTTGTTATTTTGTGACACAGGAATGAGAAGCAGCAGCCAGTGGTTGTGGTTTTAGCCAAAAGACTAAAAGAAAATGTATTCTCTTTGAAGACATTTGCTATAATGGTGACTGATGAAATACTATGTGCTAATGGAAGAAATATTATAACAGAAATTCAAGACCAAAATGGAAACATTGAAACATTAGTTCTGGAATTAGATACAGCTGAAAAGATATACTGTTCTTCCCTACGGGAAATGGCAAATTTTCAAATATTAAACAATACATTAGAACAAAATATTAGAATTAAAAATGTTTCAGATAAGATAATAAAATAATTAATTAAGAAACAGTACCAACATAATCCCTTGCAAAAAGTGTTGTACAACTTTTTCATCCTTGGTAAAGCACTGTAAAATAAATGATCTTAATGAATCTCTGCAGCATATTATGGGAAAGAGTCTAAATTGAAAACTGTGTCTTTAGGGACAAGCATGATGGACACAAGACACACGAATTAATTCACATGAAATATTTGGTGGTATTTCTAAGTCTGCTTTTGACTGCTGGAGGTGGGAGAAGGCACAGGATAGAAGCACCAGAGAAAAATTCTGTATCTTTTTCTCTGAGAAGTCAAAAATTTTTAAATGGGAAACAGTAATTTCAAAAAACTATTTCAAAGAACTATTAGTTAAGAGACAAACTTTCTATTGCAAAGCATTCAGGTAAAATAATAGCCAGCCATTTCCAATTATGTTTCTAACTGCTTTCTATGTACTACTTGATATTTACTTCATTACCGTAATAAATTGTTATATTAAGCTGTAATTTCACAATATATTAAATCCACATCTGTTAAGTAGCTGCTTTTTTAGACATGATAGATGCATGAAGATAGATATGATTTGCATATATGAAAAAACAAAAGAATTTAATACACAAAGAGCAAAGTATTGTACTGGTTACTTTTGTAGCCAAGTGATGATCAGCTCTCCTGAAATGAGCACATTTTTTATCTCTGGCACCAAAGGACAGTTGGACTAGATCTCTTAGCCACAGCCATATAATCAAGGGATGTAGCCAAAAGCATATTCAATGTCTCACAGACACTACAGAAATAAAATAAATATTTTTTAAAAAAAGAAATTGACGTTTTATTTCTCTCTGAGAGAAGGTGAGTACTGATTCCAGGCTTATGTCTGCCAAATTCACCAGGCACACGTGAAGAGGACCAGGTGTACAGACCAAAAAAGTAGAAATTCATTTTCCACCTTACCATTGGTACTACCATCCAGTACTATTCCTTGTTGTCCAAAATTCCAACAGTGTTCTTTATTTGCATTTTGAAGCATGTTAAGATTTCTGTATTGAAATATTCAAAACCTCTTAAAAGAGGTTTAAAAGATATGATTAACAACAAGGCATTGATAGCTAATGACAAAAATTTTTTTTCTTCTGTTTAAGACCACTTTATTAACAGAAAGCTGGCATTGGCCATAGTCTTCATAAAACCATCCCAACTGAAACAGAACTTGGAGCTGTGCTCCCATCTGATGTAAAGCTGCATTCTGTGTTAAGTCATCAAGAGCTTGCGTAAGAATAAGGTAAACCAGAAAATATGTGGGAGTCTGCTAAAAAGACAAAAAACAAGTCAGAAAGAACTAGGCTTTTATGCTATGCTCTGACATATCACCAAGTCACATTGTTTCCCAAACTGATGGGAACAACTGGTAGAGATAAATAGGAAAACTGATGGAAGTTCCCTTGAGGTTTAGAAATTCAGTAAACTCTCCAGTAACAGTGCTGAACTAATGATACTAAATCCTAGACTTCCCTCCCACAGAACAGGGAGCAGTAACAGCAGCCTAGCCTCCCACCATGCTGTGAGTGCACCTTGGCTGTTTGACAAGAGCTGCCAGTGAGATGAGGAGGACAGCTTTTCTTTTTTTTTTCTTTTTTTCCCCCTCTCCTTAATTTCCAGCCTTTCTTCACCTCCTCACTACAAGTGCCAGCAGAAGGTGAGAAATTACAGAACTGGATGATTCGCCCAGCTAGAAGCCATGCTAGACCACCCACAGCCCTGCTTGAACCAATCCAGCAGTTGTCCATGTCAGAAGGCTGGATCACACCTAGGATGAGAAAGGAGCAGATGCCAGCCAGTAAATTCATGGAAACAATGTCATGTTACTGAGGGACAACAGCAGGGAACTGTTTTACTCAAGTACACCTTGGGGAAGAGTGAAGAGTGTCCAACTGACATCTTACGAGCCAGATTTTCAGTTTGATTTTGGTGAGACAACCCCCTCCTTTTACTCCTTTTTATTCCCATGTACACGTTTGAAACCTTGCAGTTAAAACAAAGTAGCTGGACAATCACAGCCAAGGCCAAAGCAGTACCTTGGAATGTCAAGGTCTTACATGTCTGTATAAGCACTCAAGTCCTTCCTGCACATCAGAAATTTTTGAAATCTTTTTAACCATTTAAACCCCCCCCATTGCATCAACACCTTGTACAATGCTGCTTTGGTGGATCTCGCAGATACTCTTTTCAACTCAAACCCATTCAATATCCAGACACATGTCAAACCTCACCAATATCTCCTAAAGTGCCTAATTTTCTATCCATGCTCTGTGCTTACCTAGCATGCAAAGTTCAAATCGGAACACACTGGAAAATGAGGTAGTGACCAATTTCTAATAATGTGGCCCAAAAGTACAAGTCTTAAATTCAAGACTTCTGCAGCCTGTGGAACTACATCAAGAGTTCTGAATTATTTATCTTGTTGAAAACACTAATAAACAAAACAGTCTTTTATGAAGCCTTCTTAAGCTCATTAGAGGAAGATCTTAACAGTTCTAATTATGAAGTCCAGTTGCACAAACAAAGAGACAAATGTTCCTAGACAAGACCCAAGTGCAGCACCTCACCCCAAACCACTGATACTTCTTTTCCTTTGACAATGTAGGGAAGAATACTTCAGTCTCCTTATAACAAAACACAGAATTCTAATCTCCTATAGCACTATTTTATCACCAAATTCATAGGATATGAACAAATTAGTTTATCAATATATGAAAGCATAGTTTTGGGGATATTTTAATGTTACTCTGTAGCTATATACTTTATTTTAAGACTGTCAGGTTTTCCTCAGTTAGTGCTAATATATGAGTGACAACCTCCAGAAACATCAACTTACTCCCTGGTGTTTTGCCAAATAAATTTGTTCTGAGTGCACCGCATTGGTTGTGCCTATAGGCATAAAGGCATTGTCCTTGTGATTCTTATCGGAACTTCAGTTTCAGGCAATAACTGTCAAAGTTTACTGGTTTTGCCTACCTCCACCAGAAAAAAGCCAAACCTAAGAAAACTCACAGCCACCCACTACACTTTGACCTCAATGAAGGTGTATCCTTCCACCCAAATCCTCCCACCCTCCATCATGGTATCAAGAGTTGGAGGGGAAGGTGCTGTAGGAGAGAGAATGATGGCCTTTTAAAACCTTTCCTTGCATAGAAGAAGAATGTGATGTGGTATATACCTGAGGGATTTTCCTTTAGTAACAACAAAATGTAAATTTCAATCTAAAACCACTAAAAGGGTCAAACTTTTTTCACAACAATCTATATCCAAAACAACATTCATCCCTTAAGTAGTTATCCAATACGAACAATGGTAAGGAATTAAGTACAATATGTGACAGTACAACATGGTATTGATTCCCATGTTGAAATAAAATAAAATAAAACAAAAGAGAGTACTGATAAAAACCATAATGGAAAACATTGGATCTTTTAAAAGTTACTGATATCAAAACATTCATACACTTATGACTATGGATATTTGGGAGAAATAAAATATTAGCAAAAAATCCAGAGAACAAAGCAAAAATCTAACCTCTATTAAAAATAGAAATGAAAACTGAAAGATTAGTTGACCTCTACAGCATTCAAACTGCTTTAATTATTTCTATGCACAAACAAAAAATGCTGAGCATCCATGTATAACTAAATATAATTTATGGTACTGAGTGACACTAATGTGACTTCTATATAAAATAAGCAAGTAGACTGTTCCTTATAAAAATAGAAGCAAAGCAAAACAATGCCACGAAAAAAAAACCAAAAAACTGGGAGGAAGGGGGCAGGGGGGCAGGGGGGGGAAAGAAGGGGAGGAGAAAAAAAAAAAAAAGGAAAAAAAAACAACCCTAGAAAACAAGACACTATCCCCCCTCCTCAATAAACCAATTCAAATCCAAACATAAAAATCACTATATCTGACAATAACACAGTAAAAAGCTTCAATTCAGAGTTTGCAATAATTGAATTCGAGGAAAACAAAAATAATATAAAATAATGATGTAAATAAGGCAGCTAGTACCAAGTTAATAATTTCATCTATTTTTGTAAAGTTTGTGATAAACAGAAGTTACAATGTTTCTAACAAGTTTGGTAGTTTGTATCATGCACTTTATAGATTCAGAAGTTTGTTTAAGTAATACTGTGTGAAAGCTGTCCTATGGTGAATCATCAAAAATTGTTATCCTATCCTAAGATATTCCTTAGAAAAAAATTAGAAGAGATTAAAAATACTGATCCAGTTAAAATATGTATAAAGTCTTACGCATAGCTCCAAAGGAAGGCTATCTCTTAAGCTGAAATTTAGAATTAATGCCAGCAAATACTTGAGCAATGAGGTCACGAAACTACTAATGACAGCTGTTCAAATGCTTTAGGCAAAATGAGATAGTAACATAGTGAAATGATGCGATTCAGAAATATTTTCCTGTGTGAACAACATTGCACTTAACATTGATTAAAATAAAAAGTAAGGAAAATAAAATTTAAAAAGAAAATAAAATTTAAAACTTTCTATATAAAACAGCTTGTAATTAGCTCAGTTGTTTCAGGTTGTTTCAACACATTTGCAATGTTTTGAAAAATCTTCCAAAACCCACAAACCAATCAAAAACCAAATTTAGTTAACAAAAGGAGAGCAAATCACCAAAAAGCACACAAAGAAAACCACCCTTAGAAGACTATTTTAGGTGAAATTTGTGATTACATTAACTCTGGCTTACTAAAGAGAATGTACACAAATCTCATATTGAAGTTGTTGGAAGATAGTTTTTTCCACTTACAAAAAACATTCAAAAACAATGAAAGCAGTAGAGGAATGTATTTCCATAAATACACATATATTTAATTGAAATAACGTTGTTCTTTAGTTCATGTTGTAATACTACAATTAATTAGAACAGGAAATCAAAAGGAAAGTTACCTGTTGTGAATGAAAGCAGCCCAAATTTCCTTGCCATACAACACCAACTATTTCCATTGGTATTACTATGAAACAAGTGACAGCAGTTTGGGATAACGGAGTTCATTTCCTTTAAAATGTTCTTTTTTGAATATGATTTGAAATACATATTGAGCGATAAAGAAGAGTTCAAGAGATAAATTCTTTCTCTGTAAATCATGCATGGGCAAAACAATTTCTATAGTAAGATTAGCAAAAGAATACTGTTATGACAATTAGTGTCCTTACACTGCTAGGTTTTATTTCACTATTGCCTACTGTTAAAGTCAACAAAGAGTACTGGAATACAATTTATGATGTTAGAAATCATGAACATCGTTGATGACAAAATGAGAAAATAATGACTAATTCGTGCAAATGCATTTGCAAGTACTCAGTGAATCCCTATCAGTTAAAGAGCAGTTAAACTGAGTTTGCAGAGCAAGTGTGTTTACAAACACCGCAGGCTTAAGCTATTTGGATAAGACACTGTAATTATAAAACAATCCCACACTATTCATACATAATTTTCATATCCATATAAAGTACAGGCTTTATAAAAAATATTCTAATACTTACAGATCAGTAATATTAAGAAATCAAGTGTGACCAAAACCATAGAAATCCCTATATTGATTGTTCTGACAATATATGGCAAATCTAAGCAGGAATATTTCTTGTTCTGAAAAGCATCTAGAGAAATACTCAAGTCATTTTAAGTCATTATCCGTGGTGTTTTTATAATTAGTTCCAACTTGACTAATAAAAACACCAAAGAAAATAGACTAATTGCTTCATCCTCTTGTGCAAGAAAATACTGACTTTTCAATCTATATTTTCATAAAACACCAATGACTGACATGAAATCATGAGGCTATTGGGTAGAACCTGGATATAATGTCAGCTTTTCTACTCTGCAGGTTAAACAAATATTCAGAAATATGTAATTCAACTATAGTTAAAGTTTTTCTGACACAAAATTGAAATCAAGAGGTCTTTCTATTCTCACTAAGCAGACTGCAACACATGTATTGACATTATGTTAGAGACTGTTATAACTTTCTGTAAGGTTAGAAAAGCACTTAGCATAAAGAAATGAACTGAAATGAGATTCCCTCATCCTACACATATTCTCTTTATTATTCTCATTGCATTGTAAAAGTAGTGTTAATTTTTCTGGAGGGTCAGAAAAATGTAGGTTTGCTGCCTTATCACAAAATCTATAGCAGTTTCTCAACACAATCTCAAAGCCATGACGTGCTTCTTAATTGAAGGAGTTAAACTTCAGAAATTAAATATGCTCCCATAAAACCTTTCAAAGAAGAAGGTGGGGTTAGAAAAAGGGATTGGAATTTATTTCAGAACCTGTAGTAATTTACAGAATCTTTAGTGGAGTCCTCTCAGCATAAAGAGAAATAGTCCTGAAATTATATCAATTTGCACCTTAATATATTGTGTTATACCTTAAAAATTACTCATTACTAGAAAGTTCAGACAAGTTCCACTAAGGGTTTCAGTTTCTCCAGGCTTTAATGTATTTCTCAGACAGCACATTCCAAAAGAATACTGGTCATAACTATTTTTTCAAGCGCTAGACTCACAGAAACCTTCCTTTGACACTACCCATGGCAACATATGTGACTAAAACCACACAAGAAACACCTGGGAAAAAATGTCCTGATTTTTATACTCTCTTCAACATCACTACTATACAACTGTATTTTATGTATCCTTGAAATAATATCTCTGCAGCCCCACTGATGGGGACTTAGCTCTGATCTATAAAAGCTCACGAAATCACAAAAGGAAATAGAAGTCAAAAGAAGAGTCAGTAGACACAGAGAGCGCCTCTATGCCTCCTTCTGACTATGCATCATCTCCAGCACTCCTGCTGACCTCTTGCCAGCTTCTCAACAGGTCTACTTGTCAAACAAGTGTGTCCTGGAAAAATAGGGTGCCAGTAGGCCATTTCTCTTTAAATGTATTACTGCTGAATGCATTAGTTCTGACACATAAAAGATGTGGACAGTACTGTTTCTGCAACTTGAGAGTACACTATGCTGAGCAAATGTGTTTTTTTCAGTAGAAGTTCAAAGCTTCTGAATACAATTCATTGTCATACTCTGTAACCAGGGGAGACGGGTTTTTGACCTGATGAGACGACTCCATAGGAGTTAGCAGCAACAGGCACTTTATTCATACGCACATAAAATTATATACTTCTTTAAAACTGTAACCTTCCACCGGTGATGACACTTTGGCAATGATAATTGGTTAACAATGCTGTTTACATTACAGACTTCTTCATAATTGGCTGACCACATGCATCTGCTGAGAAACTCTGCAGCAGCCATTTCTGATTTATTAAATAGTTCTTAAAGCTACATCACCTAATTAACATGGGCAGTTCAGCACATAGATTGCTTTTTAGGCCAAATACCATATGAAATTCCAACAATACTCCTTCAAATCCTAAATGGTACTTGTCTTCATCTAACTCCTGTTGTCCTTCTGCAAGTAAATGCTGTTCTACTTCTGCTTACATCTTCTTTGATGACTTTGTCCACCACCTGAGTGGAGTACAGCAAGACATTTTAATGAGAATACTTTAAAAACAAACAAACAAAAAAACACAAGAACAATAAACTCCAAAGAAGAAACAAAAAAACTCCCAAATACCGAGTTTAGGGAAAGTATCATCATTAGTTTATCCTCTGAAAATATCTTTATGCCAACTGAAAAATACTTGGTTTTTTCCATTGCAGAGATGGAATGACATTATTCAGTTTTGCCAAAGCAAAAAGATAATCCCATGTCATAACATCTAATTAAAACCACATGGTTCCCATAGGAACAGATCAACCAAATAAATAACTCAGTGATGGACACAGTAAAAGTGCACAAACAGAACCGGGTAACTCAATGCTCAAGAAATGTTATCTTCGTAGAAAGGGCAAGGTTTCCAGAACTTCTAAATAATGTGAAGATATTCCAACTGCCTGACTGATAGAAAAAGTCACTTCTGAGGTTTGTTTTGGGTTTTTTTTTCAGAATTACTTAAAAAATTCATTATATGTGCGATGAACAAATAATCACAGATGTATTAAAACACCTTTACTAAAGAATTAACTTTACATGTTTGGTTTTTTCCCCACAGATTCTCATTCCTTCAGATTACTATGATAAAAACATTTATTTAGGAAAATCAATTCACAGAACAGCACACTGTATAGAATCTCTTCTTCTCTACAGGTGACATTTGTTCAGCATGTGTCAGATAATTGTGTATCCACTCTGTGGGTACAAAGTACAGTACTTTCAGATCTTGTATATTCTGAAAGCATCATGATTACTCATACAGTGTAGATTCATCTGAACAAGTACAGTTGATATTTGTAGACTGTCACAACATGCTGAAATCCCAAGGAAATGTTCCAAGTTCATGCTGTCTGAAAATGATGTGGATGAGGATGAGGATTGAGACCATTCAAATGAGAAAGGAAGGATAGGATAAGTCCAGGACAACTTGGCTGTCATTTATTCAGTTTTCTAATCAAATCAGCCTCTTAATATTATTTTATTATTCTCTTTGAGATTTCTTTTTTGTTTTAGTAAATTAACATGTGACACAAACTTTAAATAAAATGGGGTTATGTTTTGAATATTCTATTTATTACTTTATTTGTATTTATAAAATATCGGTAAAGGCTGAAAAATGCAAGTGAGTCTGCAGTTCATAAATTTTAGGGATTCTTTCCTGATGACATATCTTTGTCTGATAGAAAGGGAGCAGCATCTTCCTGAAATGGGTTATCCACCTACATAGTTCTAGGAGAAAGACCAAATAGTACAGCAAGCACTTTTCAAGACATGAGCATTAATATGCTTTTCAGATATTCAGACCCTGTTGGATTTATGAAGTTACCCTTATAAGCCTGTTAGAAGCTTATTCAGCTCACCTTCTTCCTTCTGCCATGTTTTTGTAATCAGTTCTGCTGAGAAGATAACAAAAGTTGCTTCTGGCAACACTAGCCATTCCAACCTGAGCTGAGCTGAAGCTGCCAGCTAGAACGGGCATAGGGAAACAGGAGCATGGGCTGAAACTGGCAGTCTGGCTTTTAAATGCTGCTATCTGCAGTACTCCTGAAAAGCTGAGCAGAAGGAAATGTATAGTTCTCAGTATAATCTGAGAAGAAAGATGGGACAGAGACAGAAGGTTTGTTCTGTACCCATTTAAACTCTTCTGGAGGCAGCTAAATGCCACCCTGACCCCAATCCCGTCAGTTCTTAGAAGCTCAGCAGGGTCAGCCCCGGTCAGTGCTTGGATGGGAGACCTCCTAGGAATAGCAGAACCTGTAGGTTCTAGTCCTGAGGACTTCACTGTCACCATCCAAGCTCGCTCAGCCATGGCAGATGAACCTCAGGAGTTAAAGGGTGGGGCCAGTTCTGTGCATGCTGTGCCTCACCTAAAACATCCACTGCGCAGGCTTGAAGGACACACCCATGTGGGGAGAGCCCTTCCCAAATCTTCATTCACAAAGCCCAGCCATCATCATCATCATTAAACTCTTCTAGACTCTAGCCCTAAAATTAAGCAACTTAGCTATAAAACAACAAGGAAGCATCCATACAGGCATCCTATAGTAATACTAATAATAATGCATCACAATCCTAACAATTGGCAAAGCTGGGTTCAGTTGCTCAGAAGTTGCTTCTTAGTCTGAAAGCAAACCCAAGTTAATTCTTCCTCTTGCTCAGAACAGACATCAACCATTCAAGAACCATAAATAGCATGTGTGGCAAGAACTGAAAATACTCCTCAAAATTGGACTCAGGGCACCTAAAAAACATAGAAAACGACAGCTGCAGAACTGACTGCATGGCCAAACACCTTGGACTCCAGTTAGCAGAGAGTTTCAACATCTGTTTTCATCAAGGATATTAAGCATGTCCCTAAATACTCTGAAAAACACTAGGTAAGACAACTAACACTAAGGTATACAGACTAACTCCACAACCCAAGGTTTAACTCCTCCTCTCATTAAGCTCACTGCAAAACCAAAACAAACCAAGCAAAAAACTCCAGAAGAAACAAAAGTATAAAGCTCAAACTATCACAATTTTCTGGTCTTCCCATTCATATTTCAGGCCAAGCTATGACTTAGGGAAAATTTAATTACTTCAACCAGATGAAACTATTTTATCACAGTAATTTTCTTTAATAAGACCTAGGTTTAGAATTAAAGAGGAATTAGCATTTACATCACTAAGATATGAATCTATGTTGTTGGTGGGTTTTTCCAATCTGTTGCAATGGTGAAGGGTTACTGAAGTGAATTTTCTTCCTGCCAGAATCAATATATATATTAGAAGCACCTCACACAAAAAAAAATATAATTCTAAGTAACAGGTAAAAAATAAAATACCCAGAGGCAATGGGATAAAATGGGTAAAAGAAATAATTGTTAACATATAATTTAAACATCAATTAAAGCCAAGATCTGTGTTTTTAAAAAAGAATTTGTCTTCAGTTTTGTACATCATCTCCAAGTTTTTGTGTTCCCAGTCTAGCACCGAATTATCCAAATGTTGTTTTAAAACACTGAAATGTTTCACCATTCAAGAATGTTTCTTTTTCCATTTGTGTGCCAGTATTTTACTAAAACTGCTAGCACTTAGAAGCTGCATTTTCAGGTGAATAAATGTCTTCCAAAACAGATGTCACTCAACTCTGTAGAGAATACTGGCTTCAAAACATGAACCTTATTCAGCAGTACACAGGGCAGCAGTGGGCACTGTGTGCCCAGCCCATCCAACACTGTCCCAGTTCGTTCAGATCACACATTCTGTTCAGGGCCTAATTGAATTTATTCTCACGTCTGGTAAATTTCACCCCAAATGAACTACAAGCAGGTCATTTGTTACACCTGTTAAGAGAGAAGCTTGGCTGAGTCTCTCTCATGCAATCTGGAGCAAGAAGCTTTTGAAATGCATGACTAAAGTGACCAGAATAAAGATAGTCTAAATCAAAGAAGGAAAAAAAGTGGGAAATTAACGCCACATTCACAACCCCAGCTATGATAGACATTCATAGTATTTAAATTGAGAGATGAAAGATGACTAGAATAAGTACTTTTAGGTTCCCTCATTTTCCTTAAATTTGCCACCAATGTTTACTTTTGAGTATTCCTGTTAAACTGAACTTCACAATAAACTGACTTTGTTCATCTATGAGATTTATGCATTTCTCCATGCTGAAATGACCTCATGTCACTATTGTGTATTTAGTGATAAGAAGGTTTCATTCCAGCAATAAGGCCATATGGAATACATTACTCAAAGGCCTATTAAGTACAAAACATTCAGCATTTATTTACCACATTGAGGGAAAAGAGTCCTTAAAAGGTTATTTAGACTATAGCACGGAGACCAAAATACACCCGGTGTCCCACTGATTTGACAGCTTGCCATAACTGTCTCATATAGTCTTAATTAGAACACAATACATACACACACACACAGTCTGCTGGGAAAACATTCCCAATTACAAAAAGCTACAAGAAGAATAGCACTGCTTTTGACAGCTGGAATGCACTTATTGTCATAATCCTGCTGGATATCTACTGTAAGTGTAAGGTATGCATCTTCCTGAACCTCCGAAAAGTAATGTCAGATTGAATAAAAATCAGTGTTATAGGCCCATCCACCTGCGTGACACATTGACGACTCCTGCTGAGGGGGAGGAAGATTGATTGCCATTTTTCTCTACCAATATAACTCATACATCTATTCAAATCAGAAACAGAATTTGCGGGAAGAAAATGCTTTTCATGTCTTCATCTCTATCGAAAATGTAACAGCTCCACCTTGAGGCAGGACCCAGTGAATGTTAGTAGAAGATGCAGTCAACCTGAAGATGCACTACAGCACAGTCAGCCTCAACCATACAAAATGGAGATTGACATTTCCCAGTGTCACTTTCTGCTTATCGTCTTACCATAAGAGAAGGCATGTATGTACATGGTGCGTGAGTTTTGACAACTTTACTGAAAAAAAAGTTAAATATATATCAAATAGACACTAGTTTAACAGAGCAGATCCCAGGGATGATACAACTCAAGCATAACAAGGCCTGACAGAAATATTCTTCTGGGAACAGGAAGAATCCAAGCTTCTCTCCAAGTAGTATATACAACCAAATTTCAGACCATTAATTTCTTCATTATTTTATTCTTCCTAAATGAGGAGTAAAAAGATGAATACATTTCAATGTTTCATCTGAATCACTATTCAAATATTCTGAGATAATCAACAATTTCAATACACTGCTAAGCATTGCCAGGAAGTAATCTGCTCATCAAGTATTAATGACATTATTTATTTTTAAATGGGTTATTTTAAAAACTTAAGCGCTAAATATCAACATGCATATTCTTCAGGCTACTTCAGGAGTTTTATTTTTAATTGACAATGTAACAGTATTTAGAACCTTTCCAATAAATCCAAATTATATCAATTAGATAGGCAAGTCAAGATGGACATAAAACCTCTGTCACACTGAAAAGAATGTTGATTAGGGTACTGAGATGGATTATTATGGCATGTATAATAGATTTGGTTGAAGACTATCAGTAAGTGTAAACAGTATTTGCAGCAAGAAACCAGAGTGAGCTACACCTCTAGAACAAAATGATAATAGAAAAATAGAAAAAAATAATCATCAGTAGAGTTCACAGCTATAAACACAAGTAGTCAGCTTGAGTAAAGACTGGAACTAATAATTTGTGCTGGTTTCAGCTGGGATAGAGTGACTATTCTTCATCATAGCTAGTATGGGGCTGCTCCAGATGTATGCTGAAAACACTGTTGACAATACAGGGATGTTTCAGTTACTGCTAGGCAGTGCTTACACAGAGTCAAGACATTTTCTGGTTCTCACAGCACCCCCATAGCGAGGAGGTGATGGGTGCACAAGAAGCTCCTAGCTGACACATTCAGCACAGCTACCCCAATAGATCAAAGGGATATTCCACAACATCATGGTCAGTATATGAAGCTGAGGAAAGAAGGAACGAGAGGACATTCAAAGAGATAGCATTTGTCTTCCCAGGTGATCATTACACATAAGGGAGCTCTGCTCACCTGGAGATGGCTGAACACCTGCCTGCCCATGGGAAGTAGTAAATTAATTCCTTGTTGTGCTTTGCTTGTGTGCACAAATTTTGCTTGCCCTATTAAACTGTCTTTATCTCAATTCATGAGTTTTCTTACTTTTACTCTTCCAATTCTCTCCTGCATCCCATTGCAGGGGTAGGATAGGGGGAGTGGAAGTGGCTTGTGTGGTACTTAGTTTATGGCTAGGGTTAAACTACAACATCATTCCAGAAAAAAAAACAAAAACAAACCAACAAAAAACAGAGAGAAAAAATACAGGGAAATGTCAGGAAGAGATTTTGAAACATGATAAGAAAGTTCTTTTGCAGGTAGGAAATAGAAGAGACGAAAAGAGGCTGAATTTTGTCTTTAATAGGAATTCTGCCATTAAGACTTAAGTAAACAATCTTATCCTTGGGATATGGGTATGACTCATTCTCTTTGTTTTCAAGTGCATAGAAACCCTTGCCATGACCTTACCAGCACTGACAAGAGCTCTTGAAGACTGTAAGTATTGTAAAACAATTGACCCAATTTATAAGTTAATTTCATCTAATAGCATTGAAGACAATTAGAACCTTCATTAAAAAACCATTTCGCTAGTTTCAAGATGACAGGAATATCAAAGAAACTTTCAGCTTGGATAAATAGAAGATAGTTCACTAATTTATTTGACAAAATGTATTTCAAGTCTCTCAATCACTGATAGCCCAAACTATGAGTCTCTAAAAAGGCTGCAGGGTGAGCCTGTTGACTTTTCCAAATTCCTTAATTTCTAACTTTATTAAGGGAAGCACAATGTTATCATGATGTGAAAATGCAGCACAAAAATAAGCATTTAGTTTGATTTTAAAATTCATGCAGCATCTATAATTTGCAATGCAATCCCCTTAATGGTTTATTAAAATAAGTGTTACTGAAACAATTTTAATTCTATACAGCTGAACAGCCTCATATATATTTATGACTGCAACAGATGTTTCTCTGGGCTCATTTAAATCTCTTCTCCTTACATTCCCCTCAGCTGATGAGGTGCCCTTCTATGTTACAAGGAATTCCTTTTACATCACAGTGATACAGCTGGTTAAAAACACCATCTGCACTCATAAATGCCTGGATTCTATTTAGTCACAATATACAGAACCTGAGAATGTCTTCTGAAAGCTGAAGTTTTACATTATACTAGATGACATTTGCACACATACAGTTGTTAAGTCCCTAAATACTGTTTATCCTGTCAGAATAACTCAAAGTAAGAATTTACCAGCATTTTATTGTTGTGCCTGTTTGTACCAACACATGTTCAAACTGTGATTTAACCATTTTTTCTTCTAATCAATTTACCTTGCTTTTCCTAAACATCATAAACATTAGGAAGAAGCTTATTCTTCAAATTCATTATTTTAAAAATTGTTATTTTCAAAAAACAGATACACTGAATAATCCCATTAATAAGAGTGTAGTAATTCACATACTTTCTATATATAGTGTCATATACTGCCTTAGAACAATGAAGCCCTAATCCACACTCTGGGCTCCCATTGCCTGGTAAACAGCATTCACAGCTTATTTCTAGAAACAGGTTTTAGGAGCTGTGATCCTCACAAGGCTCAATTAACTCCACTGTTAAACATGCAACTATCTCAGTAGTATAGCCATTTAGCCAAAATGTATTAAAATCTATCTCACCTTACATCTTCACCCACAGGACTCACTTCTGCTAACTACTTTAGTTCTGCTAAGTAAAACAGATCAAATAATACATTTCTACTCTTTGACTACATCAGTTCAAGCACTTGTTTTCTCAGTTTTTCCTCCACCTCAAACTCATTTATTTTGGTAGTATTATAGCCAGCAAAATTGCTTCTGTATCCTTTCAATGAGGAAAAAAGTGTTTAGGTAAGCAGTTGCAGCGAAACACTATAAAAAATTGAAAGACATGAAGATATATTTTTAATTGATCTCATATTGATTTTTCAATGATCAAGAGACAAGTTCAATCTGTAGCCTGAAAACTGCTTTACTTATATTTTAAAGAAGAAACAGCAATATAAAGAAGAAACAGTAATATATATAATTTTACCCCTACTTCTGCAAAAAGGTTGTTCAATAAGTTCTTCTCCAGTGACATTCACACTGTCCTTTTGGATATCAAAAATCTGTCCCCAAAAAAGGAGATAAAGCAAGATGCTAAGAAGTTTGCTCCAAACACAGTTCTCTGACAACTTATAAAGATCACTCATGTCACAAAACATTACTATGTTTTGAAGCTTTACATGTTGTTAACCTTTTTGTAAATATTGCACCTGTTCCGCAGCTTCTCCATACACAAAAAAGCCAAACTCTAAACATAAGCATTAAGAAAAAAAAAATTTAGTGATTCTTCTGTTGAAATGTGATACTGAATCATTTCAGTGCTGTTATCTGGATGCACAGATCTGTATTTTCCAGTTTTAATTCACTAGGATGGTGAAAATTCCCAACAAGTGCTGACCTTTACTTCTATAAACTAAGAAAGATTTTGACAATACAAGACATGGACGATTCAATGACTCACCTTTGCAATAAGAAGGAAACATATGCCTGGAACTTGCAGTTTCTAGATGTGCTTTACACCTCTGGTAGATAATAATTTATCACAGAGAAATGCAGCTTTAGGAGGATCTACATGCCCACAGTTTTATTTGTTGGTTTTTATTTGGTTGAGTTTATTTTGGTTTTAACAATTAACTCTTCTGAAGTTGGAACCTTCAGGGGTAGAACAATTCATATTGAAGAGTCAGTTATGCACTACTAAAATAAACAGGAGTGCTAGTTTGTCAGTTTAAAAGGATGTATTTTCCATCCTGTTCCACCAATGGGAGACTTTATAAATCAAAAACATCATATGAAGAACCAGATGGAATAAATATGTATCAACATGGCACTTTCTTTTGTTCAGAAATGACTAGCAGCTATAGTAATATTCCTTTGGTTTGGCTTTGTTTAATAGCAGATTTGAATTTGGAAATCTCCACTGGAAGAGAAATTTGTAGCAATAATTAAATATTAAAGAAAAAAAAATAAAAAAGCTTCTCCAGAACTTTTGTAGAGGTTTACTTGTTATGAGCTGATGCAGTTCACATAACTTCTAAATCAACCCAGAATCTTACAGCTATGCTTCATCATTCCTGGTTACTCACTTGAGATACAGGATTTAGTGTTAAATCATAAAGGGAGAATAACACAACTATCACATCTGTTTGGAGTTACACACCTCAGTAAAAGAAATGAGTCCTCAGACAGTGAATTACAGTAGTTTTGTTAATTCTAGGAGTCTGATCTACTTAAGAAAGTATTATTGGTGAATAAGTGTCTGACAAGGCTATGAAAACAAAGCAGAGTTAACATTAACATTTACAGTAGTTTCAAGATGTTGAGTCTACCTGTCAGATGGTAGTCTTGGCTAAGATGGATTCTTCAAACAGATCTATTTGTTCCCCAACCCATTTTTAGCATAGTCAAACAATCTACTTCTGAGTCAAGAACTGTCTATATCATACAACAATGACATACCTTGCATTTTATTTCAGTAACCAGCAGAAAACAGATGATACTTCTGTGTCAAAGCAGTTTCACTGTCAGCTTTGAAAAATTCATTTCCAGCACAAATCCTACTTTTCAGAAATCAAGTGCTTGGGGGTTAAAAAACCAAACCAAACTATAGAAAATAAATAAATACAGTATTTCCTTCAAATCTTTCAAAATGTGATCATTGCCAGTATACAGAATAGCTCCACTGAAAATATGTCTTCAAATGTTTAGGTCCAATAGCTGTGACCCTGTCTTGTCCACCTCTGCCTAAATACAGCTGACTGGGACTGGTTTACTTAGCCACATTACTTATGTACTGCCAGTTTGGTTACAATGCTTTTTTGCAAACATTGATATTATACATAATAGCAACAGAATTATGAAGAAAGAGTAATTTTCCTTTAAGAAATGCTATTTCACATATAGTACTACATTTGGAGATTACATGAGGACAATTTCTCAATTCTCAGGTATTTAACACCTAGAACTTAGGCAACATATATATCATGTGTTCAGAGGCTTGTATCGTCAATTTTACAAACAGTTGAAACCTTTAAAATATATTCCATTTGTCTCAAGTTTAAGATTTTCTTCACATTCTGACTACTTGTATGTAATAAGCCAACAAACTGTGGTATGAACAGTGCAACAGATTCTTTCTGGGTCTGCCAATAGATTGAGTAAAGCTATAATTCTTATAACAAAAAATCTAAAATTTAATTATGACACACTGAAGACTTAGGTTCTAATCTCTGATAATTTTATTGAAAATGTGCAAAATGAAGTTGGCACAATACAATAGAACACAGGATGCAGAACAGGATGAATATTCTTAACTGGAGTATATATTTAGACTGATGGTATTTAGACTAACCACAAAAAAAAAAAAAGGTGTGGTCAAGAAAACAATTATTATGCCACATTTCATGAAAACTTTCACATAAAAGTTCTCAAAGTCCATAAAATCTGAACACCTCTTTGCTAGGAGTATTTTCTTTTAAATGCAGGAGAATGTTGGTCTTGTTTTCAAACACCTCAGATTTCACTAAAAGATGGTACAATAAAAACAAACCAGAAATTCTGCTTGCAGAATTTGTCTCAGCTCCAGATTTAAATGTGGAGTTAATTAGTTAAATTTATGAAAAGCCTTGAAATAGTAACTCAAGATATATTAAAAAAATCAGAAATTAAGTTCTTCTGAAAAGATTATAATACAAAAAAGATCTTGGTCTAATATTCTGCATATGAAAATATCATTTAAATATTAACATTAAAAATGCAGCACTAGAGGAAGAATAAATATTGAATAATAATGGATAATATTTTAATATTTATCATGTAGTTTAGGATTTTAGTTAAAGTTTCTGTGAGAAAAAAAAAAAAAAAGGCTGAAAAAGAATGTGTACATCCTTACTGAATTACTAGAGCCCCAGCAAATACTGTGGATATCCAGGCAACCATTCATCTCCTGCTAGCAAACGAGAAAAGAACGGTTACCTTGGCAACTGCTGTATCTCATATTACACTGTGTTACTTCCAAGACAAAAACATGGTCTTAGGAGGGAGTTGGAGGCCATTTGGCTTTCACATTTTCATGTCCTCAGGGACATCAGAATAGACCTATAAAACTATCATAATTCTAAATTAGATAGAAAATAAACACATTTTCATTACATGAAATGCAATGACAACAAGGTACAGTTTCCATTTTAGTCAATCTGTGGACCGCAAAAGTTGTAGGGAGGATTTTATTTTTTTTACCATTAAAGCATATTTGTTTTATTACTAAATTATGCAAGACTTCTCCAAAGGAGAATAATACAGTTTTACAGAGTCTGATATAAAATTAAGAAACCAAGAAGCTCATTTTAAAATGGTCTAAAAAGGTCAGAGTTATTATGAAGAAACAATTAACATTCTTGGCATGGGAAGCCTCTGTACTTCTGTGTATACCATACCTTACATTATAAGACTGGCATCCAGACACCTAATTAAAATTTCCATTCCAGATATTGACAGAATTTTTAAAAAGTGATTTAAATAACAGTTCCTAAGACTTAAGAAGAGTACTGGCTTCTTCTATTTCCACACAAACAAATGTTATTATAGGTCAACATTTTTTCAAAACAAAAAGGGGGGGGGGGAAATTTTAAAGGCAGGTACAGGGTATTTAAAGCAGAATTGATAAGACAATGAAGATATGGTATATCGAGACTTATACTACAGGATACTAAATCGTCTAGTTAAATTCTTGAGCAAACATTCTTCCACAGAATGATCAATTATTTGCCTTTTGTTGAAGACTCAGAAAATAGCTTTTGTGCCTGTAACCTGTCAATATTGTCAACTGACTCTTTATTAGATGGACTTGATCTGAAACACTTTCTGTGTAAAGTTTAAGAATACACTTTGCACACGAAAACCTTTCAGCAATTGTGAGTGTAGATCTATTTATTTGACAGGTTACATTGGTGTTATTCATGTTATTTCAGCTTAATGTTTTCTTAGTTAATGAGAATCTCAGCCTAAAATTATTTAAACTCATCTTAAGTTAAAAAAAACCCAAAACCCAACATTCTTACCTCCTCAACCGTTTCATGATATGACTATAGCAAAAACTAGAGTCAGTGGATTAATCTGAATGTTTTGGTCTCATTTTATATGTTTTCATGCATATAAACATGGTATAGATCTGGAGGCCTTGGTACTGTTTGCCATTTACACAATACAACACAATTCATTAATCTCTGAAATTACATGTAATCTAAAACAAGACTTCTCTTACCTTCCTAATTGACCACTGCACATTCTTGTTATCTGTTCACCACACAAGACCTTAAAACACAGAGCCATAAACATAATTTTCCAGGAAATTGTTACAAGTCAGTACATCATTGTCTCTTAAGATCTTGCCTAGCTGTCCAATTCTATGGGGTTTTGATGAAAGAGGACTGTTTATTTCCACACCAAGTTTAGACTAGTGACCTGACTTGTTTCGTAAGGTTTTTCAAGTACACTGTTTTTTCTTTATAGTATGTGTTTTGGCTTTTATTGAAAGAACAGAGCTACTTCTTAGTTTAGAAACAAAAGAAGCGCCTCATGGACAAGAAAAAACCCAAACAAAAAAAAAAAAAAAAAGAAAACCCCAAACCCAACCAACCAAAAGAAAAAAAAAACACTAAAACTCCCAAACTTAGATTATTCAAAAGACTGCAGTTGTCCAACAATCAGATCAGGATTTCCCAGACTAGACTGAAGAGAGATAATAGAGAAATCATGCCTTTAATAGTAACTTTTCTCCTATAGCTCTTTAAAAGTCTAATTCATACACTTTACACACATTAGTATAGCTATACCTATTTTACAGGCAGGTTAACTACAGCACACAGAAATGAAGCATCTGTCTCATCACTGTTCTGTCATTAGACTAAAAGTAAAGAGAACCTACATGCCCTACATTTCAATCTGATACTTTACTAAGCCATACTTCATCTGATTGCCGTATTATTAGATGCTCTGTTTTACACAATCATTGATGCCAGAGGATTCAAAATCAAATCTGAAGTCATTATATTCAAATGATACCACAAAACTCAATTCTTAACTCCATTGAAGTAAGAAAATAGATGACAACAGGAGCCACCCAGTCTGATGTGTCTCTTAATCTCAGAAAATGCATTAAATAATCAGAAATCCAGCCTTAGGACTGTTGCTACATTAAGTGAGTCAATGAAGGATATAAATATCTCTAATACTGATAAGAGCTAAGAACACTGAAATGCAAAACCAGAGAGCTAAAAAGTAAACAATAATTCATGAAATTAATTGAAATACTAGTGTCTGAAGCTGAAAGAACACGAATAAGAGTACATGGAATGACGAGCAGCATTTTAAAGAGAAAAACTGGGTTCTTTGTTACCAAAGCAAAGAGCAAGGACAGTATGATATTACTACTGCAATTATGTGCTCCTGAATACTTTCAAGAAGTTCTGAAATAATTTTAGCAACCAATGGAATACATAGTACCTGTACATAGTAAGTTATGATCAACTGGCAAACTATAAAATTTTATTTTTAAGAACTTTGTTTCGGTTTTCAGAAAAATCTAGTAAAAACTTATTTTGGAAAATATTACTTGGTTAATTGCAAGTTGTTCAACTTTTTCTTAGTTATTTCATGCTGCATGTTTCTCACTTGTCCTTCACTAGTTTTGCTATTGCCCCAATATCAAGCTGGTCTTTCTACCAATTTCTATATTTTATAAAACTGATTAAGCCTATTTCACAACTCCTGTATCCAAAAGACTAGGATCAATCTCTGCTGTGTAGTATATTACTATTTCCATATCCTTTAGCTTTGATGCTTTGAAAGTCACATTTAAACATATCTAAATATTCTGAAGTCAATGGCTTCAGAATTCAATTTTCACCATTCAAAATGCCGCCATTTATTATACAAAAAGTGGTACCACATTCAAGTGTTCCTATTTTCCTTTCCATGTCTGATCTCCTAAAATAATTACACCTCTTTACAAGTTTCATATAAACTACATTTACTGTTGGTCACCTTCAGTAAAGAGTCACATGTTGCCCTTTCTTTGTACCTTTTCTTTTGGTAGCTTTTTGTGTGATTTTCAATAGCACTGGCCATCATGGAAGTGGTTCAGCCTCAGCAGTAGCAGTGCTCCAAATTAATCAACAGGAAAAAAAGCAGTTCTTTGTCTTTAGAAAAACAAAATAGTTTTCTCTGGGTAAACCTATTCATTAAAACAGTTTTGAACTTCAATCAGTTTTACAGTATTCTCCAATTTCCCTCTCTCTTGCATAGATACCTGAG
Source organism: Poliocrania exsul (assembly GCA_035041345.1). Lineage (NCBI taxonomy): Eukaryota > Metazoa > Chordata > Aves > Passeriformes > Thamnophilidae > Poliocrania > Poliocrania exsul. The sequence goes on along the minus strand of JAWWLZ010000139.1, from coordinate 30,405,164 downwards.
GGGCCAGACTCTGATGTCACAATTCAATTAAAAAATGCACTTCTAAGCTGAAGAAAAGTATACTTCTAAACCTGAAGAAAATATAGGAATATTTTTTATTAGTTTACACTAAGTTCATTATTTTCAAGCTATTTTGAGCTTTACAGAAATATCTTGTTCAAAATACACACTAATTTCATTTATGGCCTGTAGAAGAGATGAGATAAGGGAATTGAGATGCTATTCTTTCAGTATTTTTTGGCTTCTTGTCAGTAAAGTCATATTATTGTTTTCCTTATTAAAAAGGGTATAGTAATTTGTCATAAAATTGTTCAATGGTATCACTTGCTTTTTGAAAAAAAAAAAAAAATTCAAATCTTCAGGGTGCAGACATTGTTCCAGTTATGCAGAGTTAATCCAAAGCAAACCCTCCAAAAAGACCAATGCATCTTAAAGTCTGAATTTGGAAAGAACAGAAAGTATCTGCTTCCCGTTGCTTTATACATGAGAAAACTATCTGCTCTGTGCTAATAATTCTAATATTTGATGCAGGTTATTTTCATTCACCTGTCCCAGAGGCTCTTCCAAATGTCTGTACTTGTACAGCCTATATGCTACATAAAATCAGGGGACACACTTTAAGGGTATCTCTTAGCAAGAACAAAGTGCTTACTCAGACAGTTTTGAAAAACCTGTAAAATATTACCTTAGGAAGAAATCAAGATAGCTATTCCTCTCTTGCTGAGATTGCTCAAAAAATGAGAGCTTTTACTCCTCAAGTGTTAATCAGTTTTTTCTCCTACTTGACACTTTCAGTCACAATTCTGTTTGGGACCCTGTAATCATTTCTACAATAGGCTGTTATGGTATCACAGAGGTACAACTTTTCACTGAAAAATACACCAGTCTATTTGAGCTCCTTTAGTTCTGAGCTTATTCTAATATTTCTGGTAATTACAAAAGATAAATAGTCAGAAAGCCAGTTCTTATGACACTAGGCAGTTTCCAGGTTTCTGAAAAAAAAAACCCAGTTATCTGAATTGGCACTCAGCCTCACTGAGGAGCAACTGTGCTTACAAAACCTGTGTTTTATTCTGGGATACAAAGGATCTCTGCCAGAAGTTTTGATTTATGTCAATTGTGCCTGCTAGGATTCTCACTCAGGTCTAATATAAAACAAACTAAATCAAACATCCCCAGCAGTAAATCTTGTTCAGTTATGTCCTGGTTCCATCCAAGACAGAGTTAATGTTTTGCAGTAGCCATGAGAGGATGTGGCTAAAACACAGCGGTTATTATCCCCCACCTCAGTCATTGGAGGTAAGGGGCTATGGCTTCCGAGAAGAGCATTCCGGGAGAAAACATGTTGGGGAAGAGCCAAACAGTATTGTCATGGACTTTCTGTGTAAATAGCTTCTTCCTCTTACACCTTTTGTTATTATTATTGTTGCTGTTACTGTTTGTCTTATTCTTGTTTTCAGTAAATTGCTCTTATCTCAACATGTGATCTTTGCTTTTTGTGCTTCCAAATGGAGAGGGAAGGGGGAAGTGAGTAGCAGCATGGTTTTAGTGGAACTGCTAAATTGGAGAATACCATTCCTAAACCATGACAAGTTAATATTTTAATTTTTAAGCAAGAAAAAGTAAAATACATATTAAAGCAAATACCACACAAAATTCAAAGTTGACATGTAATTAAAAAAAACCCAACGAACTTTCAAAAGCATTCAGGTTTTTTTCCCTTCAACACTCAAGTCTTGTGCAGCATTAGGGTCATTTGACCAATGTAAGAAATCCAAAGTTTTGTGTGGTTTCTATTACAACTTGCATTTATGGATAGAGTGTATTTATCAGATAAAGAATGATTCATAGGTGCATATTTACTTGAGATTTTATCAAAATCTGACCAGGTTTCATCCTAAATTGTGCTGGAATAGTCATTTTATGTTCCAAATGAAAACAGCTGCAGTGCAATTACCTTCTAGTAATTACTTTTTCCAACAGTAAACCTAAAAACCAAGCTGTTCATATCAAATCCTTCCATATTCCATTACTCCCTGGAAAAAGTGCTGGAGCTGTTACACCAGTTTCTGGGTAATAAACGTCATTTTCACAGCTCTGCATCTTTAAAACACTACCCAGTAGCAGAAAAAAAGATGGTGAGCAGTATTAAAATCCACCATTTACAAAATAATGTTTCCAAATAGATTGCAGGGCCTGGATTATGCCCGATAGTTCTAACAGCTTTCAGTAACTGATTCATAATGCCACCAACATTTTCACTGCACAGGAACTGAAAATGGACAGGTTTTCCTGTTCTCCATTTTGGCTCATTGAAGAATTTTTGCTGATAAGAATGTCAAACCCAAACTATTTTTTACTTGATTTAATGCCAGAAAGAGGAGCATCCCTACTAAATTATTCCTCCTTGCCCCATAACATTCAGCAGAGCACTTGTAACACTGAAATCCCAACCTGTTCTCTGATTTAACATTAGGCTGAAGCAAAAATACAGTGTTAATTATTTTCTGCATATTTTTCACAACACATGGGTTTTCAGACCCCAGCTCAAACAGAGAGTTCTCAAAATCACAAAAACATACTCTTTTTCCTCATCTTACTGTCTCCTTAAATTTTTCTACATTTACTTAAAGTAAGGTGTGATATAGAAAGGACAAGAAGACGTTCATGACATCCGGAAAGCACATAGACAGCGTGCCTAGGCAGCACTTAGAAGAATATTCTATGAAGTATATTGAATCCAGAGAATCTAGTGTTAGTGAATCGTATACCCACAAAAAAATTCAAGTGCCAATACCACACTGCTTTCCATTTTTTTCCTGAGAATTTCCACTGTTTTTTTTACTGTTCATATGCTTATGTGAAAGTCTTAAATCTCTACTATTCTTAAGCTTTAGATATGTTACAGTAAGCTGTTTACCCCACAATAACACAAAAGTTCCCCAGCATTATGAAGAGAAGGAGCAGTACAAACACATCCTGAAAATAAAGTGTCGTTGCAACAACTGACTGAAAGTCTTTGAGACTGTGTAGGCAAACTATTAATCCCAGAGTTGTTACCTATTACATATTGCACAACACAAGACCATTCAAACCCTTCAAATAAACCTGTCAATCAAGCAGAACTACTTCAGCTTATGAAGGTTGTCACTATAGCTCAGCTTTTTGGGGGATAATTTTTTCCTCTCAAGAAAAAATATATAGTAATCTTGGGCTAGGTCTGAACTACTTTTTCTCTCAGTCTCCCTTTCCAATGATTTTTTTTTTTTTTACATGACCAGGTTAACAGAGGAAGTGGAGTCTGCAAAAAGTATACAACTGTCATTTTTCAAAAGAAGAGCCAGAGGTATATCCATGATATGCAAAGTGAAGAGCCCAGCTCCAGGTCCATGGATGCTGCACTAGGTGCCAAACCTTCTATGCACCAAAACAGCTAATCCCTCAAAACTGAAATAATCTTGTTTCTCTCACTTGAATTCTGTATGAAATTTAATTTGAAATTCAGTTAAACTTAAGAACTTCAAATGTCACCAACACACAAAAAATAGCAACAGCAAATAAATGGAATCAAGTATGTTTGACTTCAAAGCAGAAAAACTTTCACAAAAATACACAATTTGGAGATGCTTCAAGACTACTCTGATTAATATCAATTATTTTTGGACAGTATTCACATGGTTAAAAAACATATTTGCAACCTTTTCTATAAGATGGCTCTATTTGCCTAAGTGCCATAAGTAGAATCCATCTGCAGTCTTAGTATTTAACTGTAAGTGCATGATATTTATTCAGCTAGTACATTTTTTTCTGACATTTATATTACCTCAAAGGACAGCACTGCCTTTGGAAATTCTATTTCAGATTGAGCTAATTGAACTTTTGAAGGCATGGTAATCATGTCATGAATCAGCAGCATTGGTTATGACTTTGAAGGGGTGACGTATCATAGAAATTGATTTTCTTTTTTCAGCCTCAGTGAAAAGGAATCAAGTTGCATAAGAAAATAAATTAACTTTAAGTGAACCAGACTGCTAGTGGTATAAGCTCTAAATGTCCCACTCCCACTATGCACGCACATACCTACACTTTGAAAACAGCTTGTCTTTATGAAAACAGATAAACTATTCTAAATATACTGCTTTTACTCAGTATCTCAGACTAACATTAGGACTATTTGAAGAAATAAATATAATACAATGTATACATTATATACTCAAAGTAAATCATTTACTCTGAAGTAATCATTAGCTCTGGAGGTTCTCTGCTGAAAAGGACTGGAATTCAAACACGGTTACTTGTAATTGATAAAGTTTCTTATTTAAACATCATTAACCTAAATCCTGATTATGTGAAGTAGCAAAAAAGCACTAAATACAGTTTTCTATCTGAAAGGAATTAGTATTCTCAGAGAGGAATCACGGAGATGCAACAACTCTGCTTCTTCTATAAATAATACAATCCATCTCCCAGTTGCCTCTAAAAAAGCCCACAGTACATAAAGAAAAACAAGTTCTTCAATGCTGTACAATGCTATTAAAGTGAATTTTCTAAAGAGCTCCATAAATTAAATAAAAAATTTTAAAATAACTCATCTACAATAAAAAGTGACTATTGGATATTCATAAGAGATTTTGGCAGGCAGGAAGAACATTAGTCACTGCAGCAGCCCAAAATTTCTCAGCCTTTTGGGGAGGGAATTTGAGTAGGGGAAGAGCTATTGGAATATGGTAAAAAAAAAAAAAAATAAAAGGACACCTGCTCTGAAGACTAGATTTGCATTTTCAATAAAATATCTGTCCATTCTAAATTGACTTTGTCTTGGAGTATGAGTTGAAGAACAGCCTTCTTCAGAATTTCCATATCCCTTCATACAGTTTTGCTCACTCTTTTCTGCTCCAACAATAATTTGGTTGTTCATGGCACAGCAGAAAAGTTTCAGCTAAAGAATGGAAAGTACCTCTAAACAAATTAGCCAAAGCCTCCAACTCCAACATTCACCTATACAGAAAATGCAGAGTAAAATACCTCACACTTGGAAAGACAGGGGATCTCAGACCACCAGACTGTAACAAAACAGACATATTATTGAAGAAAAGGTATTCAAACACATGCCTGTGCTGTATCAAGAACAGGCTTATGGAATATAGCCCATCTCAGTAAACTATTGGAGGACACTTTTCTGAGGCTCTGAAACAGGCTTGAGCACAAAATACGTGCCAAGTCTTTTAACTGTGAGATACAATGGAGGCAAACTTTCTGCATCCACTTAGATGCCTAGAAAACTAGCTGAAGACAAGTTAGGCAGCACCGTGACAGGAAGTAATTCCAGTTGGGCACTCCACTCCATCGCTGAGACACAAGTGCTTTTGAAGTTCTGGATCTAAGTATGCTATTTCACTGTATACTAACTTAAAGATTAAACTTTCCATGGCATGCAACCATAATACATTAAATCATTTGGTCTACCTTTACTACAAGAAAAGATTATTTTAAAGATATTTGAGATCAAATACAAATACAAACGTCCTGATTCCTAATATTTCAGGGAGAATAGGCCAAAGCCCAAATAATTATAAATTAAAATTCTCATTTTATGGCTCAAGAGGGTGTATGAATCCATCTTTTACATTTGCTAAAAAGGTAACAATTACCAGTAGTAAATGATGGTTTGTGTAAAAAGAATCTGAAAGTTACATCATCAGGGACAACATACTGGAAAATAAATGGGCAATCTGAAAGCAATTGCTGTATAAGCAATGAAAAGAAACTTAAAAACGTACCACAGGTTGAGAAAACAAATTAATATTATAACCTTTTTATTACATTTTAAACAAATGCTCTATTATTTCTAACAATTCACAATTAAATAACAAGTATGACTTCTTTTGAAACAAATATGCAATTTAAACCAAATTAAGATGAGAAATCAACATGCTCTCATTACACAGGCTCATCACTCAGCAATTAACATGCTTCTGGAAGATATACTTGCAAGCCTAAATACAGGCTGTTTCGTAGAATTTCATTGAAGTATAAGCTAAGAAAACTATACTATCAAAGATCTCTGTGCACATCTCACTGTTCAAATTAATCTCACCAAAATAACAGTTAACATTCCTTTTGAAAGTGAATATTAATGAAGGCAAAATATTGAAAAACAATCTACTTAGTTAGCTTTAAGTTAATTTACTGCAGTACACATTTTCTGAAGAAGCACCAGTTTGTCTCATTACACAGACATCCCATTGGCAGCCATTGGATTAGCGATCCCAGCTCCCACTCCCAGTGTTGCTCCCAGAAAGATGACAGGACTCCAAAAAGCAGTGGAACAGGACGCTGTTAGAATAACCATTACCAAACAGGAGAAAACATACATAACACAAAAAAACATTCATTAAATGTCCATTAAAATCCCTTAAATTGTCACAGTTCAAGACTGTCCTCGTCACTATAAATCCATTGCTGGTAAAACTTCTTTCACTGATTGTAGGATTGCCATTCTCCTACATCCATTAAGCCTAAGCAAATTCTGCTTGCTGTAGCAGCCAGGTGCAGCAACAGCAAAGACACAGGACAACTGTGTGCACCTTGTATGAAGGCAAGATGTCATCAACCACAGCTTGTTAATAGCTATTCTGGGAAACGAATGAGGAGCAGAACCTGAATGGAGCAGAACAGTGACTGATGCCAGAGATAATTAGGCAACTAAAACCTCTATCAGCTTATGACAAGAACTTAATAGGAGATATGAGAGGTAATGGTGAAATAAGTCATTACACTGTCTCAGGACATCTTGCACCATAAATGCTTTTAAGTCTTCCAGGACTTAGCTACTTAATGCAAAGACAGTGCCAGAGTCTCTGCACTCTGTATAATTATAACCTCGACAATCTACCCGTGACAAAACAGGTGTTCAAAGTAGGTTGTTTCCTTTAAATTTTATGGGTTTTTTCTTTCTGACTTTATTGAATATAGATATACTTGACCAGACCTACACAAGATTTAGGTCTGGAACCTACTGGTGCCTGTGATATTGACAGTAAAAATGAGTACCTGTAGGCATTTCACAGAAAAATATTTTTCCTGATCATTGCAATATAAATTTTTTAGAAATAGTCAAGATTAAATTATGCCTTTTACTAAATAGCAAGTTTCTCTTGATCACATTGTTTTCTCGTTTCTTCAAGAGATGCTCTCTTGAGAAGGTATATTTGAGTAGAAACTACTTTTACTGTTAGCCCTGGACCTTAACAATAAAGCTAATATATGTTATTTACCCTTGCAGATAATCACAATTTTCTTTTAACAGTGTAAACTCTCAATAACATGTTTCCCTCCCAGAAAAGTAAACTATGTTACAGACCTCACTGTTTTGAAGAGTACAGTGCCAAATATCCTTATTCTTTCATGGACCTTTCTCATACTTAACATTTGAATATCTGGATGACGTTCTTTTTGAATCCCATAAAAGACAGTTTGATTCTCTCTCCTGTCTTCAGAGCAAGAAAAATGCAGTCAAGTATTTTACCACAGTGAACTGTATACATTTATGTATGTGTGCTTATTTACTTTTACAGTCATATTTAGATTTTTGCTATCCTATAGGGATTTGCACTGTGCCACTTTCATTTCAACTTTAACAAAACACATACTTTCTGTGGGGGTGGACTTGGAAAGAACCACACAAAATGAAATAGGGAAATCTATTCTATATTAAATACATAGAGTACATATATTTATATTTAAATATTTTCTTTGGTTTATCTTGAATGCTAGTGGTCTATTTTTAATGAAATCACAGGAAATTTACTTTAATATCATATATAAAAGTCCATTCCTTTACTGGAAACATTACTGAGATAAGAAAAAAATTATTGTTCATAATTTTATACCTTAGTCACTCACAGTGAACATGACAGGCTTCCACAACAGAAATGTAATAGTAAACAACACACAGACATGGCAAACTCACACTAAGAGTGAATTCCCATAACCAGAAGATTATTGTCAAGAATTTTGGGTTGGTATTGGAAGAGGAGTTAGGAAATTCAAGTATTTTTTAACCTTTAAGTTAAACTTCTCTAAATAAAGTGCAGTATTTAATCTTCTCTGTTAAAAGGTAGTGTCCCCAAGTTGTTATAATGCATACAAAGAAAAAAAAATTAGGAAAATAAAAATGGGGAACTAGGGGCAAGTAGAGGTCAATTTGTGACTTAAGAAATCTTATCTTCAGAGTGTTCTTCCAAGTTCTTAAGCCTTTCTTGTGTAGGTAGCAATAAAGTTCTGTGCTCATGCAAAACATACTTTCCCTCAAATCTTTTTGGTTACTTTTTCTTTTTGTTTTAATGGAACTATAAAAAGACAATTAGAGCCTCCTGCCCCCCCTGCATGGACTCTATGCATACCTTTGAGTTGAAAATCATTTTCTCCCAGCCAAAACACAAAAAAGTGATTGGATACAGGGGTACAGACAAGCTCCTTGTCAGTTCTGCTTTAAATGCTATCTAAACTTCTACTGCTGTTCTCAGAGTGGATAGCACTACTCTGAGGGAAATTTTTTCTTTGGGAAAATAAAAATGAAATAAAACCCTAAGTCTCTAGTGCAAGTAGAATAATTACCGTTTTCTATCAAATCAAACTTTTGGAAAATTCTCTTTACAAAAAGAAAAACAAGATCATCTTGTTTACAACAGAGTCTTTAGTGGTATGAACTTTCACAGAAAAGTAATAAAAGTAAAGAACTGTAGTGCCATCATTTAAATCAGGTTGCTGTATGCAATGATTCTGACATTTTCTTAATCAATCAGCACTGTTCCACTTCAAAAGGACAGAAAAAGGGATGCATGCTAGTTTTGTAAAATATAATCCAGGAAAGCAGACCACATAGGATGCCCTGCAGTGGATAAAGATGGAAAAGAGGTATTTAATAAGCTCAGAATATGGAAGAAAAAGCAATGGATCCTTGTTGTTCTCCTTCCTAATGGTTGAGGAGGCTTCAGTCAGTTTTATGGAGCAATTTCTGTTGAGGAGCTCCATCACTTTCAGGGTAGAAAAATCACCATCCTTTTCCCTTTAATTTTGTAACAACTAGCCTCCATTTTGAAGAGTTTTCAACTTCATAGAGGAGAATTCAGCCAAATGATTTCCTAACAATTTTCTGCTTGGAGCCAATTTTTTTGGATTTGGAACATATATGTTTCCTTATCTTTAACAGTTGGACTTATTTTATTGAAATATAAAAAGAAGTTCCTATACACCCAAGATGTTCACACTCCTCCACCCGAACTCTAGCTGGCTGCCTCAGATTTATGTGCCTGTTCTGAAACACATCATCATGAAGCCTCTGTGAGAGAGCCAAGGGAAGATCCTGGTGAAGAATGACAAGATTATCTGACTGCTGGCATTAATGTAAAGAATAGGAGAATGAAATATTTATGCCCTTTTTCCAACATCTACTGAGAAAAGAGTCTTAAACTGAAGATTTCATTGTAATAGTCTAAATAAAGGAAATTTAAAATCTCATTAGATTCCTCATATTTCTAAAATACCCTTTAGTTTCATGAAACTTTGATAGGTGTTATCAGAAAAATGAGTTGCTTTAATTAACAAAAAAAACCCCAAACAAACCAGAACATAACTGTAACTGCTTGACATTTAAGAATGTAAGAAATATTCCATTGTGACATCCTATGTCCCATCCAGTAAAAGTCTTCTCAAACACTGCCACTCCACAGCTTTCTGAAATGAGAAATAACAGAATTTCTACATGCTGCATGCACTGCTGCATGAAAAAGTGTTATCTGTTTTGTACTGCTTCTTAGTAGTTTCAGGGACTGCCCCTTAGTTCCAGAACTGTGGCATCACCTTCCTCCTAAGCTATCACTTCTATGATTTTATAGACCTTGCTCATATATTCTTTTAAGCCTTTTCCTAAAAAAATTGAGTCACCCCTATGTGGGTTAGTATTTCACCTCTCCTGCATATTTCCAGGTAAAGTAGCTTGATCCTACTTTTTTTTTATCCCCAAGAGTTGAAAACATCATGAATTTCTGAAGTATCATCAAGTTATACTTTAAGCAATAAAACCGAGAGGTTGTTAAACTCTTGCCACTTTGACAATGATGTGAGCATTACCATTCAGGCCATGTTACAAAATCTGCCAGTGCAACAGACCCATCATGTGAAATTACATTCTGCATGTGCTTAATGAGCAAAGGTGATTTTTTTCCCTCCATACAGAGAAAAAAATATATTTGTTTCTGTCAGATGCTATAGTGAAAGATATTATTTTAAACTTCACCTTAAAAATGTAGTTGAACTTGTTTTTAAAATAGTGTGATAGTGATATTCCCTCAAATCACATAGGGCCACTTCTTCCTTGAAGTGAAATGCAGAAGTGTTTACATCCTTGTTTTGCACACTGGTTCTGTGTGCATCATGAATGCAACAGCCACAGATTTAGGTATTTGAGTTTCTTCAGGGGATTGAGAGAATACAGCAGTTGGGTAACAGAGGACAATCTTCTATACACATTTACACAGACTTTCAGACACCATATATGCTCATCTGAAGGAGTTTAGACAGATCTTTCCAAGCATTCCATGCCATAAAAGTAACTATCTCCCCTCAGTATGAATTTTAGTATAAACTGAAATATGTAAGAACAAGTATGTGAGAAGAGTAACACTAACAGCCTGCCTTTTCAGCATGCAGGATATGAATTTACAGCACATTCTGCATAACAATGAAGGACTGATACATTTTCCCAAGAGAATAAAAGTTGCCAAACACACTTTCATAAATTATCATTAAGACCTGCAATTTTTCTTAGGATTTGCAAACTAAAAGAGCCTAAAGCTGCCAAGTAAGGCTGAAAGGGGCTGCAAAAGCAAGACATGGGCTGCAGCAAATTCCCCTTACAGGTTTTGGGTTAATGCTCAGAAAAACAGGTAGGCCCTAGATCTACAGTATAAGTGCCAAAGAGGAAAGCTGCCAAAAGAAATCTCCACTGAAAACCTCTTTCTCCAGGTTATGGCTGTTGGTCTGGGGTAAAGACTCATCTGACCATCAAGGGTTATGTTTGGCAGGGAGAAGTTCGTGAAGAGAGAGAGCTACAGGGTCAGAAAAAGGCTGCCAAAATGAAGGGGGTCACTTAAGGAAATTTCCCGTGACAGCTCCTTCCCCTGTTGGTCTCAGGTTAAGGTTCCACTCAGGGCTGTGAGACAGATAAGGCCTAAGATCTACAGATAACACATATGTTACTACTTTTGTCCCAACTTTTTTTGACCATTTTCCAGTAAGCTGTACACTCATATATTTCTGAGAAATAATGGCCTTATCATCTCAAAGTGGTTCTGTAAGCTGTTGTACTAATCTCAGTTCTGGCAGAATTCACAAGATTTTTCTGGTTTTTCCTTGACTCTTCAGTGACATCTCAGTTTTTTCTAAAAGACCCTTTCATATAAAAGTACTAATTCCATTCACAATTACATACTTGAGGGATGAATAGTCACTCTCCCCCTATATAACTGCATTGTTCTGAAGTTCTGCAGATTTTTTTTTTTTCTAGACATTCTTACTTGGTCATGACCTAAGATCAGAAGGAAAAAGAACTGTCCAATGAATCTGAATTAGCTGCCAATTTTATATATATATAAAGATTCAAACCATCCTTCTTCTTAAGAGAATACAGATTTATTTTTCTCTCTCTTACATCGCTGTAGACCAGGAAAAACTCCCAGATAATGTGGAACCCGAATTGGGCTGAAAATAAAAGAAGCTATTATTATATCCACATCAAGGATAAAGCACAGAGGATAAATAAGATGAGGAAACCAGTACGCTGCCAGCTGGAATTTTACCCAGTCTATATCAAGGGTAGCAACCTCCTACTTGTTCATTCTAGCACCTTTTACAAGCAATTAGATATCAAAAAAGGACACATAATTAGACTCTAATCAACATAGATTTCCGCTACAGAGATGATGGAACAGAGCAGACCAACGAAGCCAGTAAAATCCGTTTCTTTATTTCCTGTAACATCTGGGTTGTCTATGTATGAAAACACTTAGGAAGTTCACATTCCTCATATTCTTACAGACCTGTTAATTATTAAAAATACCTCTGACATCTTTAAATGCTTAAGAAAAGCTGCTTCTAGTGAAGCAGAATATTTCCTAGAATTGAAACTACAGTAAATGGTATAAGGGAAGTCTAACAAAACACTACTTAAGAAAATATGCCTAGAAATATTAAACAATTTTAAGTATTTCAAGATATATCAATGTATTTATATGAAGTAGTTTCTATTCTCAAGTACAGTTACACTGTCTTACAATTGGTGTTATTATCTGTGGCCAGCCACTTGCCTTACACAGCACTTTATTAAAAACATTGACCATAGACATATGACCTACTAGCACCATGGAGATGTGGTGGGCTGGCTCCCATGACTGGAGTGTTGGAATAGAAGGATACAGGCACTTTGGAAGGATAGGCAGGGGCTATGAGGAGTTGGTGCCACCCTCAATGTCAGTGACCTGCTAGAGTGCATAGGGCTCTGCCTGCGTGTGGATGAGGAGCCACCTGAGAGCTTAGGAGTCATGACTAAAGGGAGGACAGGGACAGGTGACAGACAGAGGGTCTGCTACACACCTCCCAGCTAGGAATACCAAGCAGATGAGGTCCTCTATAGACAGATAGGAGTGACCTCACATTCACAAGCCCTGGTCTTCATGAGCGACTTCAACCACACCAATAAACAGAATCTAAGTCACCAAAGACAAATCTGAAACCCCATCACAACCCATAACCTACACTTACACCATACTTAAGTACATCTGCATGGAGTCTGGACTTTTAAAGTAAAGTTCTTAAAATGTGCAGCTATGCAATAAGACAATTAATTCTCTTACAGCCCTGCCTGCTTGAAAACACAGGCTTTTGCTTTAGACTTTTATGCAGAATTCTGCAAGGCCAGATTTAGGATCTACACAAAAGCCAGATGATAAATGGTGTGTCCATCAACCCCTCTACATAGATTCTCAATAAATTACAATAACATAATAACTATAAATATCATTCATGTTTAATCTGTCTTAGTTTGAGAGTTTATCAGCCCTTTAAACACTTGCTATGAACAGACATTTCTAGCTTCTCCTGGCAGAAGGCTTTATTTTCATTATAAGCTCTTTCAGCAACTCTGAAATGATAAAATAACCCTGTACTCAGGGTTAATGGCAACCATAAAGATTCTTTTTCCAGAGTGCTACTGAAAAACCACAGCAAATAGTGTTCAAGAAAATAACTGTTCATGTTTTGATCTATTACTTATTGTCCTTTTTTTCCATGATAAAAATCACACCAAACGATTAAACTGAATTGTTGCCCAGAGTAAGGTCACATTCTCACAGTAAATAGAATGGGAACTGGGGGGCTCCAGTGAAATACACAACAAAAATCTCATTAAAAGAACAGCACCCAATGATTCTCAATAAAAAAGGTGCAAAAAGGTATTTTGAAAATATTTGATTCTTCAAAGTGAATGACATGTTTATCTTAGCATGGTTTCAGTTCCTCAACAAAAAACAAAACCACCAAAATTCATGAGAAAGAATAAAAATTGGTATATGCATTTGTAGTCTTTAATGCTACAGATGATTTCTCTTCTATAAACCAACATACAAATATGTAAGATATTTTACATTCCTGGTATCTTTTGCCACTTTCTTCTATTTCTCTAACAATGTAATTGAAACCTTGGAATTGGGTCACAAGTTGGCAAGAAACAGAATGGGAGAAAAAAAAAAATCAGTATTATGACAATAGCCAACTAGGAGTTGGCTAAAAAGAGTGAAAAAGAGTGATGCAATACACAAGTCAAATATTACAAAGGTCAGCACAAAATCATTATCTGGATCTGAGAACAATTTTATATGACTTGAATTACCTTTATCCAGCTTATCTTTTTAGCAGTTTATTTTCATCATGAGTTAAAATCAAACCTGTAAAGGTCCTCAAATGCTCATTAATAATGGATCATTAGACATCTCTCCCAAGTGACTTATAATTTTAGTACTAAATAGTTTAAGGAATTTCAAATGCTATCTTGCATTGTAATATTCATGTGACAGAAGAATACGTAAATCATAATTATTTTTTGTTCAAATACATTTCTTCTTACAGAGAAAATACAGGCTCTTAATTTTGCAAGTTTTACCTCCAATTTTGGTGATTTTACTCTACAACAAAGTAATTTCAAACACCACATAAGGCAAGTCACTCATTCTCATTTTGTAAATCTTGCAGAGTAAACCAAATAAAACCAATTAATAGAAAGAAGGTTTGCATGATGAGCCACTGACTGTACACCCAAACAGCTTGGTGTCTGACCACCACTGCTGCCTTTGTAATTTCTCTGGCTTTGTCTGTGTTCACAAACCTCTCCATGTTCACTTTTTCTTTTTTTTTTTTTACTCTGTATTAGCTGTAGAATTCACTGCACTTTTGAAATGAAAAAACCTACTATATATGTTAAAGCTAAGATTGGCAAGACATGCATAAAAAAGGGAAGTGCAGTTACAGTTGTGAAAATTTGTTCTAAGGAATAGCCCCCACAGGGAGCAGTTCAGTGTCTTGTAAGATATATTGGGCACAGTAATAGCACTGCCACCAGCCTGTAGATCCTGTGTTCTTCAGTTATTTCAATTAACTGCACAATAAGCAATAGAATAACTCACTAACCTAGAACATGCCTGCAAGACTCTGCTAACTCCTCTGTTAGCTGAGAGCAGGGGAATCAATCTTTATCAAAATTTAAATGTTGCTCATTAAGCATATACAACATACGGTTTATATGCTCTATTTTATGTAAAATAGAAATTGTTTCTTTAACTAGTAGTATTTTTATTGGTGCCATAAAACTTAGCTCATTAATGCCATGTTAATGAACAAAGGTTGACTCCAAGAGCCTCTTTTTTATCACAGTTCAGGTACCACTATACCACACTAGATTACATGCTCTTAGAAATATTCATGTTTCTTGGTTAGCTGCTCCTTAATGCATCCAACAAATATAATAGGGATCTACACTGAAAAAGAAACACTTAAAGAAAAGTCTGCTTATGTAGAATTGATTTGGCAGCTACAGTTGATCTACTACATTCAAACTCTCTGTGCCTCACCTTTTTTCAGATGTTATTTAGATTAATTTATCATTTAAAGTAAGATTAATTCAAATGGAAAAGAAATAAACATATTCAAGACCTTGTGCCCAATAATTTCTCTATATGCCTGCAAGAGATTGCCTCAACGTTTCCTACAAACCATTTCTTTACCTTCTCGTTTCTGCCCATAGCTAACAGAATCCATGGCCAAATAAGTTTTAAAAGGTGGTTTCATTAATTCTTTCCTCAGACATATTAAAAAAAATACTAAGTCTACCTTCAGGCCATACATCTCTGACAGCCAGGCTGTAAAGTATACACCTATATTCAACATTGCAGTTTCTGTCCCAGTTGAGACATGAGGCTTAAATATTCTGGCTAGAAAACAGAATACGTCATTCTATTTAAGCTTGAGTCTAGTCAGGTCATACTGGCCTATATCATAAAACTAAAAGGAATAGGAAGGAATGTGACATTAAAAATAAGACAGGGGATGTATTGTGCTATTAAGCCCCTCTAATATTTCCTCTAATAAAGCCTCACTGAGAGTTGAGACTGAGATATTTTCATGGAAGTATTGCTGCTTTTATAGACAACTGCTTCTTCCTTAAGAGCAAAGAAGATTCATGCTTTTAGATAAGCTTATCAGCTGGATGACTGTGACTTTCTTAAAATATCCATTATTTTTACTGCAGTACCAAGTAAGAGATTCTAAGTGTCTCAGAGACCTTTCAGGAAGACAAAACATGAACAGAAATAACTACAAAAAATCAGTATGCATATTCTGAAGTAAAAAGCATCTATAAAATTTTTCCTGCTTTTTCTTGTGCCTAGAACATAGAGAAACTATGAAACTGAGATAAAGGGTACAAGTTTAATAGGACCCACTAGACCTTCAAAATATTTCCATTTGTGTTTCCAATGTACACTACAGTTCCTCTGAAATTACTCCTCAGTATAATAACTTAAAAAAACAGCCACATTTCATGCACTTGAGAAGTTATTTAACCTTCATATTGCTTAGTATGTGCCAAAGTTGGAGATTGAGAACACTCAGCTTAGATTTACCACGGGTAAATCATGCCTGACCAACCTGATTTTTTTTCAGTGTTAGGAGAGTCAGACAATGAAACAGGCTGCCCAAAGAAGCTGTGTGGTTTCCAGCCTTGGAGGCCTTGAGAATCCAGATGGCTCAAGCCCTGAGTAGCCAAGGTTGACCTCAGGACTGACCCTGCCTTGAACAATAAGTTGGACTAGAAACCTTCTGAGAACTCTTCCAAACTGAATTACTCTACAATTCTATTAAATTAATATTCAGTGGATCACTCCACTGAATTTTCCATTCCACACGACAGATTACAAAATTCCCTACAGATGAATATGAATAAATTATCAGTATGAATATTAATCAGGTATCAATACTACAAGGAATACTACAGACAAAACAGATCCTGGAGCATGTCTCATTTCTTAGAATCCACTACAAAGAAGAACAAAAGAAATTAGAAAAGAAACTGCCAAAGGAGGAAATTTTTGAACTCCTCCCTTTCCATACCCATTCATTGTTAATGAGTCACTTAGAAAAATTTAAAAATTTGCTTAAATTTTATATTCCAAAATCTACTTTCTACTGTTTAATGAAAACATTTTTTCCCTTTATAAACAGAAAAGAAAGGTTGATATCTGCTATACAAACTTCGTTTTGTCATCTAACCATAATTATAACAGACTAAACTCCTGCTGGGAAGTACAAAACTTTCCAGCAGACTGAAACAATTACATGTTACCTGGACTCTCCTTCCTACCCTGCTTCCCCACCAAAATCATTATCCATACATCACTGAAGGGTTCTCTGAGAGATTAATTATATCTTTTTTTCTTACACAAAGGTTGTCAGGGGCAGCAGCAAGTCTTGGAAGATCTCCTGTTGGGTCTGTTTGCAAAACACCTGACATAGGGGCTCAGTGTCATACTTGAGATACTGAATGCAGGATATCCACAGGAGCCTTCCTTTAGGAAAAGCCCATAAACCCAAACCTGTTTGATGATCAGAAGACTTTTTCTGAAATAACAATAAAGTATATCCCATAATAAGAAAATACAAAATATTCCTAGAGATCTCATAATCAGTATGACATTTTTGTATCAACTGTTTTATTTACCCATTTTATTACTATTAAAATAGTATTAGTGACCTATGGAGCTTTTAAAAGTCCTGCATTCCATACACAATGCATTAATTTGAATTATTTTAGAGGGACATACCCCACAGCAACAAATTAAAAAAATAACACAGAAAACAATAAAAACTAAGACAACTTTCTCAATAAACATACATTCTGCAAAACAATGTCATTATCAGTGTAAATCTTTCTTGTTCATTACAAAAACAGACACTCAAACAAACAACTGAGGGTTTTTTGCACATTACTGAAATGGACTGTTTGCATTTTAAAGCTCTTACCTTGACAGAAGTTCCAGATTCCACACATAGGAGAAGTCCACCCTATAGAATGTGATTAACGTAAGGAGTCAAATTCCTACTAGTCAGTTCTTGTTCTACTGAATTACACCACAAGGACACAAATGTTTACAGAACACTAAACCACTTTACAAGTCAACATGGTTCCGTACACAAAATAAAACACCCTGAAAGATGGTTACATTTCATGGAGCTGAAGAGAACTGGTTTTCATGACCTATTATGGACTTTGAAATGCAAATACTTCCTACACTATTCCATCAAGGACCTAAGACATTTTGAGATTTTCATGCAGCAAACAAAAGACACCAGTCAGACAGCAACAAACCCCTGTCAGTCTATCTGCTCATTTCAATATTATTTACAGCTACCTAGACAGGCAATAGGGACTCTATTTTTATTTTCAGATTCTTCTCGCTGGTCATTTATGAGAGAAATCAGCCTCAAAGAGGTCAACATATGATTATAAAGCTGGAATAATGTTTTCAGATACATTTTAACAGGCTGCTGTATTTCCATACACTCTTTGTGCATTTTCCATTAAAAAAAAAAAAATTGTCAAAACCACCTCAGCAGTTGAAAAACTTTATGACCACAAAACACATTCTGATATGCAGAAAGAGTAAGGGGTGATTAAAGAATGAAATACATATGTATAATGGAAAAAA
>JAWWLZ010000139.1:30369677-30386750 GCA_035041345.1 Poliocrania exsul | reverse complement strand
ACCACAAAACACATTCTGATATGCAGAAAGAGTAAGGGGTGATTAAAGAATGAAATACATATGTATAATGGAAAAAAAAATCTAAGACCCCTGATTTATTTACTGCAAGGGTTGAGAATACAATGGACTGCATTCTCTGAAAACATAAAAGGAAAAGTAAAGAATGACCAAATGGAAATGACCTCTGACTACTGCCTTGGAGAACTATTTTACCCTTAATACGAAGTTCTTATGTCACATTTTTCAAATAATTTAAATGTTCTTTGTTCACTGCCTGTGAAGTGCAATACCACACAAATCACAATTGTAATAGTTTTATGCGTTTCCTATCACACCACTATTTTTTTCAATTTTAGAAATAACAGTAAAAAAAATAAACACTTTGAGTCAATAGATTATTGTACTGGATAAAGAAAATATGAAAAAAAATCTCCTTCCAATTAAGTATTTAGGAAAAGTACTGAATAATATTTTGGAGAGCAAAATTCATCTGATCTGGACAATCACACGGAATTTCTTCTGTGGTCCATATGTAATCTCTGACCTGAACAGAACATATATACAAGAAAACCAGCCATATCCTCTGTAACTTATATAAAGCATGCCCAAATAGATCTGATGATTCGCTTTTGCAAGACTGTGCAAAATTACGGTAAGGAATGGTATATTTCCACATGTCAGTTGAAATGTCAAGATCACCAATATTTGAATGCTGCATTTCCATTAAGATTAATCTAAGAACTTAACAGAAATTTTCCCCTTGGTTTCAGTGGTATTGATTCAGACCTTTAGCTTTGTCTTTGCTCACACGCACTGTGTGCTCATCATAAACTTGAATATATTATTGCATGCTCACTATTCCACACCAGATTTACAGAGTGAACTTCGACCAAGCACAAATGACAGCAGGAATCACTGCATAGTATTTTCTCATACACATTAGTCCTCAAACATTTTTAACAAAATAGTTTTCACACTGCAAGGTTTAGCAAAATTATACCAAAACAGGTAAAACAAAGCTACTGATGATGTTGGCACCAGTGGAAGTAAAATAAGATGCCAAACAAAAACGATGAATTAGCTAGTCATTCTCAATGAAATCATGGAGTAAAACACAAAATATGCCAAGATGTTTTTGAAGATACTGACCATGACAAAAAAAAATTCTCTAAGACAACATTTAGTGCAAAACAGTAATAAACCACTAGAAACCAGTAATAAACTATTATTGAACAGGGCAAGTAATAATCTGAAGAATAGGAAGAAAAGCCAATTGCTTATAACAAAATACATTCCAGTATTAAGGCTGACATATATTCACTGCAAGCAAGTATTAAGAGTCCCAACACTTATAAAATTTGCAGTACATCGTAACAATATGATAATCTCAACAAATATGGAAACAGAGATGAAATCCTTATGGCCAGGGGAACTGTTGATTCTCCCTCCCTATAGTAAAAACTATACATCTGTAGTTCTCCCTAAAAGAACATACCTTTACATATATTTTTATATAAACATTTATTTAAAAATGTCAGGATAATATGCATAAAACTTGCAGAGAAACATTTAAAAAAAAAAGGGGAGGAAAAATGTGTGAATATTGACATTTGTCTTCTCCTACTGAATCATGACATACAATGAATCTACAATTAGTAAATAAAATTTAAATAAAAAATAAAAAAGTTTAAAAAAAGGTAACTTCTTTATATTTGATACGACATGGCAATTAAAAGTTGTTGAAATGAGGCAAAATTCATTACCTGGAGACTGAGAGTGTTACTCTCGAATTACATTCTAAACTAAGGCAAGAAATGCTTTGGAATTTAAATAGCAGTATTCATCATGATCCAATGTGACATTATAATTAGAAAAGTTTTAAAAAATAAAAACCTATCATGGAAGTCTTAATGGGAACACACATGAAATTATTGTATTTCCTCACCAAAGCCTGCAGAATTACCAATAACTGTTGTTCATTCAAAACATTTTTAAGACTTCTTTTTATACAGTATTGCTTTAAAGTTATAACCAAAAATAGAGTCCTCCCTTCTCAATAAATTACTTCAGATGATATTCAGGGGATGCATCTTGAATAGTTAACACCATCTCAACACATGTTGGTCATGGTATTATCGCTGCAACACTTTTATTCCATGAAGCTCTTCTGACTGGAACTAGGTGCATATGCTTTCACTTTATGTTTTGTGGACCTATCAGTTCGTTACCATTCCCTACCTCCCTTAAATCATTCCCTTAGGTATAAAACCCATCAGAGTTATTTCTATTGAAAAGTACAAGGCAAAGTTTTAGAAATATTTGAGAGGAGAGA
Source organism: Poliocrania exsul (assembly GCA_035041345.1). Lineage (NCBI taxonomy): Eukaryota > Metazoa > Chordata > Aves > Passeriformes > Thamnophilidae > Poliocrania > Poliocrania exsul. The sequence goes on along the minus strand of JAWWLZ010000139.1, from coordinate 30,384,418 downwards.
GGATACATGACTTTAATCTGTAATTATAGCAAGAATTGTGAATATGAACTATGGTACACTTTGAAGGAATGCTGTTTTACAGATATCAATTCTTAAGTAAACAACAGTTCAACATTCCAGTGAAGGAGTAGGAAGTGGGATGGGGAATTAAACATGCAAGAGTTTCTCCTCCATGGTACTCTGAACAATAAAAACATTTGCTGCTTATTACAACAAATAAATTACATTAGTTTCAATCCTTACATATAAAAAATGAGATTTTATATTAAAGTGAATAGGTCAGACAGCACACCTTAGAAACATCTCACATGAAGTCTGTCAATGCTTTCAACACTATAAGAAAATAGTTACCCTTAATTGCACAGCTAAAGGAAAATGCATTGCTTTCTGACAGATTTGTCGTTGATTGTTTAAAAGATTATATGGTGCTAAAGTCATTGAAATATTAAGGCATATATTTTAAGTATTTGTCTAAAGTCTAATTAAAAGTGCTGAGATTATTCATATGTAGAACATTAATCTCATATTTACTGTACAGAGCTTGTAATTTCTTCCAAATACAATATTGAAATATGCTGGGCACTTTAACTGAACTTGGAATTTTGGACTGCAAATGAGATAATATGCCTCTTGTGTGCCCAAATGGCACTGAACATCTTCCCAAATAATTGGTATTACAGTCCCAAATAATCAGTATACAATCATAGAATCACAGAAAGGTTTGGGTTGGAAGGAACCTTAAAGATTATCTAGTTCTGACCACCCCTGCCCATGGTAGGGACACCTCCTACAAAATCAGGTTGCTCAAAAGTCCATCCAGACCAGCCTGAAACACTTCCAGGGATGGGGCATGCACAACTTCTCTGGGCTACCTGTTCCTATGCCTCATCACCCTCACAGCAAAGAATTTCTTCCTAATATGGCTTTTGGGTTTGGTCCTGCATAGGGCTAAGAATTGGATTTGATGATCCTCGTGAGTCCCTTCCAAATCAGCATATTCTGCAATTTCATAATATAAACCTGCCCTCTTTCAGTTTAAAATCATTGGCCCTTGCCCTGTTCCTGTCTGCCTTTACAGAAAGTGTCTCAGCCTCTGTGTTATAAGCCCCCTTAAAAGTACTTTAAAGTACTGCGAGACTGCTGGAAGATCTTCTCAAAGCCTTTTCTTCCTGAAATTGAGGAACCTCTTTTCTCTCAGCCTGTCTTCATCACAGAGGTGCTCCATAACCCTGATGACCTTCATGACCCTCCTCTGGACACTCTCTAACAGCATTCACATCCTTCCTGTGTTGTGGACCCCAGACCAGGATGCAATACCACAAGTAGGCTCTCACAGGGGAGATTCATTCACTTATTCATTCAAACTATACAGTTCCTATTATTGAAATGGCTACAGAGACAGGTCATGCTTAAATGTTACCACTCGTTGTGGTCTTTCTCAGAGGAGTCAGAGCCCTGGGAATTCACTGAGTACTGAGAGCAAAAAAGCACTCCTAGGACTGACTGGAGTGGCACGTAAAGGTCAGCATGGGAGACACAGCATATCTGTGTGCACATATTGCTGCAAAGAAGACAACAAATCACTAACAAAAGACATAAGAGATATGTCAGGAGGCTTAGATTCACATACTCAGGACAATTTTAAAAGACAAAAATTATATTTTACCATGGTTTTACAATCTTGTTCTAAGCTTTGTACTGCTACTTTATAGTATCTCTGCACTTGGAATGGGCACAAGTATCTCTACTAGATTTTTCTGGCAGGTGAAAGATGTATGAATAAAAAAAATGCACTACAGAAAGGCATCAGGCTAGCATGTGCTCAGAAAATCTGAGGACTGGCTGCTGTAACCTCTGCTTTCATTTTTAAGGTAAGACACCAATACACATGTACTGTGTAAACAAATCTTTATCTTGATCCATATTAATACTTACCAGATGCAAGGAGATCAAGGAATACTCTCTGAGGCTACTGCCATGGCCAAGTTCAATCTCAAAAGTGACTGCATGAGAATTCAAATACTTGTGTTCATAAGGTAAATGAGCTTGTGTGAACCTGTTCTTAGTGGTTCAGAATGTAACTCCTGTGCAACTCTCAACCACTCATACTACAAACAAATTGAATATTGTGTGACCTTTAATTTTCACCCTTAACATAATATCTAAATATTACTTTACATATTTAAGTAAAAAGAACATAATTTGGCTTATTTGTGATGGATTTATTAATATTAATAATTACTAGTGTTTTCTGAAAGCTTATTTTACCTATTTCAGAAGTCAAACAGGCTTCTTTTTGCAGTGAGATAAAAAAACCAAAACAACAACAATAAAATCCCCACAACGCTCCAATTTTCAACCCTCCACTGGTGACTTCCACATCAGTTCCCTAAACCAGCATCGACTCACAAACAACAGTTTCGCAAAATCTCATGCTCCAGCTTGGCTTAGGGCCAGCAGAGAATGACATGTTCGCATCTACACTGAAACATGTCCTGTTCAAATAAAAGATAAAAGACAAACAAGGTTCTTGACCTTCTGTAAGCCCTAAACTATGGAAACAAAGAGATCAATGCATGAGAAACTGACACTTGTCATGCTATAATACAAATTAAAGGGAGCAATTCTTCACCCTTAATTCAATCCTCATTTTATTTCTTAGCTACAGCATTGTGGTTCTTTCCAAATATATTTGAACTGTTCTATTTCAGTACAGAATTGTTTTACACTTAATATACTTTACTGGATAATAAAGCAGGTTTCTTAACTTCCACCAAAAAGAAAAAATTATACAGTAGAAAGATTCCCATTGCAGAAGATTAGCTACGGAATAGAAAACCAGCACTTGTCTACTGTAGCCCTCTGGTTTCTCAGCATGCCTATTTATAACAGCAATTGGCAGACAGATTTTTTCATGTGCAGATTTGATAATGAAAATTTCATTGTAGGTTTGTACCAGCAGATAAAATGTGAGCAGTCTGGATTTATGGGAAAAAATAGTGATAGCACACTTAGTTGTACAATTATTGAGGAATTCTGCGCCCACTGCACATACAGAATACTTTCCTAAAAAATAAAAAATTATTATTAATAAACAATTGATAAACTAGTACATTGAATGACCATTAAAAAGGAGCAAGCAGTGGCCCAAGGATAAAACTCTGATTTTCCACAAAAAAGACTGATCTTTCACTTGTCCTACATGATGTGGCTCACATAATGCATTAATACACACACAATTAGATCAAGTATTATTCACGGATGCCTGCACTTTCCTGACCTGTACAAAGATCCTAATGATTAAATATTTTGAGGAAAATTTTCACTTGACAGAAAAAAATTAATGAAAATTAATCGCTTATCTTTGAATTACATTTTTCCTTCTCACCAAATTGGAAGAATAATGAAAGTATACTAATCCACAGACAGATCACAACAAAAGCACATTGTACCATTGAAACAATGACATTTTTCACAACTATCAAAAAATCTCAGAGACTGGATTCCACAAAGTAAAGCTAAGCAAAAGAAAAAAATAATCACTCTGAAAGGCACAACCATATGTGCATGAATAGCTAGGTAAGAGATTTTAAAGGAACACAGATAATACAGAGATCCTAAATAGCTCCATAATCTCACAACTTCAGAGTAATTTGGGGAGATTCTATAAAAAATACAGACGTGACATTTAAGTGATGTGTTAAACCTACTCAATCTGCAGATTCTGTAGAAGAGTTAGGATGTTTGAACTCCAAAACTCCAAACACTGTTACAAATGCAAATGTTCCCTGCAATCACATCCACCTGCAAGTGCATTAAAGGAAATCAGGCATTATGGATGACTTTTAGAATAATCAGTATGGTAGCATTAGTTTGTGTAAAATATCACCGAGCATAATAATGGACCATTCCTATTCTATTAAGTTTATTGTAAGAAGAATACACAGACTAGAAGCAATTTACTAAGGTACAAACCAGCATTTTAAGTTAAATCTTTTTTCTCCTTAACCTTGCTTCCCAAAAAATGGTAATATATGCTGCATTTCCGTGCAAATTTGATTCTTTCTAGTCAAAGGAGGTTTTTTTACGTTAACTTAGAAAAAGAAGTAAAGCAATCAGCAAATATAGTTCTAATAGAACTGCAGAAGCATCCAGGACTCCATCTAAACCACCAAAGCAGTCTTTATTCATCAGACTAGTGCTAGCTCCACAGGTCCTTCAGGAGACCGTCTCTTTCCCATACAGTTCAAACATAGACATTAGAAGCTTTGGAGGCAGTTCATTGGGCATTTGTTGTTCTTATACCAGTGTTTTTGGGAAGGCAGTTTTTGCCCTATATTCTTCGAGTGCCAAGACAGTCATGCTTGGTGGCACCAAATGCTCTAAAGCCTCAGATCTCATGTTGTCTCCCTATCCTACCCCAGGTTTCTTTTCTTTCTTCCCAAAGAAGTATGCCTACCGATATTGGTTGCACATTTCCCCCCCCCGATTTTATTCCCTTTTCCTCCACAAACACACTTACAGATTTGAGATATCCACTCCAACACTTTAAAAGCTTCCACCACTGCTTCCAACTTTGTTATCTTGCCTGATACCTGAGACCCAGTTATCATTTTTCTAAAGGTCACTCTTAGAAGAAATCCATATTGCATTGTAATCATATCTAGCCTATGTGGGAAAGTACAAAAATACTGCTCATAACTATTTTACAGGAAAGTATAAAGATACTGTTATCAAAATAATTTTTTTTCTATATCACAAAACAGCTGTAGGCAGAAATAATTTGAAGTGACCACAGAAATGTAGTTCATATAAAAAAGTACAAATGCTCATACTTTTAGACTATTCTTCCTGCAATTTAAAAGTGGTGGCTAGAGATATATTCTATTGTTTTTTCCTTTTAAACCAGATAAATTCTTTCAGCACAGCAATAACAAACCAATCATTTCTGAAAAGTGAATTAGACTGCATGTTGCATTGGCATGAAGCTCTAAGGCCGAGTAGGGCAACTTTAGGCGGCTTAAGGTGAGGGAAGGATTATATGGAAGTTAAGCCTCTGAAACACAATCTCTGCACTCCATCACGAGAATTCGCTGCCATTTTTGAAATGAGCAGGCTATAAACTAAGTCTAAGGCTAAGTTAATAGAACAAGTTTCTAGATGGAGTAGAAACACACTCTACCATGAAGGCAACAGCTGTTGATAAACAGTGCATTGCCACAAGCAGGAATTCTGAGGCATTATCCCTGTGTGCCCTGACATAGCTAGTCATCACACTGTCCTATGGCAGCCCTCTGCAAAGAGGCAGACTATGACAGACCCATTATTTTTCACCTCTGTGCTTCCAAGGCTGTTCTTAGATTCATAGATAAATCACACAACTTCCATCTCCAAGATGGAGCAAGCTTTTCCACACAAGATACTCAAGCACCAGCAAGGATCACTTCCTGACATGAAAGCATCAGTGAAGAGTTTAAAAAAAATCTCATCCAACAAACAAAAGGTATCCAATTCTAAGCTTTGACTGTAACACTGGGTAGTCATCACAAAAGCAGGGTAACATAATTAGCAAAATACATTACTTAATAACCAAATCCAATCATAACCAGCAGTCTGTACGCATGCCAAAGCCTCAGCTGCAGCCAAGGTACGCTGTGTATGGTTCCATATAAGGACCCCAGACACAGCTGTCATGAAGGAACAATTGCTAGGTAAGGCATCCTTAGGGAAGATGAGCTGTAGTTCTCCTACAGGGTTCCTGTAGCTCTGAAAGTTGGTTGAATAGAAATTACAATCCAATCGTAATGATATTACCTTTATCACAAAACAGGCTAGTCTTAAAAAGAAGTATTAAATTAGCTAACAAAATACTCATTGACCATTTGATTTGAAACCTGTACAGCTTTGGGGATCTCATTACTTGGGCTAATAACAAAACATACTCCAGCATAAGTACACACCTGCAGAACTACAACAAACATGTTGAATATACGCCAATGACAGATCTATCAATACAACCTAACAAAACTGAACAACATATACCAGGGATAACCCAAGAAAAAAAACAATTGACAGCTCTAAATTCCTGCAGAGAACATCTGCGGTCATTGTTAATTGGTCTCTGAGTTCATGATGGAGACAAGATAGAGAGTGTCAACATCCGCAAGATCTTGATTTATAAGGCACTAGTGTTTGCAGCTTTGCACAAAGGAGCTGTATCTTCCTTTGGTTTGGAGCATTAGAGTGGTACATTCTTTTTATCAGAAGATTTTACAAAATGATGTTAGCAACCCTGCCCATAAAGACCACTTGATTGCATAGGAGCTACCCATTTTAAATTTACACTGAATTCCAGGAACCTATGACGGGCCACGTACAGACCTTTTCTAACCCAACCTTGAGGCAAAATTTCAGTTACAAAAGAAAGAGAGTAACAAAATAAAATAAAATATTCACAATTTACATCTAGGAACTGTTAGTTTACATTTAGATTTTAAAATGTTGTACTTAAGATTCCATTTAAGAGTTATGCTTCTGAAATACCATTAGAGTCTGAAATGTTATCACAAAGATTTTTTTTCTTTTTGGTTGATAACTGTCCAAAAGATAAAATAAATATTTCATACTTGTGGGCTGCTCTGCAATGGAAAAATAAGATATGTTTACAGTCACATGAATATCTTCTCACTTTTCCTGCAGCATCTGTGTGAGACTTCATATGGGAACTTTTTTTTTTATATTTAGAACACTTAATTTTGGGAAAAAGAAGTAATTTTTTTCTAAAATTTATGAAAGCATAGGCTTCAGTTTTGAAGTACGCTGTGCAAGTGAGGATAGGGGAAGGGAGATTATTTGAAAACTTTTGGTTTGTACCTGTCCTCAGAATTAAGACAGTGAGCATATTATTACAATTTTTATTTACTTCAAAGATTAAAATACAGTGGTTTCCTTACAAGTGAGAAAGAACAAGTGTAAACAGAACAAATCATACACTTTTGCATATAAACTGAAACCTTGATCCTGGAATGTAAATGGCACTCTAGTCTCAACTGAAGAAGGCTGAGTGATGGACAGTGTAGAATCAGTGATCAGTTACAGCCCACTACAACACACTCATATCAGTCTTGTGTGTGCTGTAGTTGTGACTCACTGTGCTTCTTTACCAACTCCCTACATGCCCAAACTTGAATGACAAAAAGGATTTCAAATAGAAAGGCATAAAAATATGCCCTGATACCAATATACCAGTCTTTTTTTTTTATATATCATCTAATGGAGAGTTTTCTGTAATGACTTCTATTTCTAGACTTCATTTTTTAGTGTTGCCGTTGCCAGCTTTTAAGTTTCCCATCTCCGAACTTCAAGGTGCCTGCTCTACAGTCTGTGGAAAAGCAGGTCCTTGCAGTGCTGAGCTCTGTTGCCAGGCAGCAGGAAGTTCACATGCAGCAGGTGACTTCTCCTACGCAGAACACAAACATGAAGGCCACACCTGTGGACACATTCAATGCCCTTTACAGGCACTGCAGAGTATGTGCACACTTACCTTGGCTGTGTGTTATGTGGTCACCACAGCAAAGCTAATGGGGCCAACAAAGGCCTTTGCAGAGCCCTGGAGGCCTGGAGCTCCAAGCATCCACTGACAACCTCTGAAGATGCAGAAGTGAATATTGTAAATTAATGTAATGAGTCCCATAGTAGTTGAGTTAAGAAAAAGGAAAATATTAAAACAATTTATCTCAGAGTTTGAAAGGTTAGGTGAAATAAACAAAATGGAGCTCAGATGATGAAGAGCAAAAGATATACAAGATACCAGCAATATTATTTCTTAATAATAAATAGGTTTATCAATCTCGTTATAACAGCCTCTCTCCTAGATCAAATTTAGACAAAGAAATGCAAATCAAAGAATATTCTTAATCAGTGCTTTAACTACAAGATTAATGATTTATTTAAAACAAATGTCTACTCTGATGAAAGAAAATCTCATTATTTAAAAAGCTGCCTTATTCTATTTGATTACTCCAACTAATAGGAAAATAAATTAAATTAAAAAACATATAAAACCTATTTATCTTACAATTTTTACATTTAAAACAATGTTGTAAGTTGCTGCTGAATAAACTTCTAGTAATGAAACAGGTACGCAGTAGTTTCAGTTAAAAAGCAGCAGCAGCTTGTTTTGCAACATAAAAGATAAAAAAACATAGCTTGCATATCAAATGCATCTCTTCAGTAAAATACAAAAGTATTAAAATGCTGACCAGGATCACAAGGCTGGATTGAAACTTCACTAGTCACAAGAGATATGCCAGTAGATTCACTTAATGTAGAGATCATTTCATTTTATCGCTGCATCATATCTAATGAATACCCTATTGCAAGAAGCAATATCAGCGTTTTTCCTTGAACAGTGGCTTTTTGGACATATGAATATGCCTGTAAGAAGGCTTTTGCCAATGTAGATAATATTTCAGAGGCAAAGGAAATTGCATCCTTAATGATGTTACCATCACAAAAATTTCAGTTAAGTACAAAGCAAGCTGGGGAGTCAAACAAAGGTCAAGCCAGTTAGAGGTCAAGTTCCTTAAAAGAACAGAGTTCTGAAATTTAATTATTTTCAGGGAGAACTGTGCTGATAGGTCCATAGCTTGAGTTTTATTGCAGACAACATTCATGGAAAGAAATACTTCCAAAGTAGAAATTACTATGGACCACTGAACAAGAAGATTGGAATAAAGCAACTATACAAGTCACAACATACTTAACCTCACCTCTTAACTTGTGTAGAAATGCTACTTGCATGACTGATAAGTAAAGCAGCCTAATGGATCTCTCAAAAAGTACTGAAATACAAAACAAAATACAATGTTTTACAAGAGAATATAGAAATCCTTGAAGAAATATTGAAAGTAATAGCAATCTAAAAGCTCAACTTCATCCCACTGAGAATGACTACAGCATCTTCTGCTCCTTCAAATCAGTATTGTAATGGGCTGGATAAGGTATATGGATTATAAAATATTCACTGTTCTGTGCTTTTCTCACACAAACTACTGTTGGGTCTCATCTCCACTGTACTTAAATCCCCTTTCTTACTATCTCCAATGCCTATAATCCTTTACAGTGTTTCAAAGATGCCTAACTAAATGGAATTTTCCCCAAATGAAAAATGAACTTGGCCTTTCTTCCACCATAAAAGTTAACTGAGTTCTTTAAATGGTTCTAAAGCTTGCTCATAAGATTGTATGAAATTTCTTGGATGTTTTAACAGATTATAGAATGACTTGGGTTCAAATGAACTTTAAAGACCATCCAATTCCGTAAACCCTTCGCCATGGCCAGGGACGCCTTTCACCAGATCAGGTTGCTTGGAGCCCCATCCAACCTAGTCTTGATATTCCTACAGATATTGCTGTCTCTATAATTCAGGACTCAAGGAATTCTAGACTGGACATTTTAATCAGAGCAATAGGCTAAACTCTCCAGCTCAGGTAAGTAAAGGGTAATCAAGGTGTCACTAATAACTTACATTACAAAAAATCTGTACATTTTCCAACAATCTTGCCTGTTTGGACCTGTGTATATTGCATAGTAGTACAGCTGCTTTAATACTCAAATCTGGAAATAGAAAGAGCTTTCAGCATATTAGTTCTTTTAAAAGGTTGAACATGTATAACAATGTACAGCACAATGGAGTACTCTTTGAAAAACACGGCTTGCTCTTCACTTGCAATTTACCAGTTCCACTGTTAACATCGAATTAAAAATGAGGAGAAACAGAGGAAAACAGCAACTGGAATCAGCAGTTTTGTTTGAAGATGGATTTCAGGCACTCCCATTTAGATTCTTTAACTGCTTAAAAAACTTACAGCAATTATGAAGCAAGACTCAATTATGGTGTTATAATCTCAATTATCTTCTTGAAACACACAAGATCATGTGGGCACCTTCACATTGTGTTCACGCAACCTTTTCCTTTCCTTGGAAAAGGTGAAAGAATGAGAAATGGGAAATGAACTTTGAAAATACTCTGAAAGTACTCATTCCTTTCACTTGTTCCTCAGTAAGTGACAAAACTTACATCACTCCTGTAGATAAGGTTTAAAAATAAAAATTGGAATACACAGTTGGAGTCAGTCTATAGCAAATTTTTACTTTCTCACCAATATATCTTCCCCATGTGAATAAATTAGCAAGTCTTTTCAAAATACTAATGAAAAAAAACCCCTTGCTTCCTCCACTTTCATAATCACAGGAGATATATTAATAACTTTTCACTCCAACTGACTAAAGCTCCCAATCTGCAACTTCACAGCCCTTGACTGAATTCACGGATACTATTTGTGTATTCAGATCATAAATCTGATTGTCATCTGTAGGCACTGATTAGTCAGTCATCAAATAAGGTGCAAAATAGATTCAAGTATGCAAATCAACTCTTTGCCTAAATACTGAAGGCTCAATTAAGCATGGCCACCTGAAATGTGTTCTTTATGCTCTGCAGTTCACATGGCTTTGGCATTAGTTTTCATCATCATCTCAGGGAATTACTTGAGTTATTCATTGATGTAGGACAAACACTCCGTTAGTTTTGATGGAACCTAACAAGGACTGTTATTAGCACAATGAGACATTTCACCTGGTATAGGTTTCTTATAGGTCTGGAAAGTGACAGGATAGTCTTAAATTACATCCTTTTCACAGAGACAGAAAATTGCAGCAGAGAGAAATTCAGCAAATAAGTAAATCCAGGAAAGAAATTAATATTGAAGTCAAAAATATTGGACCACATGTACCCTCTATTTGACTTCTGGAACTGATGTTTCAGACACCAGGCAATACTCACTGCTGAAACCACACAAGGTTTAGTTATGTGGAAAAAAGTATTTGTGGGAACTGAGACAGACTAAAAACAGGATAAGAGGTTATTCTCTGCATAATGGCCTTTACATTACCAAGATGACTTTTTTTTCCAAGGGATTTCTAAAAACATCTGACTTAGCTCCCTTTTTGAGAACACAAAATATACACAAGCATGAAATGTGACTGTGTATCAACAGAAGTTATGCATGGCAGCCTCCTGCCAGGACTTAAGTGCAATTAGCGTAGAAAGCAGTAAAAGTCAAATTTATATACATCCTTGACCTTTCCTGCTCCTTCAAACCAAGCAAAATTTCATTCTACCATAAAGTGGATATTCAAATAAAAATAGAACTTTAGGCACAGAAGCACAGCACTTGATTCATTACATTCTCCCTTTTTTCTCTTTTGGTGCTAGTACTAACAGAAAGCCAGAAATTTTTCAGTGGGTTAGTTTTAGGGAAACATTTATTAATCAATCATTTCAGGTTTTTTAACCTCCATTTTTTGTTTTTAGAAATTCCAGACAAACCAATATAATATCAGATATTATCCTGAACAAAATTAACTGAAGGCAATTCACAATGTGAAATGTATATTTACAAAGGACATTAATTAAACATTGGTAACTAATATTGATGTTAGTGTAAAATAAGTAAAAACCAGCAAGACTGAAAATGTTCTGTTTGTCAATGGTGGCACAGTCACAGAACTCAAGACAATCCATCAGTGTATTTTTTTTCTTTAATAAGTGCATACATGCTTGTACAGTTCTCTCCTTTTAGTCTAATATATCTCAAGCAAGAAAGAAGGAGATCTTTAAGCAGATATCATATTTGCAACCTATAAATCTTCATATTTTTTCTTGTTAATAACTTCATTACAGGGAGAAAGCAAACTATTCCTCTGAATAAATACTGCCTTCCCTGGTGTACTGGGTCTGACTGAGATGGAGTTAATCTTGTACAGACCATATTATTCTGTATTTTAGACTTGAGATTGAAGCAGTTATTAATACACCAGTTTTTTGGTTTTCACAGCACCATGGTTTTCTCTATACTACTCTTGCCCACCTTGGCAAGCAAGCCAGAGGTGTGCCAAAAGCTGAAAAGGGACACAGGTGGGACGGTGGACCCAAACTGACCAAAGAAACAATATGACATTGTGCTCTGCAAAAAAGGTTTATGGAAAAGAGGAGGAAGGGGCTTCTGATTAAGGCTTTCATGCTCCTAAGTAATCATTATGCAGGCTGAGACCTTCCTATTCATTAATTGGGTGGACATTTGCCTGCCAACAGAGTGAATAAATTTCTGATTTTACTGCTGCATGTGCATGCAGCTTTGCCGCTTCATCCAAACCCAGGCATTCTCAGGTTTTGCTCTTTTAATTCTCTCCTCTGCCCCTCTGTGGGGGGAAGAGAACTGGTGGCTGGGTGGGTGCTTAGCTGCTGGCAAGAGTCAACCCATTACACCTGGGCACACTCAAACACACTGTTTTCACAATTACACTCCCTGTTTCTTTTTACATTTGGGAATTTTGAATAAAAAAGACAGATTGCAATATTTCTGTTCCTTTTTATCTAACCTACTCATTGCAGTTTAAAGGGCATGGGTGAAGATACAATTTAGAATCAGAAAAAATAGATAAATATCTCAAGAAACCATGAAACATTCATAACGCCTACTCTCAGCTACTTAAAGTGAACACTGTAAAGTCATCTTGCCCAACAACTAAGACAGCTGATGAAAATGTCTAGTGTAGATAATATGAATAGCTCTAAAGTATATAGTGCTTTATACACCATGGAACTTTTGGAACTTAACTAAATTGTTAATAACTGAGAAAAAAAATGTAGATGTGTGAAAAGTTACAAATCTGGGCCTAAGACTGTGAAGCTGTGATCTAAAGCTTCCTACTTGTGTTTGATGAATACTGTATAAAATACTAGAATAAATGTAATTACTTATATGTGAAAAATATTATGAGATCTATATTTACTGGCCATAAGTGACCTACTTTCTTTACATGCCTTTCACATAAGTTGTTATTGAAAGCCAAAATCTTCTTTAGTGTCCATATATTTGCAAAAAATTGTAGCACAACATAAATTTCGTCTATACTGTTCTACAACGTTATGAGCTAAACACAGGCACGCTTTGAGCAATGATACAATTCTAAATAAATCAATATAGCCAGGGGCATGATTTGGCAAAAAGAGCTCTTTTACAATTTTGTTTGCAACAGAAGAAATTGAAGTTCTGGGAAACAACTGATTCTTAGTTTACTATCCACAAAAATAGATACTTATAACACACAAGTGAATTAAAATGTTTAGAAATAAGGGCACTAAGAATTTTAAGAGTACTTTAGTTCAAGATATATAAACAGACATGTTTGACACATCTTGCTAAAGCAGGAGTTATCTGTTAGCTACACAGATACATAATTGGGCACAGAGGCAGCAACTGCATCAAGTACAAAACAGCCTGTTAGTGAAAACATGCAAACAAATAACAAATGGAACAGGGGGTTAGAACCACCAGAATGATACACAACTTATATATAAGAACTTTAAAGCTCTCCAAACAGATCAAATTAAAAAGTTTCCCCTTAATTACAATTACTTTATCTTTTCCTGTAAAAACAAACAAGGACAAACAGAATATAGCATTACTATTCATCTTGGTTACAATAAAAATTGTTCATTACATCAGATGATACTGTGATAACCTGTTCACTAACACAGGCTTAATTATTTTGCTAAGGTAGCTTAATGAATTTTGTCCCTTTTTGCAGTTAGTTTTCCTCATCTTTATTATATGCCCCATGTACAAATGATGTGGACATGACTATCATCTCTATCATGAATACTACTACCACCTTCAACTCTCTTAAGAAAAATATGTTAGCAAATCCCATGTTTTAGTCCACAAAATGTTGTCTCCAAAAACAGCGACTGAACATTTTTTAACTCTGGTGAGCTCTGATAAATAAAGGCTACATTTAACTGGTGTAAGCATGAACTTCCACAATCAGGATCTCAGGTTGCTTTGAAATACCTCCTCAAAGCAAATCTTTTGCAGAATAGTATTTATGAGTAAAATTTTCCACCACTTCTGGCAGACTACAAGACTCACAGATTAATACAGACTCAAAAGCTCTCAGATCAAGTTTGACTAGCTGAGGTTCTTTGCTCAAGTTCTGAATATCTTTGAAGATGGAAACTACACAACTGCTCTAAGATTTAATGTCTAACCACCTTCAAGGTAAAACAATTTTTCTACTATTTAATTGGATTTACCTCATTCCAACTTTCTAATGCCTCTAGTTCTGCCATTATGCATCTACCAGAAGAGTCTGGCTTCATCTTCTCTATAACTATCCATCAGACAGTTTAGGACAGAAATAGGATCTTCCTTTCTTTAGAGTAAACAAATCAAGCTCTCTCAGCCTCTCGTCATATATAATTTGTTTCAGTGGCCTTTCTCTGGACTCACTCCAGTATACATATGTATTTCTTGTACTGGGGATCCCAAAAGTGAAAACATTATTTCAGATGCAGTCTTATAAGCACCAAGCAGAAGGAAATACAATAATAAGCTTCCCTCCACTTGCTCTCTATGCCCTTGCTATCAGTCTAGTATGCAGCTGGCCTTCTTTTTTGAGACAATACATAATTTTCACACATTCAGCTTGTCTACAGGGGCACCTAAATTATCTTTTGCAGTTCCAGGTCTCCAAACTGAACAGTTGCAGTTTGATTCCTGTGAATAGCAAAGTCATCATCATTGCATATGATTTTAGGAGCATCTGGGCTACCGTATCTCATACTTGAGCACTTCACACCATCATAACTCTTCATGGTGAAGCAGGCGAGTTCT
>JAWWLZ010000139.1:30341511-30362298 GCA_035041345.1 Poliocrania exsul | reverse complement strand
TTTTCTTAAATTTGATAAAGAGTGGCGTGATTATTGAGGAGGAAACCCCCTCCTCCTCTTGCGAGTAAACATCTTGGGGTTTTTTTTCCCTCAAACCAAGACAACATGTAAGTATGTGGTAACCTGTCAATGAAGAGCCGTGCTCTACTCAGAGCAAATGGCAACACACCATGAACAACTGGAAGAACTAGTTGCTTCTTTTAGAGAAGCCAGAGCTTGTACCAATCTCAGCCACACATTCTATCCATGAATATCATGTCTATATGCTCCAGAAATGACCACAGAAAGATGAAAAAACATAGTTAAGACACTGTTTCACCAGCAGTATTAAAATCCAGTGACACACTGGTAACTCTCAACAAACATCTAGATGGGGTTGACAGGCTCAAAGTATAAAAAGTTTTCACACAGTTTTAGCTTGAATATCTTCTCTATATATATTTATTTCTTCAGATAATATCAAACAACATATTCCCTTAAGAATTACCTCAATCTATCTAACAACTTTTTTTTAAAAAAATATGACTGTAATGTTGTTCATTTTAAATGAAACTTAAATGTAGGTGTTAAATTAGATGCTAAGTCTTTTACCTATAATATTAAATATGCATTACTTTCCCTCAAATTCTACTCCATTGTGTTTTCATAGTCTTTGGATACTCTAGCTATGGCAACAAAGACAGTGTATATGCTGTGTACGTGGCTAGCCTGGTAATTAAAACACATTTAAACAAAAACTTATGAGAAAAATTGTAATGTCAAAGACTTTTTGTAAATCAGAATGTACTTCTTTAGTCCTTTTTAAAGGATGACATTTCAGTGATCTCTAAGTTGAAGGACTCCAACCTGAATAAGCTCTCAATGTCCTGAGATAAAACTGAGATATGAAAAAGTTTTCCTTTTTAGAAGGTAACATGTTACACTTTCCATAACCAGGATTTTGAAAAGAAATTGCCTCTCCAGTTTCCCTTTGTGCTCAGCTACACATGAGAAGCTATGAGGGCATAGAACAGGGATTGCTAACCACGCCATTAAGAAGCTGCCTTATATGACATAGAAAGTTTCTGCTTCCTGGGAAAATTAGAAAAGAAGTTCAGCATACTCATGAAACAAAACAAGTCAGACCTTAAGACCCAGCTTCTTGGCACTACTCTTTTAAAAGCAGGATTAACTTTTGCTAACAGAGAAATGCTGAAGTAAACTGTCATTACGTTTTAAACTACCCCAAATACAATAAATATTTGAGTAATTAATGGAACTTTTTTCTTTGTGCAACAGTTCCTGACATCATCTAATTTTTTCAAAACAGTGTAATTTAATCATCTGGGAAACTCTACTTGCACTGCCATGTATGGTCTTACACAGGAGGCCGACAGTACTGGTTTGTAAAAAGAAAGATAGAAGTGGTAATAGGATTTCTCCCTTCCCCAGGACAAGTTGTAGAAACAAGTTCACATTCCATAACTAAGATAAATATACAAGGCTCACCTGTGCTCATCATGGCATTAATTTCCCATCACTATAATTCCACACTCAAACGGAGCTCCTCCTGGTTTACATCCTTTAAATCCACCACTAGGACTACAGAATAATAGTGAAACTATACTTTTGGTTACAGTCTTAAAAAGAGCAACAGCTTAATTGAACAGTCAACATTTATTTGAAATTATGTTAAAATAATAATGTAAGTCAAAAAATCATATAAATAACTAAAAACCTATCATTGATTTGCTTGACTGATGCTTAATTATTCTATGATCCCCTAACTTCAAAATATGTTCAAATTCTAATTTATAAGGTGATTACATTAACTGAAGTGAAAGGAAACCTTTAAAAATCCTAAAGCATTTTGCCTTTCTGCATAAAAAAAGCATTTCTACTTTGTCTCCAAACTTTTATCAGCATAGTAAGTATATATGATACATTACTACTGCACTTTTTTTCTTTCTAAATAGAAGAATTCTTACAACTGAACAGCAAATAGCCCCAAAACAGGAAGGGTTTCTAGTGGAAAAACAATCATTGAGTGATAGAAATAAAGCTAAGCATCCCAATATGTCATCCAGTTAATTTCACATGCTAAGAGGCAAGGAACTTTTTCCAACACATAATTACTAAATACCCAGTGGGTATTTCTTCATGAGCAACTCCATGCTTTAAGTGCCTTCTATTTTAACTTAAAATATTTGTAAAGTCGTCAGTGTTGATCAATATTTACTGTCTGATCTGAACAAGTTCATCGGTTCAAGTGCACATACACATTTTAACCAAAGCATGTAGAAGGCTTCGTAACCAAAAACAATGCCAGGAAGCAAAGTGATATTAGAATACACAATAAAAGTTAAAATTGATAGAAGTAAAATGGATTAAAAATGGAATAGTTCAAGCATTGTTCTTCTAGTCAGGCACGAACAGACATTGGCAAAATGGAGTGAAACAAAAATGAAAATTCCCTAGGTATGTTTCCAACACCACTCAAGAATAGAGGACTTCAGCAATTCTTTTAACACTGTCTCCCATGATATCCTCATAGGCAAGCTCAGGAAGTGCAGGCAGGACAAGGGCACAGTGCAGTGGATTGAGAGCTGGCTGCATGGCAGGTCTCAGGGGACTGTGATCAGAGGTATGGAGTCTAGTTTGAGACCTGCAACTAGTCAAGTCCTACAAAGGCTGATTGGCCAGTATTGTTTAACTTATCCATCAATGACTTGGACGAAGGGACAGATGCCTCCTCAGAAAGTTTGCTGATGAAACAAAGCTGAGAGGAGTGGCTGATACTCCAGAGTTCTGTGCAGCCCTCCAGAAGGACCTTAACAAGTTGGAGGGATGGGCAGAGGAGAACCACATAAAGTTCAACAAAGGCAAATGTGCATCTGGGGAAGAATAACCCCATACACCAGTACAGACTGGGGGCTGACCTGCTGGAAAGCAGCTCTGCAGAGAAGGACCTGGGTATCCTGTTGGACAGCAAGCTGTGCATGAGCCAGCAGTGTCCATGTGGCCAAGAAGGCCAGTGGTATCCTGGCCTGCATTAGGAAGAGCATTGCCAGCAAGGCAAGAGAGGTGCTCTCTCTGCTCAGCCCTGGAGAGACTACATCTGTGTTCAGAATGAGGTCACTGAACTGTGTTCAGTTTTGGGCTCCTCAGTACCAGAGACATACAGCTCCTTGAGAGAGTCCAGTGGAAGGCTAAGAAAATGATGAGTGGTCTGGACCACCTTTCTTATAAGGAAAGGCTGAGAGAGCTGAATCTGTTTGGCACTGAGAAGAGGTGACTGACAGGGGACTTCATCAATGTCTAGAAATATCAAAAGGAAGGGTATCAAGAGGATGGAGTCAGGCTCTTCTTGGTGGTGCCAAGCAACAGGATGAGAAGCAACGGGCAGAAACTGATGCACAGAAAGTTCCACCTGAAAAAGAGGAAGAACTTTACTGTGCAGGTGACTATGCCTGACTGCCCAGAGTAGCCATGTAGTCTCCTTCCCTGGAGATATTCAAAGTCGTCTGGACACAATAACATGCTTTAGGGGACACTACTGAGCAGTATGGTTGGACTAGATGACCTTCAGTGGTTCCTTTAACATTACCCATTCTATGATTAAAATACCAGGATAATGACACAGCACTACTATCCAGGCTGTAGATGCAGACTGACAAAGGTGACAACCATGGCAGGTCACAGGCTTCCCGATTGGAACAAAAGTAGTAAACAAGGACATACTCCTATATCTCTTCCCCTAAACTCATTTTTCTGCATACTAATCCTCATATTTACAACAGGCAGATGAGTTGTATCCTTTTAGCTTGTAAGAGTTGCAAGACTTCAGAAAAGCTCAGCCTCTTTAGCAGCATGTACAGAAACGGTGGCAATGTGAAGGTGAATTTGGCACAAGCAGCAGCAGGGAATGCAGGATAGTCTCTCCTCTTGCATAAAAGCCTACTGCTAGAACAAAGCCTAAAGCAACAAAACCACTTAACCTCCCACCAAAACTTTACACAATAAAAATAACATGTGTTCTTGCAAGGATTTTACTGTATGCTAGACCTTAACAGCATGTGGCATATAAACAACAAAATATGAGCAAGACTGAAGTCAGCCGCTGATGCAAAACAGACCCCCCGTTTCTGAGCATCAGTTAGTCACAGACACAGACCTCATGCTTGAGGTGCAAATTTGACATTGGTTTTACATTGCTGACCTTCCCACAAAGAGCACTGGAGTTCTATGGATAAAAAGCACTACAGGGACAAAGTATAATTTCAAAAGTATTATACTTATACCAGTAAGTCACAACTGATTCACATCAACATGATTGTAAAATCAGTCCTTTTAAGTTCCACTGTAAAACAAAAGAGGAAGAAATTGTATATGAAACAAAAATAACCTAATTTGGGGATGATTCAACAGCATTTTTAAGTTATAATCACCAGTGGAGAAAGTCAGCAACCAGATACTCCAAAAATTAAGAGAAAAAAAAATTAAAAATCTATGTAGGATAAAAATATCTGGATTCCCGAAAGGTAACTTTTTCTTCAATTTTGTATCTCCTTTCATATGAATTTTGAAAGCTTTTCCACCCTCTTGCTAGATTTCTCTACCAACAAAGTCACTGATGAATTCATGAAGATATATAAACAAATTACCTGGAGGATTTACAGAAATTTGCAAAGTAGATTCTGTAAAACAGCATTACTTTGCATACTAATACTTTGTCCATATCCCATGGTCAAACAGTTTGATGGAAGAAATAAGAACAATTACAGTGAATCAGTTTGTCAATGCTTGTGCCCTTAAACCATGCTGCATCAAATATTGCCTGAACTTCTTTCTGAAAAGCTGACTACTTAAGCCATTTTCCAGGGATAATTAAATATTAAAAGGATAAAAAAAGGCAACAGGCAAATAACTCTTGAATGACCTGGACCTGAGAAGTTTTATCAGCTGAGAATATTTAATGTCAATGTATAGACACACTGGCAAGTGGGACTGGCAATGAAGACACAGAAAATCAGACTAAAGGCAAATCAGATTCCTCAGAGAAAAGCCAATTCTCAGCTCCCTAAACCTGTCAAGACTTTGTACGTCAGTTTCACTCAGAATAGGTGTTGCTCCTTTCTGCATCTTCAGTATTTTGATTCATTGCTTGATTTGTATTATTAGTTCCACTGCCAGCCTTCTTCATTCATAATTCACCCATTACTAACAAGATTAAAGAAAAGCATTTTTAAAAGAGCTTAGAGACTTCCTGGTGTTGAGGATGTTCAGCTGAGATATAGAAGAGTCAGTTACAGAAGCAGATCCTACAGTTACTTCATTATTCTCAAAGACCATTCTAGCAGGAGAGACTTCATGGTCAACACAGATATTTATCATGATCTAGCTAAGGCAACCCCTTGTACAGTTGGTTATTTCTGCAACCCCAGCTGTTAACATGTGTAAGTGCTTCTCAGAAATTTCCAAAAGTCTACCTTGGGGCTCAGAAAAGACAACTTCCAACATTAGCTACAGCAACACCACCTCACATTGGCTTAAGGAGGAACAGATTTCATCCCAAGATTTTAATTCTTAATTGTTTAATAATAATAATATTAAAATAATATTAATATTATTATTTTAATAATTAATAATAATTAAATATTTTTATTTTAATTATTTATAATAATTAAAATTTTTATTATTAAAATTTTAATAATATTAAAATTTGTTTAATAATTCTAATTTGTTTAACATTTAATAATTGTTATCAATACAGCTACATTAGCAAATAAGACCTCTGCAAGGTCTTAAAATAAAGAAATCCTTGGACTTATTCAGAAAAAATTTTTCCCAACAAGTCTTTTTAAGGAAAGGTGCTCAGCTCCATCTGGTGGATTGATATAATTCCTCCCTGATGCTGAGGACTGCACAACAAAAATGAATTCATTTTCCATTTGTTAAACATCTCGTATGCATACAAAAGGCAGCAGATCAAACTGCTGCTATGTAGATACCAACAAAAGCACTATAAAGGCATCCCTTCTACCCAAAGGTCTATTAACACAGTCTTGTTACTGCCCTTAGCAGAAGCAACACCCATCCTCAGCAGACCTGTCTTCAACTCAGAAGTAATTTATTATATTTTGCCCTGTTTGCTATGATAATTATGAACACAGAGGCCAAGGAGCACTGAATCAAGGCTGTCTAACAAGACTCAATAAACTATTTCAACCAGTTCTGCAAAAATCACTGGAGGGAAGAAAAATATAAAGCCTGATATTAAATATTAATATGCTCTTTCAATCTGACCCTGTAATACTATAAAAATTCATGCACTAATTATACTGATATGTTATGATAAAATTTAGAAATAGGTGTTTCACAACTGTTGAGAAGCAAATTGTCTTAATAAAGGAATATCTTCATTAAAAGAAAATATCTTACAGTGAGATTAGAGGTTCCTAAATATATCTTCATTATTGCTTCTTCTTTTAGCATGCATTTTTTCAGTTAATCAAATACTTCTAATGAGTAGCCAGAATGGTATAGAGCAGTGTAAAATTTCATTAAAATATATTTAAAAATAAGCATTTACAATTATGAAATTCTTAATCAGAGTTTCTAGGGGCGAAAAAAAAAAAGAAAGAAAGAAAAAGAGGCTCCAAAGCATAAAAATATTTTCATCATCTGTCTGGGGTGACATGTCACTAATATATGGCTTACCTGTGTCAATGAAGCAATAAGAACTGGATCAATAAAGCTTTTAAAAAACCTCAACCAAACAAAACAAAACAAAAAATCAACCAGATAAAAAACAAACAAACACCTTTGTACTGTATTCGTTTTATAGGCCTGATTCTGATACTATTTTTACAAATGTATTTTCTTTTATTTAATTAAGCATAGCTAAATTTACACTGGATAATTCAAAACAGAGCAAGGACTGCATGCCTATAGACACAGTTTTCTATGTACTTTTCAGTGATTTTGTACATCTAAGTACAGGCATAAAATGCTTTAATGCTACAGTAGTTCCGTGGAAAAACAAAACCTTCTGAAACACTTTGGCTGTCAGTCACCTACCTTTAGCTGTTTGTTACACTTTATTCTCCCTGAGTCAGTCACCAGACAAGACAGTGACTTTTCTAATACTCTCTCCCCTTGCACAAGATAAATTGACATATCTACTTAGTACACAGGGGGCAAATCCAGGAGAAAGATACCTTTTCCTCTTGCTATGCTGTGCAGAATTTTTAATGCAAATCAATCTGAGATATATCTGTTTTCCCAAAATAGGAGAGGATTTTTTGTTCCTTTATTTAGGGTTTATTTATTTTAATTAAAATAAAAATGAAAGCTACATAGTTTGCAACTATCTTTTCAGAAGTCCTTTGCTGCCCCCATGTGCTTCACAGGAAATGCAACCCCTCAAGTCTACATACAAAATAGCAGCTTCTCCTATTGAGACAACTTCTCCTGTTATAACCAAGGTATAATCCATGGAAATAATAACTGAAAAATAATGGAAAGTTTATATCTTTGCTCTATTAAAGCTAAGTTGACCTATTTAAAATGTAATGATTATGTATTAAAAATAAGGAAATGTATTCAGGTTGAGATAATCATAATTCCCAAGCAATTGATTTCAAGGACAGCAGGCCAATTTTGTGAAAGTTGATCATGTTAACCTGCAGGAAAACGTGAAAGCTTTAATGAAAAGTATGTTTTGACATAAAACATAATTTTAGCATCTTTCTGCTGCTTACACTAACTGGCAAAGTAACTTCTTTCCTGTTCCATTATACTATATCATGAAGAATAAAATCATGTGACTGTTGCATTAAGGCTTCTTTTACTCTCACAATCAATACACCCAAAGTTACAGTGACTGTTTCAAGCTTTCCCACAACACCCTTGCCAGCCACTACCCTACACTTCTCCCAAGGGTCTCAGTTCTCAGAGTCACAGTTTGATGGATTTTCTCTCAGAATTTGGCTGCTGAAGTTCAGACCATCCTTAAAAAGCAACTCACAATTCCGTTCTTTTGTTAACTGTCTTCGTCCTATTCAGTCCTTATGCTGATCCCAGATTTCATTATGCCAATATGAGTTTGAAATAAGTTGTAATAACAACATCTCAGTCAGTCAGTCAGTCCTGGGTTTACAAATGATAAACCATATCAGAATAACCAATAAAATCTGCCCTGTTAACAAGCTCTTTCATACTCTGGCTATAAGCCATAAATAGCGCTCCCTATACCAAAATGGTTGGCAGCTCAGACAATCCCCCAACAGCCATTCCGTGCGAGCGAGGAAGGCAAAGGCAGAGCTGGATCACAATCCCCGAAGGTTTGTTCAACCCTGGACTCAAGCTATTTGGTGGGATCAGATCATAAACTTTTATTTATATTGACAAGAAGTTCCTGAACTGCCATGACTGTTTTATCATTAGCCTACTGGGCACAGTGGTGTTAAATGTTAAATTCTCTCTTCACTGCAGAAATACGTAGAACTACAGGTACAAAGCAGAATAATTATTCTTGTTTTCTTTCCATCATAAAGAAAAGCTACCTGCATGGTAAGTGTTCTGCAAATAAACACAAATGCTCCTTTATCAGTGGGGTGAACTGAAAGGGACTGTTGTCATCTCATGACTATAAAATGCTGGGTTTTGTTCTCCCTTCCCCTAACAAAAAACAACTATTTGTAATCTTACTCCAGAAAAGTGAGTGGGATTTTTGTAAAATTGCTCTTTAGTTGCTCATTTAAAAAAAAAAAAAAAAAAAAAGCAAATCCAGCATAGTTATTTAAATACTTCTTCAGTCACTAGCAGGGAGATACCAGACATCAGTCAGGCACTCAAATTGCTGAAGCTACCTGGACCTCCCATCTCAAACAGGAGTTACCATCCCAGAAAGGAAATATAAATGAAGATACACAGATGTCTTGTGTTTCATACATTGTAACTTCTCTTTCATACCTGGATTATTGGTTAAAATGCTGCAAGGTGAAAACAAACGAAAGAGTAAGTACTGGAACAATTCTACACTTCATCCTTTACAAACTCCAACGAAAGTTTGCTGTTACACAAGAGAGGGACAACAACAAAAATCTGCACCCTGAACCTTAAAATTTCATCATGAGAAAAGCCTTGCGTTTCCCAAGCACAGCACTCCTGGTTGGCTACTGACACCACATGAGAGAGCACCTGTGCTTTCCCGGTGTGATTACAAGCTGATTAAATGCCTCCCTGACATGCGATCTCGTCAGATCTCGGAAGCCAAGCAGCATGAGCCCCGGTTAGTACTTAGATGGGAGAACTCCTGGGAATACCGGGGGCTGTAGGTTCTAGACCTGAGGACTCCACTGTCACTGTCCAAGCTCGCTCGGCTGTGGCAGATGAACCTTAGGACTTAAAACGGTGGGGCCAGTTCTGCACACGCTGTGCCTCACCTAAAACATCCACTGCACAGGCTGGAAGGGCAAACCCACGTGGGGAGAGCACTGCCCAAATTTTCGTCCACGGAGCCCAGGCATACATACAAGCTGCTACAGGGTGGGAAAGGA
Organism: Poliocrania exsul; assembly: GCA_035041345.1. Lineage (NCBI taxonomy): Eukaryota > Metazoa > Chordata > Aves > Passeriformes > Thamnophilidae > Poliocrania > Poliocrania exsul. The sequence continues at coordinate 30,352,756 of JAWWLZ010000139.1, read as the reverse complement.
AGAGAGGGAACTGAAACAGAGCAGGTTTTAAATATACAAGTATTCTACATATATTGTGTAAAACTACCCCATGATGGAAATTACCAGAGGACTGTGTTAGCTCCTACTGGCCTAATGAAGTTTTTAAACACCAATCTGCTTGGTCAAGCACCAGCACGACTAGTCTCTAAGGAAAGCAATGAACCACCATAAGTAGACATAGCTTTTTCTCTATTGTTTTAGCATAACCTAATCACCCTGGAATCCACATTCTGGGGCCTTGCCTGTGCGTTACTAAATAACTTCTCACCTACCCTTCCTTGCTGAAGTCTGTAAATGGCAGCACTGCCGCCTCAAAGCGGCAGCTGCGTCATTCCTTTCCTACTGCCTGCCCTGTTTGCAGGTACCAACTAACTCTCCTCGGGGCGAAGGTTTGGCTGAAATTTTAAGCAGCAGCTGACTGAACGCTCAACACCCTTTCTCGCGTCCTCTGCAGCCCTGGGCGCCTCGTGCGCGCATCCCGCAGGGAAAAACACCGCTGGAAATGCGGGCTTTGAGCAGCCGCGCTCGGGGGACGGGCCCGGCAGTCGGGGGGCCCGCCCGGCGCTCCGCCCCGCCCCGCCCCGCCCCGCCCCGGTGGGCGGAGCAGCCTCGCGGGCCTGGCCGGGGCGCATTTTCCGGGCACGAGCTGGGTAGGAGGGAGGGAGGGAGGTTCGGCTCCCTTTGCCCACGGGCACCGACGGGCCTCGGGCTCCGCGGGCGCCCCCCGGTGCCACCCGCTATGACATGGCGCTCCGTGGCGGTGCTGGCGCTTCTGTGCTGCCAGCTGCGGGCGGGCAGTGCCGCTCTCCCGGCGCCTGCGGGCACCCGGCTCGGGGAGGAGGGCGGCGAAGGCGGCCGGGAGCAAGAAGCGGCGGCGGCAGCAGCTGCGCTCCGGGTAGGTGTCTCAGCCCGCCCTTCCCTTCCACTCGCCATCCGCGCTCGGGGCCGCTGCCGCCGGGCCCCGCCGGAGGAGATGCCGCCGCTGGGGGATGGAGGCCGAGAGGCGCGGAAGGCGGCGCGGCAGGTTCCGCAGCCCGCAGGTGCTGGAACCCGCTCCGCAGCCCTGCGGGGCCGCTGCCCTTCTCGCCTGCCCCGTGTCCGTCAGGTGTGAGCCCCGGCCGGGCCGTGTGTGTCCGGGTATCCGCGGGTGTCACCGCTCCGGCTGCGCGCAGCTTGCTGCGGGAGCTGTTTCCCAGGGATATGGGGCGGCCAGGAGAAGGCAAGCAAGGTGGGGAGGCCCTGGCTGCTGTAAGGAGGGTGCCGGTCTCAGGGGCACGGCGTGGTCACTAGGATTGAGGGACCAGCCCGGTGTGGCGCCCGCTTGGTGGCGGCGGTGTCTGCCAGGGACGCGGGACCGCCTGCAGGTGATGCTGCCCGGGATGCGCTATCAGGCCACTTCTGCCATTGAAGGGGTGCGATGGAGTCGCCATGGAAAACGCAGAAGGTGGCATGAAATCTTTTATGTTTCACGTTGAAATTTGTCAGTAGAAGTTGGGGGAAGAAGGGTGTCCCGTTTTTGTAGGTCAAAAACCTGCTTTTTCAAGATCCACAATTCCTGATAATTTAAAATTTAGGGGGTTTAATGTCCTTAGGCTATTAAACTGCTCTTTTGCTTTATAAAGACATGAAGCATGGTAAGGTTAATTCTTATCTGAAGACATTTTTACATATCTCTTAACCTCAAGGTTTGTTGTTCCGTCAAAGAAAGATGTCACATGAGTTTGACGCAACTTGTTCTCATCTTGTCTGTTTTGTCTGCTTCATATCAACTTTTTGCACTTAGCAAATGCTGTCTTATGGTCTTTTTTGGAGCCGAAATTAGTCTAATAGCTTTCGTATTGGTTTGCTAGGAATACACGATGAATCTCAGGTGAACAGCTGTCTTGTCATCTAAGTTCGTGTTTACTGATGCTAACCTTTCTTTTTCTGCTCTTACTGTTTTGTCACTACTGCTAATTTAATAATGCCCACAATTATTTTTTTATTCCTTCAGGAAAGTGCTAAAAGAATTAGATTACTGAATTCATCATCAAAAAATAACATGACTGCTTTCTATGGAATAAATCAGTTTTCTCACCTGTTTCCTGAAGAATTCAAAGGTACACTTTGTGGTTGCTGCTAATGCGTTTCATATTATTCTTTCCCAGAACCTTGTGTCTTTTACATTTACAGATTCTTCCTGTGCTGATAGTCAGCTAATTTACAATGCCTGGTACCCAAATCACTGCTTCTGAAGAATACAACAGTCCACTTCATGTTCTCCAGTCTTGCAAGGCTGAATTGCTCACAGCCTGAATATTTTTTAATATACAGGCAGTTCCATCTTTCCTTCTTAATCTTCTCACTGTGCCTTAAAACCTTCTTCAGTTGCAACAGTTTTAAAAATGGAAAATGGACATGGTTCTCAAGTAAGTTCCTATTGCCTGTCCCAAGACAAAACTGGTTACAGTCCAAACAAAGCTTGGAGGTCCATGGCTGTACAATGACAGCTCTGACTTTGGGAGCAATATAACACGCTTAATTTTTTTCCCTAGAAAATTTGTCTTATATCCAACCTAATCTTCCCTTCTTGCTATTCAAATCTGTTATTACATTTTCTATTTATCAGAACATTTAACTTGTTTAAATTTTAAATAATTAAGCAACTTTTTTTAGTGAAAAAACAACAGTTTACAGGTGTTTCAGAATCTTTATTCTCCTATTTTCCCCTTGTGCCTGACTAAAATAAAGTAGTATTTTTTTGAGTCAGTAAAATGTGAAAATTTTCAAACAAAACTTGTTTTACTGAGTGCTTATGGTTCAATTTTAGAAAATCCTCACATTTTCTACCCAAATTACCTATATAGAATATTCCTATTCTTTTTGGAATTGAAGGAATATTTTCATTCATTCTGGAATATAAAGATTATTTTAAAATACATGAATTTTCTGTGGATTTGAGAATGAAATGTAAACTCATGATTGTAACTACAGATAAAAGTTACCTCTGTGACTTCTAGTAAAATAGTTGTTTGTGGGATTTTGTTAGTAGATTTATAGGTGTTTGTATTCTGTGTTTAGCTATTTACTTAAGAAGCATACCTCACAAACTTCCCAGATACACAAAAGTGCCAGAGGGAAAGGAAATACCTTTGCCAAAGAAGTTTGACTGGAGGGACAAGCAAGTCATTGCAGAAGTGAGAAATCAGCAAACAGTAAGTCCTGGTGTTTTCCTTTCCTGATTCTTAAGGCATTGCTCCGAGACAGTTTCAGGAGGTAGAGCATGCTCAGTGAAGGTTTTGGAAAGGACCAGCACTGCCTGGAGACTCCTCAAAGAGCTGACAAGTATGACCAGTTGAACATATGCAAAGTCACAAAGCATTTTAATAAAGTGGGATTAGACTTAAAAGGATGAGGTGTAAAATCTGCATTTAGGAACTGTGCATTTAGGATCTGTGCATAATACTTTTTTTTATCTAGTTAACTAAATCATCAAATACTTTGTACCATGTGTATCTTGTATTTTTCTGAAGGGACCAAGGTAAGTCCAGTACCTGACTTCATCTCCCCTCTGGTTCACCTGGATGAGTATGGGTTCTTTGCTGGTTTTTTTTCCCCATGATCAAATACCCTTGGCTAGTCAACACCCGTATCTTCTCCACTGAACACCTCAGGGGGGATGCATTTCGTTTTTTATATATATATATATATGTGTGTGTGTGTGTGTGTATAACCAGAGTTACAGGTTATCCCAAAGTGATAACAGTCACTGGCAAGAAACAAGCTGTCAAATACCCAGTGTCTTTCCTTTCTATGCTTCATATAGTGTAACCTGAATGTTGAGAGGAATAAATTCTGCTTCCTGTTTTAAATGCCAGTTTAAAGAGCCTAGAACTGCAGTATAGATTCTGTATCTGTGTAAGAGTTTTTCTATTATGTTTAATTTCAGTTTACCATTTCTTAATCTGTAATCTAATGCAGTTCTGTAAAATTCTACAAAAACTTACTAATGTGGTTAAAAATAATTTCATCCTGAGTCCCAGTCCTTCTTTAAGAAAATAGATATCTCACACAGATATCGCCTCAGACCTATCTTCAAGCGCAAAAATCATCAGGAAGGAGTCCTAAGTGTAAGATAACCACAATGTAGGAATCCTTAAAATAAGACATCCATAATGCATTTCTAGTTTTCAGAGAGCAGTACAGGGAAAAAAAGTTACATTATTTTAAATGGATGATTAAATTTCTTTATTATTGCCTTAAAGTTCAAGGATGGTGTAGAAAATGAAGAGCATTAGATGACTTGATTTTTTTTGTTTGTTTTTCATATCAGACCTCAGAAACAAGTGATTTTTTCTTTCTCCTGTTTTTTCTATCAGTGTGGAGGCTGCTGGGCTTTCAGCGTTGTGGGTAGTATAGAGTCTGCCTATGCAATTAAAAGAAATAACCTGGAAAAGCTCAGTGTGCAGCAAGTTATTGACTGCGCATACAATAACTACGGCTGCAATGGGGGATCCACTGTTAGTGCTTTGAGCTGGCTGAACCAGGTTTGGAACTTTTTATAAATCTCAAACCCTTCATTAGCTTTCATATTAACACTCTTATTTACTGGGAAAAAGGAATTGGGAAGGTGGAGTGTACTGCTCACCTGATGTGTGTGTATGTTTATATATCTATATATACGTGTGTATGCATATTTTTTAGTCTGGAACCAGAGCAGAATTTGTTTAAGCAGAATTGGAATTTGATTGGGACTTTACAGTCTGTATATGTTCTTGTGAATGTAACAAATCATCCCACGGGGCTGAACTTCCTAAATTCAGTTGGAATTGCAGACATACAGTATCACTGTAGCCAGAACCATTTATCCATGTCATTTTGTGGATTTGAGGCACCATCATCCAGGGAAAAGGAAGGATGTTGACATTTTCTGCTTTCAAATTTCCATGGTTTCTGTTGCAAACACTGTAAAATTATGTAGAAGTGTGAAGAACCTCAGAATAAAGTGGATTGTGTTTACCTTTGTTTCACTTGCAACTCAAAACATTAAAAATGCAAACATAGTTGCTACTTCAGTTGTAGCTAATACATTTCATTCATGAAAAACAAAAAATGTGTGTAAATAGCATATGTAAACAGAAACATTTTAATATCTTTGAAATAAAAAGTACTACTTCAGATTGAATTATAAGAATATAAAAAGAATTCCTTAGCTTTTCAAAGTTTAAAAAAACCCCGTTTTTTTCCTTTTTAAGAATCTGTAATTCTGCTCCTGAAGATTCATATAACTATGGCTAATAATAATCTAGATCACTTGCCTAAAATTGCATTTAAAGAACAACAGGGGATACTCATCTTGATTCCTCTGAAGCAAAATCCCCTCTTGCTTGGCAACAGAAGGGCCACAAATGAATTAGGCTGGAGAAGTCACAGTCATAAACATACTGTACTGCAGAAGGCAAGAAAAGCGTAAAAAACTGATACAATAGCTTTGTAACTGGACTTTAAACCATTATAATATGTCATATATTAGTATGAGGGTTTGATGCTAATAACAGAATTACACTTTTCAGTATTTTATATCGCTTCTTGGGATATTTGTGCTTCTGGAACTGTCCCAAGGAGAGGATAACTTTGTGTGTGGAAGTCATTTGAAGAGAATGAATAGTCATTCATCAAATAAATATCTCTCTGTCTTGAAATTCATGAGATTGCTTATGAGGCTAGTTTAAACCAGAGGTACCTTTTAAATTTTATTCATTGTTTAAAGACTTCTGAATCCCTTCTGAAACTTTCTCAGCAAACAAGAAAACTAGAAGTAGTAAATACCTACTTTACAATATAACATTATTTCTAATGTTGCCCAGAACACACTGAGTTTTGAGTGGGCTATGTTGTCATTTTCGTTGTTTTGAGCTTCACAGTGATAAAGTGCATTAAATTCTTACTCATTTATCTTCTTGCAGACAAGAGTAAAACTCGTGAGAGATTCAGAATACACTTTCAAAGCTCAGACAGGACTGTGCCATTATTTTGATCACTCAGATTTTGGAGTTTCAATAACAGGATTTGCTGCATACGACTTCAGGTAGCTATTGACTCTTTTTATTTGCTGTACTTTTCCTCCTGTGTTTAGTGATTGTGGAGTAAGCTAAAGCGAACAGTGCATTGACCAGGCAAAGGTTATAAGGTTGTTTGCGTCAGTTCTGTAGCTGTGTGCTGGATAAGGATTAATGCATAACATTTTTGAGAGTTAAGGCTTGCCACCATGAACCCACTCAACACTGCCATCACTAAGCCTGTTCAAATGAGAAAACTTCAAGTCTGTGGCTAGAAGTAAGGTCTTTTACATTAATTGTGTATAAGCTGAAACACTGAGTTGGTTAGTTTTTAATGTGTATGTTCTGAACATTACACTGCTTTATTATTAGAAACAGTAAATCCTACCAGTACTAATTGGAATTTGTTGAAAAAATTAGGAAATATTCAGTTACTTTGGTATTCCTCCATTCACATACTCCACCCACATGTTCTCCAGCCCATGACTTTAGAAACAGTGTTGTCAACTGAATTCTGTAAAGACTAGCTTTTTAGGCTTTTGTGTGAAGAAACTTTGTTTCTAATTTTTATCAGTACAATACAGCTACATACTGAACTTCAGGATAAAAATCTATGATTTTGAAACTAGGAATTGGGTTACTGCTAGGTATAAGTAACTAATTGTAGCTTTGCCAATCTGTATTTGTCAAATTTAATTATTGTACATATCATACAGTAATAAATAAAACTGAGGATGCTAATAGTACATGTCTGATAGTGGAAATATCCTGTGTTTTGAAATGTTTTAGACACGTTTTATTGTATTATTATGTATAGAGGTACTTTTGTATGTTTAAAAACAATGGGAAATCATAATACAGACTAATGGTTTGTCAAAGCTGTTTTTAATTGAGAAGAGTGATTTACAAAAAGTTCACAGTGCTGACTATTGCCCATTGACTTGGCCCAGTAATTTTCTCCTTTTTAATAGCCTTATATCTTTGGATCCGCACCTTTCCCATAGTTTCTGTGTCCTTTATTTGCATTTCTGTGTTGTAGTATATGAAATATATAATTACTGATGTATGTTATGTGTCACGTAGAAGTCAGAGGAAAGAGTCTCATTATTTGATTTTTAAATCATACTTAACAAATGGATTGCAATCTCTCAAATCACTTTAGTGTGCTGACTTAAGTAACTTGACATAATCACTCCTTTCCCAGCGGTCAAGAAGAAGAAATGATGAGGATGCTTGTTAACTGGGGCCCTTTGGCAGTAACAGTAGATGCGGTTAGCTGGCAGGATTATCTTGGTGGAATCATACAGTATCACTGCTCCAGTGGAAGAGCAAATCATGCTGTTCTTGTCACTGGTTTTGACAGAACAGGTGAGTTTTCATCAACTGAACTTCAACCCAGTAGGTTTCATGCTTTTTCTCTTACTCACAGCTTTGCCTTCTGTAAGCCAAGGGATTGAAATCCACAATGGTGTGTTCTGTTAAAAGCTGTTTGGTTTACTGTCACATCAGTTCTGGAAATGCAACCTGATCCCACGAGAAAAACTTTGTCACTGCTCCTTTAGTTCTGTGGGACTTTGTCCTTGTAAAGTCAAGAACATAGCTATATGTGTCTTTACACTAGAAGAGTCCACATCCAATCTCTCAATACTGGAATATTAGTTCTGTTCTCTATGTGTATAACTGGTTTTGTTGCCTAAAATCAAGAAAAAAAAAGCTTTTGAGACAAGATAGGGAAAGTAGAGAGCAGTTCTTTAAGGAAAGCTTTCTAGTGCACAAAGTATATAGACACGCACACACAGAGCAGGGTTCTTACAAATTTATAACACTACTTAATTATCATATCTAATGGATATATCCAACCCAAGAACCTTTTGCCCTTGGTACCACCCTGGAACCATCCTCAGAACAGCCCTGTTGGAGCACCTCCAAGGGTTCTGGGCCTTCTATCTTGTTTAGCCTTGTTATTCCAGTCAAGGTGCATGTGTCCCAAACACAGTGTCCTTGCTGCTATCTTGTCCATTGAAAAGACAGTTAAACAAAATGCTGGAATGTGGTACAAACTGTGAGAAATTGTTAGCTGCTACCCTGAGTGTGAGAAACAATACAGCCATATAAAAATCTACAAATATGAAAAATAATAAAATCTTTAAATATATACAAATCTAAGACATCAGTTTCACTGGTCTGTGTCATCAAACCATCAGAAACTATGAGATATTAAAATGCTAATTCACTCTGTAGAGTGTTGGAAGTCTTTTAAGCTTCCCAAATCTTGTGTTGTCTTTTTTTCATGAAATGTCTCTTCCAGGTAGTATCCCATACTGGATTGTACAGAACTCCTGGGGGCCTACATGGGGAATAGATGGCTATGTTCGTGTTAAGATAGGCGGCAATGTCTGTGGTAAGTACGACAAAAAATAATTAACTGGCTATAGCCACATGCTGGGATAGATCTCTCCATGTAGGTAAGGCTATAATAAAGTAACACAATATAATGTAATAGTAATATAATACATATTATGTAATAATATAATGTAATACTACAATAAAGATATAATGGGATCCTCACCAAGGCAATACAAATCATTGCTATGCTATAAAAGAGGTTAAATGAGTCCAGATGGGAAAATAAATAAAGTGGTTGCTAGTTCAACCAAGCCATATAGTTGAATGATTGAAAAGCACCATGTAAAGGTAAAGCTATATAAGGCGTAACAACTAGAGTACTGTTGTACTTACCATGTAGAGGTAATGGCATTGTCAGGGTTCTAGGTTAGTGCCATTGCTGTACTCCCTGTGTAAAACAGCTGCTGTCCGTCTCTGGTGAATGTATTATCTCTGGGCTGTTTAGGAAACAAATACAAAAATTTAATCTAGCTGTGCTTAGGAAATGTGTGCCCCTCTTGTGTTTTTTGTTGTAGGACAGAGGTATGTCCTTTTAATGCTGTTTCTATCTCCTGCCCTTTTATTGTTTACATGAGGTTTTTCTTTGTATTTGAGGGGTTTCTGTAGCATTAAACATCCAGTTTCTGCTGGAGGGTAAGATGTGCGAAACTTCTGTTTACCATCAGAGATTGCTGAGCCAAATTGCAGGGATCTTGCTACTAGATAGTACATGCTACATGCTGTGTGTCTGTTGTATCTGTTAGAAGAACACAGAAGGTCTTCTTTTGGCTTTCCGTTCCATGTATGTTTCACAGCTCTTGACCATCACAAAAGGTGTTAGCTTATCTAAATCTTCTGCAAATAAAAATAGATAATATTCAGTTTGCCTGCACTCAGTAAAGGTCAGAACAATGTATCTAATCATAGCTATTTCATGTTGCTGAATCTTTTGTTCTTACTATTGTTGTATAAAGAAACAATTTGGAAAGAGAAATTTAGAAGTAGTGATACAGCAAGTCAGTTGTAGAGATGTCAAGGAGAACAGATGTGCTATTTTCGAAATCTGCTCTCTCTCAAAAAGCAGATCTTTCACATTTTATGCAGTGTACCACAGAAGAACAATCCAGCTAAGGACAGTAGTTGCTCATTTCCCCCACAGATGTTGTCTTCTGATTTAGAGGTGCTCTGACTACACTTTTGAGGGTAGAAGAGCCATTACCATTTGATACCTTCACTGGCTGTAGTCAAATTTTGCTTCTGGTGTTGGAAGGATTATGACAACACAAAAAGAACAGAGCATGTTTAAAAGCCTAGTTTGTTCTGTGTTTATATGTGTATGAGTGTTAAAAAATGTGTCTTGGAATTTGATCTCCAGTTTCTTTGTGAGCTTTCAAAGTTACACAGCTCCATGTTGTCAGTATATTGCTGATGCAGAATATCAAGGTTTAGACTGCTTTTCAGCACACAGATTACACCAATGCTGAGTCCTCAAAAAGCATCTAAAATTCTGAACATGAAAACAGAGGAAGGAGAAGAGTAGGTTTCAACTATACACAGTGTCAGACAAGGAAGAAATAAAAGGGTTATACATGATTCGATGTAGCACCCTCTGCAGTTCACCTACTGTCATGCCATGGAGGAGAGAGGGCATTATGTGGATAGGAGTTCTGTGAATTTGTTTCTGGGAAGTCTCCATTTCCAATGTTTATTAAAAAACTTTACTTCCTTTGTAGGTATAGCAGATACAGTTTCATCAGTATTTGTTTGACACTTCTCTGGGCCAAAGACCTCAAGTATCATTTGGACACACACTGTATATGAAGACATACTGCAAAACAACATTTTCTAAAGTAAGAAATTGCTGTAAGAGCAATTGGGGCTTCTAGGCAGTACAGAAATAAGATGAGTGGAGTTTTTAAAAGTGTTTTTCTTTGGAATTCATGTTGCGTGCCAAATTTCTCCTGGAATAATAAGATGACTCAGGATCAACAGCAGGGTTGCAAAGATGGACTGAAACCTCAAATGTGAACTCTGTCCAGGTGTTGAATACTACTCAATGGAAAAATGTTAAAAGGAAAGAAATGATGACAAATGAGAGGGAATTTGGATCAAAAAATCAATCGTATAACAGTATATTTGAAACTAGTTGAATGTAAAAAGAACCATGAGTAACAATTTAGAAAGTCAGCAATTAAAGAATATGCTAAATAGAGCAAGTGTTACATTTCCCTACATGAATTGAATTCATAGGTGGGACTTCCTGGGAATCAAAAAAGAGGTTCCTGCTTTGCTAACCTGTGAAACTACAGCTGCAGGGAAATGTAACTAGAAGTCACGACCAAATGTGTAATTGTGAAATGCTCTGAATTTTTCCTCTGCAATGCTTTACCTGTGTCTTTTAAATAGCCCTACTATGGAACGTATTGAAGCAATTCAGTTATTTTTGCACTCAATTACTGCACAATGTTAATAAATAGTTTTTTTATAACCTTTTTATGACAAATGCAATGAGTGTGTATCATTTTTTATGCAATGAGTGTTTATAATTTTCTATTGTAAGTATTGCTGTTTTAGTCCTTGTAATTATTAATAATTTAAATTAAAGGAAGACCAAGCACAATCTTTCGCTACTTCAGGTTCTGCTACTTACTGAATTTACTTGGCTGAAAACTTAAGATTAACAAAATGTCTGCACTCTGAGTGTTGTGTAGTATGGCCTTTTAGGGAAAGCAATTGCCAAAGTTCCTGATGGGCATTGGTAACAGAAATGTAGTTATAGCAGTATCTAACACAGATGTGCC
>JAWWLZ010000139.1:30312141-30341411 GCA_035041345.1 Poliocrania exsul | reverse complement strand
GGAAAGCAATTGCCAAAGTTCCTGATGGGCATTGGTAACAGAAATGTAGTTATAGCAGTATCTAACACAGATGTGCCACCAGTGTTTTTGTGGTGGTCCTGATAGCTGTAAATACCTAAAGGTCCATGGTACAGAGAACTCACCAGAAATCCAGGCCTACAGTATATGTGTCTTTCCAAAGGAAGCATTTCAAAACACAAGAGTCCATTTAATGAGAAGACAACACAGCTTTATTGATATTCTGTGGCCAAATTTGCCATTTATTATGTATCAATTTTATCCGTATTCCAATGATAGTTTGAATAAAAGCCAGTTTAAATCCCTGTCATACTATTGTTTGAACTTTATGGTTGCTTTAGAAGAAGACTTAAGATGAGCTTTAATATTACTTTATTTGATGTGCAAAGTACTTGTATCTGCTATTCTTAACAGTAAGTATTTCTACAGAAGGGATTTACATTCACATGAACCCATAGATAGCAACATGATTCTTGATGTATCTATAAGCTTGGGATGCTGTAGTTTTTAAATCTAGTTTTTGAAATTCTTAACCCAAAATTCCTTTTCACATTGCACTGAAGCTCAGAAACTAATACTCCTCTGAAAGTAATGAGACTGATTACATCCTCAACCAGGCATAAATTAGTAACAGCTGTTAGACAAACAAGCAAATACAAAAATATATACAAATAAGTCATTATCATTATATATCCATATAATTTTCTCCCTCTCTATAGGTGTAGGTTTTTCAAAGCCAACTAAGAGTTAAATTGGTCATTGAGTTGGATTGGATTATCAGTGTTAATATAGGCTAACCCAATACAGACTATTTTTCTACAAACAAATTTCTTTCACAAGCCGATCCTACTATTCACATAGCTCTCATACATAAATACATATTTACACTCCCACATTCCATGAGAACAGCTGTTACAATTGAGAGATAACACCAGTCAAGGTGACAGCCACAAAATTCTTTACAGGAACCAGTCTAGAAAAGCAGGCTAATCGGAGTCATCACTGCTGAAATAGGAACTATCGCAATATTCTGCCGTGTAAAGGAATTTATGAATGGTTGGGTTCATCTTTGGTATCCAGTGTCTTGGCACTAGAAATGTTGAAAGATTGAACAAATCCACAAATACCTTGTATCTGTCACTGAAAAAGAATTGGAGCAATAAATATATCAGCATAGAAGGCCATAATTTTTAAATTCTGAGCAATTGTTCCATGTTATTTATTTAATAAGGTTTCTGCACTAACCCTCCTGAATATTGGAGAGCAAGAATCCAATCCTAACTGTTTCTAAGGCATAGCAGAAGAAGCTTAAAAGGGGAGTAGGGTTGCTCTAGTCATGTCGTTCTTCTGAAAATGTAGTGTACATGGATTATAATCTCCAGACCTTTGGCTGTTGTGGTAGATACATAGTAGTATTTATCTAAGAACAATGTTAACCTGAGATTAAAGAAAGACTGGGAAGGCTTTCTGAAAAAAGACCTTCAATCCTCAAATTCAGTCTGTCTGCTTTCTACTCTGCCCCCTGTTACAATGGTTGTGATGGTAATTGTTGCCCACAGCCATACATGGTAGAAGCAGCTATGTACAGTTTCTCTTTGAAAACAAACCTCAAAGAAGATCCTCTTAATAAGAAGGTCTAAATATCCTTGTGCTTTTTCACATAATACTGTTAAAGACCGTCAGGACAGTTGCAGCTGGAAGGCTTGAATTTTATATAAAAAAAAAAAGTTCTACTCATTTGGAGAGTTTTTTTCCTTAGATCACAACCATCCCTTTTTAGTTCTGTTTCTGTTTTATCTGACAGAACGAAGCCTGTTTCTGATCCTTGCCTACACAGCTTAAGAGTATTAATTACTATGGGCTTTAGAAATTTATTCAATCCTAAATTAGGCTTTAAGAATATATTCAATCCTAAATTGAAGTACTTAGGTTGTGCAATTAGAGTTCACACTAAGGAATAAAGAAACTCATCAGTTGCACGGTAGATGGGACTCACTTCCCACCTGTGTCACCTCACTAACTTGTGCTAGCTGGCACACAAACTAAACAAGACAGGGTAATGTTATTTTCTGTCATCATAACACCTTGATCCCTTGACTGAGAATTATACATGGCACTTTGCATGAATGATCAAAAGGAGTTCTTCTTGCCCTAGAAGGCTTGGAATTTATATATATCAACCATTGTGATAAGTAAATGTACAACAACCAGGAGGGGATACAAGAGTCCCAGAAGAGAAGCAGCAGCCCTTTGGTCTCCAGTGAGCTGCCTGAAATGCATCTCCTAGCATTAGAGTTTTTTATATGTTTTTGCAGGTAATGAGGGAAACATGTTCCTCTTACCTCACTGTTGAGCGCAAATAGTGGTAGCCTGATGAGCCTCCAGTGCCAGCCTTGCTGCCAATCATTCTGTGCACCAAGCAGACATGGTTATCTGAGTGATACAAAAGAAGAAAATGGCACATGTTCATTGTTTAGATATGTCACATCAAGATGCATCGCTGAAATATTAAAGGTTATACAGAGGTCTTTACAGAGATACAGAACTACTAGGTTTTGGGAAATGCAAGAGTTAATTCTGCTGCTCATCAGTCAACTAATATAAAATTATTGTTAAATCAGAAAGAATACACTATTATACATTATTAATACAGAATTAATACATTCACTTATTTATGTCTAGATAGGGAAGGAGCAAAAGGAATGTTTGCATATAAAGAGCTGTCAAGGTGACATTTTAGGATATATTGGAAAATATATACCTGTCCCTTTAATAAAATAGTTCACCTAACTTAAAGCAGGTCATGAGAGGGACAGTTATACATATGTATTTAATGATCACAGAAGCAGCTCTTCATTTTTCCTTTAGGCTGAAGTACAAACAGAAAAAGTAATTTCTAAAGCATAAACTCTAAAGCTCAATTCTAAGATTCTGGGTATAACCAAGAAACAGAACCATTTACTTGCCTCTAGAAGAGGGAGTGTCATAGTCAAAAGAGTGAAACTTACATCTCCATTTGGTCATGAGTACATCAATATCCATAAGGGAGGTAAGAAGCTGAAAGGGAACCTGGAAACGAGGCTCCTCTCTTAGAAAATGAAAGAGAAGACAGTGAGACCTATGCAGTAATTTTCAAAGTAGCACTTCACTGGTGCTTAGTGACTTAACGTATATTTTTCCTAAATTGGTATTGAAATGTGAGTAGGTATTTTAGCAAACCCTAACTTATCTGCACCTTTTCCCTCCTGCTTGGAACAGGACTCCAGATCTTTCTAGGACAGGTAGAACAGTTTGAACAAGGTATTTTCTAGTTACCATCTGAGGACCAACATCTGGTCAGACCCACAGCAGCTGCCCAGAAAGGCCATGTAACCTCAATCCTTGAAAATATTCAAAACTCAGCCGGGTCATGGCCCTGAGCAGCCTGATCTGACCTTCGAGTTGTATCTAAGTAAGTAGCATTTCTGTGGAGGGTTGGATTAGATTACTTTCAAAGGTGTGTTTCAACCTAAATAAATCTGTGCTGCTGTTCTTAATCTTCACCTCTCCTCCTGCCAGTAAGCATTAAAGACATCTTCCAACATTACCTGTAGAAGTAGATCATTAAGGCCCCCTTCAGTGCTTTGTAAGACAGTCGTCTTTCTCCTGAAAAATACAATTGTCCTTAGTTTTTTTATTGATTCTCCTGAAAATTGAATGCTATTATGTGATTATATATATCATGTATTAAAATAAAAAAAATATAAATTTACATGAACTATTACTGTCTACCTTTACTGAGAAGATGTTCATGGCGTTTTTCATCAAATAATGAAAGCAATACATCTCTCTGTTTTTGGAACTCAGACATTAAGTCGTCCTTTTCTTCTGATTCTGTTTTGCCCTTTGATATTTAAAACAAAACCAGGTTTTAGAATTCAATAGGGAAAATTAAGCACTTGAATGACTCATCTCAACTTTCATTTTCATCATAAATACTCTAAAGTTGGCATCTTAGATGTAAGAACTGTATTTTCAAACAAGGTACACAAGTCACTGTCCTTTAAAAAATTCAGTTACCACAAAATGTACAATTAAATAGGTGCCAACAGAATTCAGATTAATGAATGGCTTGTCACTTTATTTTGGTCTAGAGGCCTTAAAACATTTAATCTTAATTTGTTTGAAGTCTAATTTCTTTTATCTTCCAGGCAAAAAGAAGACATCCTTTCACAGCTTTGGGTAAGAAAAGTGTAAATAAAAGAGTTTTGATAAGTTAGAAAGTTGTAAACTGATAATCTCAGGAAACTGATTGATTCTTAGAATTTTTTTTCCATTACGTATGTACTTAAAGCTGCAGGCAATAAAATATTCAGGGATTTTCTAATGCTTATGTGCCAGTGTAATTCAAATGATCTCATAGCAGCAAATTGCCACATACCGTTAAAAAGAAATGGGCTGTTTATAGTGACATTCCATACAGCTCAGGGTCCTGAACCTTTGTGTTTACTCTGGACTCTAGATGCAAGTACTAACTGGAGATGAAGCTGCAGTCTCAGTAAAATCAACTCCAGCCCTTTTACTGATACTAACCCATCCCTTTTGCAATCATAATCATCCATGTATCTCATGCTTTAAATGGTCTTAGATGTCAAATTACAAAACTATTCTGATTTTCTAATTTGCTGAAGAATTTGCAATTTTTTTCTGCAGACAGAGACTAATGAAAATTGAGTGAGAAACTGCAAGTGGGCCAAAACTCAAATGTCATTTTGCCAGTTTTCTTTGCTTATAGCTAGTTTAGTAGCACACTATATACCTGTATCAAGGCAAATTCCTCTTCTAAGCCTTTTAAAACATTCACTTCAAATTGTCCCCAGAAATCAAATCCTTCTGCTTCAAGTCCCGGAGTTCTTTCCAGCCACGCCTTTAATAATAATAATAACAACAATAACAATAATCATGTGATGATGTGTTTAAACAATAAAAATGCAATCGCATTACCCTAGATTTACAAGTTACACCAACAGAAATCACACTGCTTCAGTTGTTCAGTTTTAATATCCTGTAGAGGTGCTTATTGCTCGAGTAAGCATGTCCACACAGATGACTTATACCTGCATAATGATACCATACACACACCCCCACAGGTTCCAGATTAAGTGACCAGTGTTAGAAGACGAAAGCTGTCTCATTCTAAGGGTATCTTTAAATCAAACTCCCATGTAGATACAGGAAAACAATCTTACTCTACATATATGTAGGATAATTGTAATGAAAAATCTCAGGAGATATAGAACTATCTGTAGAACCAGTTTTTATCATGACAGGCTAAATACTGATCAAACTGTCTGTCATTAACTTAAACCACAATGTGATACAAGCCAGAAATTTACTTGACAAGTAGCAAAGCTTTCTCATTGGTTTGTGCCTAATAATGGAAATTAAATTAGAATGGAAAAAGTAGGAATCCTTATGGTCAAATTCCCTTTAGAGATTACTTAATTTACCTCCTTCTTATCTGAAAGATACAAGAGCATGATGTCTTAGTTAATGAAGAAAAGTTAGAAAAATTTCTTTAATGATCTACATCAGGTATCACTATACAGACAGGGCTATTAATAGTGGATTATGTTTTTTGAGCTTTATACTGCATTTTTCTTTAAAAAGTTATCATAGAATCATTAAGGTTGGAAAAGACCCTTAATATTATCTGGTACAACTATTACGGAACACTGCCATTTTTACCCTAAAACCGTGTCCCCAGGTGCCACATCTTAAAATCTATTAAATACCTCCAGAGATGGTGACTCAACCACTTTCCTGGGAAGCCTGTTCCAGTGCTTGAAAACCCTTTGATGAAGACATGTTTCCTAATGTCCTGTTTAAACCTCCTCTAGCACAACTTGAGGTTGTTTCCTCTTGTCATGTTACTTATTACCTGGGAGAGAGTCTGACCCCTATCTTGCTAGAACCTCCTTTCAGATAGTTGTAAAGAGTGGTAAGATCCTCTCTGAGCTTCCTTTTCTCCAAATTAACCAACACCAGCTCCCTCAGCTGCTTCTCATAAAAGTTGTGCTCCAGACCCTTCAATAACTTTGCTGCTTTTTTCTGGACATGTTCCAGCATTTCATTGTCTTCCCTGTAGTGAGGGACCCAAAACTGAACAGAGGATTCAAGGTGTGGCCCCACCAGTGCCGAGTACAGAGGGACAATCACTGCCCTGGTTCTGCTGGCCATGCTGTTACTGATACAAGCCAGGATGCCCTTGGCCTTCTTGGCCACCAGTATTTTAATTTTGTATATGAAAATGACAAGGGAGTTGGAAAAATTACTGTGAGTCATTTGTAACTCTGAGACCAAGTCATTAAATCAAAGTTATTTTAACTTTTCTAATACCCATCACTGACAGTGGAAATATTTTTAAAGTGTTTTTTTTTTCTCAGAAGGTCTTACAATCATCAAAAACCATGCAAATGAAACAATACATTTATGTCCTTAGCTTGCACTTCCACAGTACAATTGCTTGTTTAGCCATCAGAATTTTCAGATGAAAGGAAATGCTGTGAAGAGTCAGTTGGTTTACTAATGCCTAACTCTCTGTCATACCAAATTTGGTAAGAATCCAAAACACAAATGACAGGGTAACTGGCAGCATGCTTGCTTCTCTTAAGAATTTGTCACTGACACCAGTGAAGGACATTACTGGGAGATGGGGGAAAATGAAGCAAGGTCTAAGACAGACTGTTACCTCCACAAGTTGCAGTAGTGTTGGTTCTTGCTCTGATTTAAGCAGTAGTTCATAATCCTGTCCTTTGAAGTTATCACGATAATGTCTTCTGTTATAAGGGACTCTCAGACTTTGAGGAACACCAATTTTGTTTTCTAGCAAGCGAAACTGCAGGCTCTGAAAACCTGAGGCTGGGCTTAGGTGGTATCTTTGGGAACAGACGAAAAGAAGATATAAAAATGCGGTATAAAACTTGACAATGGTGGGTTTCTCCTCAAAAAAACAAATACTGAAACAAACGAAAACCCCAAACCAACCATATTTCACATATGAAGAATATCAAACAGCTATATGAGCATTTTTATATGACTCCAATTAATAAAAGGAAAAAGCTATTTTAATGAAACTACAATGAATGTGTAACATAATCACATCTTCTAATTATATATTGTTTGTGCATAAAGAGATACATTTACACATTTATATTTGCATTTTGTTTTAATATGGCAGCTTTGTGTGTGTGTCATGTACAGGAGGAAACATTAGAGAATATCATTTCCTTTCCAAACTGAATAAGCAGTTTCACCCCAAATAGCTATTACAAAAATTTCAACGGCAATAAATTGCCAATGAATGCATTTTAATAAGCTTGGTATTCAGGATAATTCCTATATATTGCTATATACAATATATATGTGCAATATTATACATTACCTTATTCTATCCAATAGAATAATGTTCAAAAAAAACTTCTAGTGGGTTTTGTTTGAGGCATTAATTAATGGGATTCTTTCAGAGTTAAATTCTCTGATGATGTTAAAAAAAATTACTAATAAAAGTAATCCCACATTGCTAGATAATTGTAATGCATTTTGAACTCCTAGACAATTACAGATGTTTCAGACTTCCAAGAGAAGAAAAATTGTAGTTTCCTAGACATTTTAATTAGGGAACATTAAAAGGCAGAAAGGAAAGGGTACTAAAACAATACAAATGGAATGCATTGAGTGACAGCACTGAGTTCACAAGTCAGACAGGTCAGTGACACAAGCAGAAGAACAGGAAGGCAAACAGTGGGTGAAGCTGTCACACATGGTAGTGTGGTGGAAGGACCCAGACGAAATGAGGGAAGAGATAGAAATGACCTGGAAGAAGTGAGATGAGCCAAAGAATCCTGAGGAAAGCCCAGGCACAAGACACAACCATCCAGCCCAGCAATACACTGGGCAGCTAAGGGAGAGCAGAAGTTACTGGGGAAAGAGGAGAAGGGACAGCAACAGTCTTGCGAAGCCTCCAGAACTGCAGGCCCACTGAAAACATGAAGCAAGGAAACACTGCAAACCAAGACAGCTGAAATACCTGTTTGATAATGTACAATGAGTGCATTTCTTGCACTCAAGAACTTCTATGCTGTGGCATAGAAAAAAGCTGCAACTGTGCAGGGCCAAGTTTTAAGAAATGGAACTGTGAGGTATTTCTATTAACTTTTTGCTCTACAACCATTCAGCAGCATCTTACACATAATCATCAACAATTCACTTATTCTTCTTTGCAGACTATATTGGACTCGTGCTTATGCTCAATTTCTTAATTGACCCTGGCACTTTTAATGCAGTGTTTGCCTCTCTAAGGTGTGCTAACCCCCTAACATTGCTGAATGACAGTACTGTCAGCACATATGCAAAGCTCACTATCAGTTCTAAAGATGGGAATTACCAGCTCATGGACTACTATGGAGGAACAGTAAGTATTTACCTGAAATCAAAGAAGTCCAATGGAGTCATAGTTTCTAAAACTGAGAACTGTTCCACAAGTAATTTCATAATCAATGAAATTCTATTCATTCGAGTAATAACCTTCAGCATGTTCCTCTCATCTCTTACCTGTAGAAAAAAATAAAGATCATAACCAGACAGAATGGTGATTTCTCTAGATCCTTCCTAACTATTTCACATATTTTCACTTTTGTACATCACTTTCGTTCCCAAGTCCTCCCATGTGAAATCCATAGCAGCAGAATCTCATACAGAATAAAATGCTGTGGTTTTAACTGAAAACTGAAACTACAATTTTCAAAGATTGAAATCCGTTTTTTTCTGACTGATGATACATTAGTAGGCCAAACATATAGGATTTTTTTTTTCTTTTGTTTTTGACTGAAATAGAAGTCAAAGAATTTAAATTCTAGACCAAAATAATTTATATAATTATAATTTCCAATAATTACAATATTATTGTAATTATTGTAGAAAGCATAATAATCATATTATATAATACATAATTACAATAATATTGTAATTATGTATTATATGATTATTATGCTTTCTATTATAGTTACTTCTAGAATAATTTCTATTATTATGAAGGAACAAGTCAGGTTTGGAAATTATTTAAAAGTTGAGAAGCAGAATAATCTGAGAGATACATGAGGAGAGCACATCTAAAACGTTTATCAGAAATGTGCATTAGCGAGCAGCAAACAGAGAAGAACTGTATCTGGTAGGAAATAGAAAATATTAGATGGAAAACACAGACATACTTTTTTGGCTAAGTTACACACTTTGCCTGCAGAGGAGGCTGCTAAAATTCCTTTGTTTCAATGGGATTAAACTTCTCTCTAAGATCTGAGTATGCAACCACCTGGAAATACCAAAATACAGAAATGGCAGATGATAATAATTTCCCTAATCGCCTCGCTATATACTTGACCTTAACACTGACAGTTTAAATTCTGATTAGAAGCAAGGTTTCATTTTTCACAAAACTAAATAACAACAAATTCTTCTACTTAAGAACTGATTTTAATCAGTTACAATTTGGTATAGTGTTAAACTAAAAAGCCAACAAAATAATGAATGCAAAGGAAAACAGAGATAATTTTTGTTGGACATTATGAAAAAAAAGCTTCCTTCTTTCAGCTAGGTCTAGTTTCATTTTTTCTTTGCAGACACATGCTCAGGATGTACTCAAGGTATTTTTCAAATTGCTTGCAATCAGCCTGATTCTGCAGATATTGTATCAAGTCAAGACTTTTCCATTGTTACCTATTGTTCTAAGCTGTGTTTAGCTTTGGACAAATGTCTAGAGATGTTAAAAATATTACAGTTATATTTGTAATTTCCAGAAATTTTCACACAATATTACACTGTGATTTTGATTCTTCCTTTTCTGTTGGATTTAATATTACGCAACTACCAGAAAGAGTTTTTCTTTCCCACAGCAGATATTGGATGGAAGAATATGGTATGCAGACTTCAAAAACTGAGCAAAGGCAGATGTGACTTTTCATCATAAAAATACCTGTGAACCCTCTGGTTTAAAGTTTTGCCTCAGAGCCTGCTTTTTCTGCAGTAGAGTATTTCCAAGTTATTTCTGCTGTTATCCACTACTAGTAGGAGAGCATTATGAGAGCATTTTGGCCAATGAAATTGGCTTTAGAGGGTGACCTTTGCAAAGAGCATACTTCAGGAGGAAATAAGATTTTGCTGATCAAAAATCTGTACTATCAGGATATGAGTGCCACTCAGCCAAATTTCACTGGGGCTTTTCAATACTGTTTTTTAGAAGAGAGCATGTTGCTTTAGCAAACCCAAGTATATCAGGCTGAAAGGAAGGAGGCAAGAGAAATACAGGCCTGAATTTTCCCCAAATTAATATTTTCTTCTCACTTACATGGCCATTTTGAAAGATCACTCGCACAGAGTCCATTTCCCACAAAATCTGCTTAAACCAAAGTTCGTATGCTACAACAAGAAAGGCACTGTTAGTGTGAACTTTGAGGTTGCTTTGTTTTTGTTTCATAGCACTGAGAAAGTAAAATTCTTACATTTTGATTTGAAATAAATAGCCTATGTTTACACTGCCAACATACAAAAATATGCTGACACACAAACTTATACCTGTTACAGTACGCTGTCCTTTACTTAAAATATTACACAAAATAACCTAGAATTGACAGAATTTTTTAAAACACATTTTGCATGTCAGATATTTGATGTGAAGAATGTTCATTAGAAAAGGAGGAAAGATACTCAGTAAAAGCTAACTCCAGAGCTGCTTACAGTCTACAGGTTTCCTGTCAATAACAGGAAAATATCATCAGGTAGCAAAACAGGCAGATATGAGCAGTTAGTGTCTAACCAGTATGCTGACTTCTAGACAGATTCTAGGTGGTTAAAACTAGATTGAAGTTTCAGAGAAGGCACAAGTCAACATGCAAAATTTGCCTACATTTAAATTGCAGAGCAGCCTGTTGCTCAGGTGAGGAATGATTTTCGCCACCTTAATTTCTCTAGGAATAGAACCATTCAGATCTTGGTTTACCAAAACCGAATGTTTATACTTACGGCTTCATAAGCATAGAGTTGATTACAGCCTTACAAATTATATAGGAATATATACAAATATAAATGCAGATAAAAGACAGAGCAATTGCAGTGATTGTATCTAAAATGAAAACAAATGTGTATTGCATGTTTTAGCACCAAATGACTCGTGGCAAAAATATCAGTCAATTACTGATATCAGTCAATTATCAATCAACTACTGAATTTCTCCCACTTACCTTGATGCGTCACAATGAAAAGATGTTCATCGTGGATTTTTTTCCCTTTCTTCTCACTCTCAAGTTCTTGAGCATTCAGTATCTTGTCCAGCTTAAAAATAATTAAAAAAAGACTGTCTGTAAAACTCTCAATTCTACTATTAGAAATGGTAGTCCTACTGTGTACATCTAATATTTAAGGATAGTATTCTTTAAAACTATAAATATAGACCTCACATTCTAGGTTATATGAGAAGTTAGACTAAATGGTCTCAGGTATGACTTTTATATTTAAAAAAAAAATCTTCCCTAAACTGGAACATTTAGTTACATAATGGAATAAAGTTTGGGAAATCATGGTAAGGGTATTTTAAATTATTAAAAAAATAAAAAAAAAATCTAGTGTGTTTTCCAGGTATTACATATATACTGTCATGTTCCATGAAAACAGAGTTCCTGTAGTAAAATTCTGTGTAATCACACAGGAACATCTGCATAAATGCTGATTTGAGGCTGTACTAGACACTTCAGTTCGGGCATTACCGAATTTTGGGGTTTTTTTTCCCTGAGTCAAATGTCAAATTTACAATCGAATCATAGTTGTTTTAAAAGAAATCTTTGCAAGATTCCATACAATATTTCAACAAATCTGTTGAAAGCACAGAGTAATCCCTCTTACTTCAGTTCATGCTGTCACACACACACACAAAAATATTCTGGATTCTTTTATTACCTATGGCATTTTATTTTTATCTATTTCTTGATTACTTCTAGTTTTTGCAGCTCTTGTTTTTACTCATCCCATCCCTAGATTTCTGGAATATATTTTTTCAGCCAGATATTCTGGGCTTTCATGCAATAATTCAAGTAAATTGCACAAAGCCTGCTGACATGGAGAAATTGCCAAGTGGTGATTGTCAGAGCAAACAAAGTTTTTTGCAGTGTACAGTTTTACAGTTTAGGTTTACCAATATGAGTAACTCCCCACTAAACCCCTCAAAATACCCATCTTCCAGTTTGACAAGCCTTCCCACAGGGCACCTGCACCATCCCAGTAGGGACAGGCACCTGTGCCTGTTACTACACATGGAGAGCTCATGCAGATGAAGGACACCTGGAGACCTGTCTTAGTGACTGGCTAACTGCTGGGAGAAGCAGCAGTCATGGGTCTTGCCTCAAATCATGAGAGCAACTAGGATAGAGAATGTGAAATCCTCAAACTTACTTGTAGGTATTCTCCATAACTAAGTCCACCTTTGCTGGCTTTATTTATTCCTTCTTGTGATTTGTCTTCATTTTCTTCTTCCAAAGATAGCTTGTTGAAATTAAATCTAAGAAAAAATTGCAGTAAATATTTGAACTTTTAATTAAGACTTATGAAAATACCCACATTTTTACTAAAAGATGTATCTACAATTTCAAACAATGCTTTATTTTGAGAAACAGAACAAGTAAAGCAGGCTTTTAAGAAAAACAGTATACCTGAAATTCCTCATCACAGTAACATCTTGTAGCATTATATCTAGTTCATCAATAACAAGTGCTCAGACAAGTCCTCATATGATCTCTTCATTTAGCAAGTCTGAAAACTGTCTGTTTGTTGCTAATAAGTAATCCCGCTCTGAGCTTTCATATTTTGCATTAACACTCTATCATTAGAACTGAATTTATGAAGCAAATCAGAGAGAGCAAGGACTCACAGGTAATTCTTCCCCGCGAAGGGGCAACCACTCATGATTCCAGGATCCAAACTTGCTGAGCTGCACACCAGGGAATATACTCCGTTAGTGTTCCCAAATCTGCTTCAGCTGCCTTATATGTAACCTTATCTCACTGCCTAGGCCAACCCCCAAATTTCCCTGCTTAGCCCTCAGCCCATCCCCAGTATTCAATAATTACAGGAACTATCACAGCACAAAGGTCAATAAGTTCATGTGTTGTTGGCTCTCCTGGGTTGTGGGTTTTTTTCAACTACTTAAAAATGAATGGCTGGCATGTTTGTTTTGTCCTATGGCACATGCTTTTTGTGCTTTTTACTGCAACGTTTCCACCAGTTGCTTCTTTGGAGATTGGTGTATGGGGTAAGCCAATGAGACGCCTGTGTATGAGAAAAAGGCAGTATTTAATAAATACAGGAAATTTTATAGTAGGTTTTTCTTTCAGCCTCTTGTATCAAGATACTTTGAAGTTTGAAAAATATGGAAACATATGGAAAAGGACGGGAGGGGAATAAGAATCATGTATTTCTATGGCAGACTGAATAGTGCTTATTCAGAGAGATTTGAAGCAACACACATACTTTTTAAAAATGCACACAGATTAAGGAAAATGACTAAAAGCAATCATGTACCTCTCATGCTGGTTTTCCAGGGGTTCAATTCGTGACAATTTCTTAATTTTATCTCCTTACACAAAAATTTCGCTCTCATTTATTGACAAACGTTACTCAATGCTATTTATTCATTAGCTTAACACACAATGAAGTAACATGTAACTAGTGTGCACTTCTTCCTGCCTGCCAGCTCTTTCTGAAAAAAAGTTAATGCTCAGTTTCACTGCAAACAAAACTACAGGGCCTCTGTGACCCCAGATCATTTGCTCTCTGCAACACTTGCTCTGCTTAGTGGTGTCTGTGTGGTGGTTTCAGCTGTTCTAGTCACTTAAGGGTAGTTTGCTCCTAAAAAGATTCATATGCACTATATGGGTAATGGGGTGTATACCCTGCTCTGCCAGATATAATTTGCCAGGCTTTACATGTGTTAGCTTAAATTTAAGCTGAGCTACAAGAAATGTAGCACTTCACTGAGGCAACCCACCAAGCAAGGTCAAAGTGTCCTTCCTTCATGATATAAAACCTAATAGAGGAAAATAATCCTCTCCCCACACATCTACATATCTGCTCAGCAATGCTGACAACTAGATATAAAAGTGAAAACTGCACTGCCACATATATCAGAAATTAAATGTTGAAAACTTCAAACAGCTTGATTTACAAGCATAAAAATCCTGTACATCCATAGACCTCAAAGGTGCAGAAAAGGAAGGTTTATCTTGTCATTCCTATTTATCTTCACCTGAAATATCCAGACTGAGCCTGTATAATGAAATCAAGCTTTCTGTTATCTTTTCTCATGGCACAAGCAAAGAAAGAGTGTGAAACTAGTAAAAATATGTACAGTTGAAAAATACTGTACCCTTAACCTTGAAAAATATGTTAATGTCTGTTTTCTTGTTCAGTTTTATTTTCTTCTGTGGGACACAGAGAACAATAAACTTCCAGAGCAATGATCTCTGACTTGCAACCTTTACATTGCCTCTCCAGTAGTCAAAGGACTTTGAAGTGTTAGAGCCCTTTTACACTCTACGCTTAACAAAACATTAACTCCTTATTTGGGAGGTAATACTACCCTTAATTCCTTCAGGGTTGGCAAACTCACATGAAATTAATTGGGGATACTATTAACCAAGCACTATACAAACTCCCTTTTGATTCAGGAACAGACAAGTTTTAGTCAGCCAAACAAAATTAGCCAGACAACAACAATTTAGAAAGTTATTTCCAGTGTTTCCAACATTTCCAATTCCTTCTTTAGGGACCTCAGAGCTGATTGGTCCCAAAGTTCTGGACTAACCAGTTCCTGAAAGGTGGGTGGATAATCTTATCCTTGCATCCATTCATTTAAGAAAATTTAATCTCACGCTACCTGAGTTCAGCTCTCTAACCATTCCAACTACAACTGTCCAAGATCAGGGGGAAAAAAGAGGTCTTAATGAGGGCTTGAAAACCCCCTGAAATAAAAGCATACAACTATCATTCATTCATCTTACTGTCTTCCTTCATCTAATTCCAGGAAGGCTTCAAAGTGTGTTATGAACTTGGTACAAAATTAATTTTTTTTAAATTACTTGTACTACCTGATTATGAAACTGTCTGTTGGCCATGTAGATGACAGGACATCAGACCTTGGGTTTGCATCAGATCAGAGCCTTGAACTCTGGCATTGCTGCAGACACCCTTAGAAATAAATGTGCTTCTGCCATGCTGCTCAAATTGGATGCTCACTGTAGGGACCTGATTTTATTGAGTGGTTTGAGTGGCCTTCATATCCTGACAGAAATTTTACAGCTCCTTTGGCATTTCTTTCTACTAGCATAATCATGAACAAGTCTTCACGAAAAAAGCTTTTTGATGTGAATATATCTGAAAGCAAAACGTAAGCTTAATTTTAAATGACAGTATTGCTTTTTCCTCAAAATGCACCATCAATTCCCTTTTTCATGCTGAACACTCAGACGCAAAGAAGCAGATGTAACCACACACACAACTTGCTGTGGATAACTGGGCAAGGCTGTGAAAATCAAGAGTGTGTGCGTGCCCTTGAGCTTTTATTTAGTTATTTGTTTATTTAATTTTAAAGTATAAAAGTCAGATAAAAAGACTTCATCACAGAGGTCTCTAACCTTCAGCAGACAGTGAGAATGTTCTGTTTTGTGACTGGGCTGAACACAAGACAAACAGTTAAACACATCAGAAAAAAAAAAAAAACACCCTACTGTTTCTCAGAACTGCTCTTTGTGGCCTTCAAATGAACTGTCATGTGTGTCCTTCACGACCAAGCATGGGAATTGTGAAGCACCTTTCTTAATCCACCCTTGTCCCCTTTCTGTTTACCTCTGCTTCCCCAGGTGGATGTGGGATGTGGGATAATCTGCAATGGGGTTGCAGAGCAGAGACAAACTGAACTTACTTGGGCTGAGACAAGTGATTCATATTGGCAAAAAGGGAGCCTCTCTCTAGCCTGGCCAAGGGGAGGTTTGATGTAAGGCAGTGGTGGCCTGTAGCATGGTTTATAGAGACAGCTGGAGCAACAGTCTGCATGTTCCTACTGTGTGGGGCTCTCTGTCTAAAACATTAGTCTGATGAGAACAGGTAAGTAAGAATGACCTCCTATGTATCATCATGAATCCAACAAGATTTTGAATTGGAAGTGGCCTGTTCGCCCCAGCCAAATCTCAAGTTCTCCTACATGAAATCACTTACAGAGAAGAAAAAATGCACACACAAATGCTTTGGAAAGTGTCACCCATTCTACTGCTCAAACTCTCATTCTGATTACGAAATCATCACAAATCAATTTTTTTTTTGTAATATTTGTTAACTTGAAGAAAGAGCTCAGAGAACTTCTGGCTACAAACAAGTGACGCTCAAAGCTTCCCAACACTGTTGTCCCATAATTGCAGACGCAGCATACACGGCTTTTACCTACATAACAGTGGCTGCAGTGAGTCAAAGATCCAAGTAGGTCATGCCATGCTAAAAAATTTCTACTAGAAAGTAAAAGATGTCTTGGTAAGAGATATTAGAACAAAAGAAACAAACAGTAAAAAAAAAACCAAAACATGTCAAGAACAACAAAAAAAATTCAGCCTAACTAAATAACCCAACAAAGTAAAAAGCAAGCTTATAGTGAGATCATTTCCCCAATATATTCATCTAACTTTCCAACATTGATAGCCCAGGCCTTCCTAAGATACCTGTGTCCTTGCATTTAATAACACTTATGTGAGTCCACACCCTGCAACAATGAGGTCCATAACTGAAGTACATATCATGTGAAAGAGTATTTCCCTGTGCTAGTTTAAAACTTCCTGTGAAATAATCGAGTTATTTTCATTTCCATTTGGTACTAAGTCATGGCTAATGAGAAGTAAGTGTACTATACCTTTATAGTCCCAGTCACCCTGTTTTGCACTTGTGTGCATTCTTTTGTGGCCTTTGTGAGATGAAGTACTCAAATGCAAAATAACTTTTCTATGTGTAGATGCTGCATTGCTAATTCCACAAAATTATAGTGATGAAAGAATTTGTTATTTGGACAACAAACACACAATAGTAGGGAAATGCAGTACAGCAGCTGCTGGCAGGTTTTGGTCTACAAGGTACAACTCAAATTGCATAGGTGAAGCCCCCAATAGTATAAGTCAGAACCTCACTGTGCTGGCTGCTATGCAAGCACTGAATAAAAATCACTTCCTCACCCAATTTAATAACACAACAAGAGCTGAACAGGTTAATAAAGAGAAATGAAAGGAAGGTGAAGAGGAGCAGATACTCAGCACCAAAATATGTCCTCTTTTGAAATGAGTGTTTTGTGATTTTCAAAACTGGACTTGCATTTGAAATTAAGAGTTGGTTTTAAGAAAACTAAAATTTAGTGACTCCAGGCTAAAACAAACAAGTTTAAAGTTGATGCAATATTAATAATCCAATCAGACATTTGTACCTGGGGGAGGAACAGAGTTCAAGGTCTTGCAAACTACAAACAAATAGACGAGATAGTGCTGGAAAGATTATTTATTTTTTTCTTTTTTTTTTTTAATATTACATCTGCTCAACTTCTTATACCCAAAGAACTATGTCATCACTTCCCAGCATACTTTTAACTTCCATTTGTGTTTCACACATCCCAGCACATCACCCCTGCTGCCTCTCATTTGTGGCTCAGCAGAATGCAGCAGTATTTCTTTCACATTGCACAGTATGTGACTCTGTTAATGCTGGCAGCAAATCTCCTGCTTACCCCAAGCTATGCTTTAAAAAGAAATCTTCTAAGATTACCACCAGTTCCTCCTACACCTGTATTTTCTAAATATACAGCACTCATGCTGATTGTGCTTTCATGGATTGCCTGCAAGCTGTACTCTGACAGTGAAGCAGCCTGCTCCCTGAATTGTCCCAGAGGAACTATTTATCTTCCTCATGTTCTGACTGATAACTGTTGCCCAAGTACAGAGAAAATGTTCTTTCACTGCTATTGCCAAAACACCCTCCTTTCATCAGTGAAATGCATCAATATCAGCCAAAACTACAAACTTAGCAAAAACAACATATCTGGAAAACATTGCACAGATTTGTCCCAAGGCAAACCTATCTCCTGCTAATGCTTTGCAGCCATACATCGCACGGTGCAATTTGTTAGTACAGGATGGCTGTTGTTTTTCCCATTCTAAAATCTGAATTCTGGTTACCAGTCAGGTACTGGTAAGGCCAAACCTGGAGCCAAAAGCTACTCCCAGTGCCTCCACATGGCTCAATCCGTGCTGCTGTTTACTCCATGGTACAGCTGGCTGGCAAGTTCAAAGGGCTGGCTCAGGACAAATGCTGATAACTATTTGCTAATCTCATTCTATTTAGTATTATCATTAAAGGCTGGGATGGTGGAATAGGTTGTACACTTCTTAAACTGACAAATTAGAACAGCCTGGAAGGTGTAATAGCATGCTGGCTGATTGGAGCTAGAATTCAAAATTACCTTAATGCATTGAAATTAATAATGTACGGCTTCAGTGAAGCAAAGAGTACTACTTTTGAACTTCAGCTATGATAACCAAACTAGCAAGTAAGAAATTCTTTAGAAATTAGATGCATGTTTAGTTACAAAAAAATAATACGTTAACCAACAAAGGCAAAGCTGTGAAAAGAGCAACTTATATACTGGAATTTTTAAATGGAAACTTTCTATGTTGCATGGAATCCCTCCTTTCCATCCAGCATCAGAAAGAATTTGTCTGTTATGTCCTGGGCATCACCTGTCAAAACAGATGAAGATCTCTTGGAAAGGGCTCAGAAGAGGCTGAGAAGAACAATGGATGTTTGATGTAGAAAATATGGCCTGTTAAGAGAAACACAAAGAATTGATCTATATAATGAAGAGAAGATTGTGGGGGAAAAGTGACAAATACCTTTCTTTAAAAAAAAAGAGTAACAAGCAATTTGCAATCTACAAGGGGATTGGAAAAGGAGTAACCAGTTTGAATTATGGTAAGATAATATAGACATGAGAAAATAAAAAGTAAAGAAATTTCTAGTGTCTGTAAGCACTAGAAAACAAAGATGACAGCTCACAATTTCTACAGTCATAGCTGATTCTTCCTTGATGCAGAGATTCAGAGTCCTCAAACTCTCTTTGAGCCTCTTCTTCTGCAGACCCTTCTGCCCCCCTGCCCTCCCATTGCTGAATCCACTGGCAGTATACGCTTTTAAGGAAAGAGCATGAGAGATGCTTGCACATACAATTAGTTACCAGCATTTGCCATAAAATAGCAATGACAATACATTATAACAATTCAGATGGTGATCATTCCATTGGTTTTCTCTGTTTTTCCTTTTTTTGCTATTAATTTTGGTAAGAATTGAGTAAAAGTATTTGCAGTCTGCTGTATTAGCAAATGCATTACTTCTTCTGTCTTAAAATTAGATAATATTTGAGATGCTTCTATCAAAAAAGAGCTGAGCAAAACATCAGAAGCATTAATGTTGAGAAAGCATTTACAGAGTTTCATGCAATGAAACAGGAATTGGAATGAAATACTTAAATATTTTCTGGAAAAAAAAAAGGCCAATGAAAGCTAAAGATGCAACAAATACATACTTCTGTATGCATATATTTTCTCTCAGCAGCCCATAAGAATTGTTAGAAGACATTTTGCTGCAACTAGGCTATAAAGCAGGAACTTTATCAGTAACACATTATCTATTTGTTTCAGGAAATAGCTATGTAGTTATGCTGGCTGCAGCATTATTATTTAATTTGGCACCATAAGAGAAGAACTGAACAGCACTGAGGACTGACTTCAAATAACAGTTTAAGTTCAAAATTCATGTTATGTACGAATACAAAAAATGGCAGCCACCTCTGTCATCAGTTGGTTTTCCTAATCTTTAGTAAATGAATATTAGGGAATGTGTGGTTCAGACAACCAGATATATACTGCTGGAGTGAATGGACAGACCAAGCTGCCTGTGACCAATTTACAACCTGAAAGCTGTTTGTGAAAGCCATTTGGGAAGGATGAACGAACACAAGATTGTTGGTCTTCGCCTCCTAGTGGTTGTTTAAGATATAATGTAGAACAACCATAAAAGAAAATTTTTAAAATTAAACTCCTTGTAAGACACCAACACAGGTTTTTGGTGTTTGGGGTTTTTTTTACAAAAAAAAAAAATTAATCATTTGCTGTATACAGAGCAACTAACTCACATTTTTGACTTCTTAATTCTATGCACATAGTACTAGAAAAGATAGACATAACTTGTTTTAAGAACTCAAGCATCTTGGGCAAGAGGCTTGTCTAGGTTCTGTGAATTAGAATGGGTTGTATTAATAGGACTCAATGGATCTGCAGTGCTTGGCAACTGCTCAGCAGAGCATTAGTTGTGATTGAGTTACATACAGATGTTGAAAAACAGTTTACTGTTAAGCATTTCACTGCTTGAGTGAACACAAGTGCTGTGCAAAGCTTTCCCTGGCAGAGAGTCCCGTGGGAGAGGCAGAAGTGATATATGGAGCTGGGAATTCCAAGAGGCTGAGTACAGAGATCTTGTCACACAGGAATAACTAAATGAAGTTCAGTGCTTTACCTTGTTTCTTATAGTGTTAACAACACAGCCAGAAAACAGTGAGCAAACAACTAGGCAGTGAGGCACCAAGGAGGCCAGCTAATACACCTGATAACACAAGAACAGTGCAGGTGATCAGCTGGACCATTACTAACAGAGAGAATGAAATAAACAGATCATAGAGGGAATGTGAAGCAGCCTTTTTTATTGTTTCCTAAAGCATTATTCTAGCACATCCCATATCTGAATTTTCTAGTATTTTTATTTTCTTTTATTAGATATTCAGTTATTGCACATCTAACACAAGAGCAGTCTCTGTCCTTTCTCATAACGAGTTGCTGCAATGATTGACTCTGCATGTGTTTTCATCCTCACTCACAGTGTTCTTTTTCAGGAATAACAGGGTTTTTTTGGCTAAGTCCACAAGAACATGAAATCTGGACCTGGTTATGAAGACAGCTATTCAAAGTGTGGATGAACTGCATCCTGCTGCTGGTGGGAACCTAGGAACAGACATTTATTGCCATCCAGAGCAGAAAGGGCTCCTTATCTACTTCAAGAGAAGCTATTCAGTTCTGAACAGCGTGTTAATTTAGTGAAGCTAATTAAAACAAAAGGGGAAAATATGAAAGAAATTTGCAAGGTGATGCAATGCACAAGACAAATCTGCACTTATACTATTATTAGCATAATATGTATTTGAAATGTATGTAAATGTGTCCATCTGATCCTGTAATAAAAATAATCTTCTCTGTACACTACAGACCATGTTAATGAAAGGTAAAACATAGCAACCCTGGCTGGTAAATTGCCTGATCTTATGTGTCATCGAGTATCACCTCCCATTTAGTTTTCTATAAAAGCCATTCCCTAGCAGTGATCACAGTGATAAGGCAGCTTGTTATCCATCCCTTCCTTACTGAAACAAGCACAGCCTCATGGACCAGCTTGGCAGATTCGTTCAATTGGATGCTAAAGGTAAGTGATCAGGTATATTAGAGAGCTTTACCAAGAGTTTTGATATTTATAATCTTGTCCAAAAGTAGCAGTACTGTTACAATAGTACACCACTTTTTTTTAAGTAGTGTACCTCTTCAAGATACTAAGAATAAAGGCGAGATGAAAAAAAAACTAGTAGAAAAAAAAAATGTACATTTACTAAAGAAATGAAAAAAACTCTTTAGCTCTTGGTCCTTTATGTATTTAGAATAATGCTAGTACAGTTTTAACTAGGCCATTGCTTCTCTGAATGACACCACACTTGAATGATTTTTAGATCAAGACAAAGAGGAAATCAGAAATCTATCTAGACTAACTAAGCCTTGTACAGATGCCTCACAAAACCTTCCTGAAATAACACCTTTCTGGTAATAGCTCTGGCTGAAGATAAGTGATCTTTTAAAAAGCCATTATTTTAAAACATATTGATTAAAAAAATCCAATCACAATTAAACATTGGGAATACAAAAATAAAACTGTTGTACCTTATTTCTGTTAGAGCTTAGCTCTCAGTTCTTCCCACTCTGTCCTGTCACATCATTTTCCTCTGTAGATCAAAGAGCCTATTCCCATTATCTACAAGTGACCTGTACAAGTAGTTATAGATGGTGACCAGTTGCCTGAGGACTGAAATTAAAAAAAATCCCTTTAAATCCAATTTATAGCTTTAACATTAAAGATACTGTGAATTTCTGAGGGCTGAATCTCTATATACCCATATAACTATGTGAATTGCTATTTGAATTTCTGTAAGCCCATAACAGTATGTCCCTGTATCCCTGGTTATATATGCAGGGAAGTAATTTTTTCTGTAATAAAATTGACTGGAAAATCAGGTTTATCTGTGTAACCATGATGGCTTTCAGGGCTTTTCCAGTAATCAGTGTTTCTTGAAGCAAAGTATCTGCAGCCCATTCAGAACATATGAGCTACCTTACAAGTTCTTACATTCATGTTTTATATTTGGCTCCAAACTTGTGGTTTGCTCCTGGACCTGGGTTCCTCTATTCCTCTCATTTAATTACTTCCTTGCTTTTCTGCTTTTCCATATCTTGGAAACTTCTATAAATATTGGGATTATCCATATCTCTGACATTTTTTTTGCAGTTCCTATATTAAATGTACTTTCTATTGCTGCTAAAAGAACATTGTACTCTGAAGACCTTATTGCCTATATGTCTAAGGTCTTGCAAGACTTCACTGTCTATCTAGCAGCAGTTTGGAATCTCTGACTCACTTACAGCTGGTTCAGCCGTGTTAGTTACATAACCTTAGTCCAGACACACAGCTTAAGTTTTGCACAGCACAGAATGTGACAACCCACCCCTAAGGGGAAGGAAAGGGTTTATCATTTATAATCTCACAGCTGTCCTTTATTGTGGTGTCTTATTTTACTATTCACTAACAGATGCCTGGAATCACCATTGTATTATTAATTATTTATCACTGGAATGTACCTATTCCTCATAAACAGACTAAATCCCAAAGAAATGGCTAGTCCCAATTTACATATTTGATACCATTTTCCAATCCACCCCACATAAGAAATTTCACACCAGAAGTTTACCACTTGACCCTACTTGGAATAGTTAACAATAATTTTTCTTTCTTTAATTTTTGTTAATTATAGCATTTTCTAATGAAATCTAAAAGTAGAATAAGGATTCTTTAGGACACACAGTAGTGCTAATTCCTCTTGTGAAAGACAGTAATGAAAGCAGCAGTATGCTATTAGATAATCTTATGCATTAAAAGCAAAACTTTTGCAATCAGCTAAAACATCATTTCCCCTTACTACTCGCTACTACTTACTGTAGTAGCTATGCCCGAGATCTGAAATATGCTTTAGTTACATATTTGCCTAGATTCAAAGTTACACTTCTTCTAGTTAAGCCAGCTAGTGTTTTTTCATGGCAATGGACTCTTCTATAGGGATATGCTATCGTGCTCTTATCTAGCACAGTGCATATCAAAGGAATAAACACATAAAACACTACTCCTGGAGAGAAGGGTCTGACTTGCCTGTGGTCTCTTGTTGGAGTATACAGGCAGAAGATGCAGATAAATGCTAGGAATGAACATGCAAAGAGCTCATCCCAGTGCACAGGTGCTGATGAGAGAAAAGCCTACAGCCAGACCAGAAACCCACACCATTCCAGCACAATGTACAAAACCACAAAGGGCTGAACAGATTTGCAGTGGGTTCCAACAGTCATGAGAGCTAGGAGAGAAATTTTTGAACAGTCTTCTAGCAGAAAACTGTTTGATGGTAAAACAGGGTCACACTAAATTATGTGATATTGATCAGAGTTCTTACACAGATCTTAAAAGAACAACATAAAGAAAATCCTTTCTCCTGAGAAACACTGTGAAATCCAGCACTGATTGGGATTTCGTTATCACAGTCTAGAGTACCAATGTGGTCACGATGTGGCTCATGTGGCTTTGGCAGATGACTCTTACACCTCTTTGTTCTTTTGCCTGACTGTCACATCCTCAAGTAAAACAGTCTTATGAAGGGTATATTCTGTTCCTACCACACACATTATTAAACCTAAGTTTTTGTTAAAAAGAGAATTAGGGAAGGATTTATTTGCTGTGAAACATGGATCTAAATAATATATTTTCAGATACTAATTTATTTTTGTCTCACAAACTTTGTTTGATTTACTCATCTTAAGGACAATGTCAAAATACAGTACTAGATTGCAATCTGTAAATGAAGCACTTTGCAAAGAGATTGGTCCAATGATGAGATACAAGAAACACCTCATTAAGTTTCCCTCATTTGGCTGTTTTGGGAAAGAAATGATTTTTAAATCCATGCCCAAAAGATTATTCAGCATTTCAGTATAAGAAAATTACTAGTTCCAGGTATTGATTATATTCATTATTGTTATAGCTCTTAAACTT
Source organism: Poliocrania exsul (assembly GCA_035041345.1). Taxonomy (NCBI): domain Eukaryota; kingdom Metazoa; phylum Chordata; class Aves; order Passeriformes; family Thamnophilidae; genus Poliocrania; species Poliocrania exsul. The sequence goes on along the minus strand of JAWWLZ010000139.1, from coordinate 30,316,829 downwards.
ATCCTTCCTTTTTCGACTTTATTTCTCAAATTGTGTGTAAAGGACAAGTCCTTTAATGGGTTGTTACTATAAAAATCAGATGCTTAATTTTTCACAGTAGGTTCACATTAACCCCTGGGGTATGTCAAAATCTAATCTTCTTCCAAGAAGTGGAGCTACCCATATATCAAAGTATTTAGACATTTGTGGCCTTAAAATATTGCAAGATATAGTCTGTACTCAGGGCAGTACTGAGCTCATCTCTTAGCACACAACTCTTTCACGCTCAGAAGCAAGTCCACTACTTAAAGAGAGTATTTACAATTAAAGGGAAATCTGACAACTGCTTGTCAAGAGCAAAATTAGGTGGATTCTTTTTTTAGGTGATGGTTAAATGCTAATTTTAAAAAAGTGTTTTCACTGTGTCCCATATTCAGGAATATTGGAAAAGATACGTTTGTGTTTAATAAAGAAGCTGCAGCCACATTTGGAAGACAGAAGGAAATATCATCAGGAATTTGCCTCATCCACTTCATTTCATGGTGTGCATAATATTGTTCAAACACGGAGCAAGACCCGCAAAGTGCTGTGGCTGCTGGTACTTGCAGGCTGTCTTGCCATTGTTAGTTGGCAAATCTGCAGCCGCTTTATCTACTACTTCAGTTGGCCAACCACAACTACAGTGGTGGTTCAGTATGTGGAAAACATCAAATTTCCTGCTGTGACTTTTTGCAACTTAAACAGGTAAAAGTTATGTGTTTGGTTTGCTCTTGAGAGGCAATACATCTTTATCTGAAAGCACTCAGGCTCCACAACTCACTTGGACAAATCATTTAAAATAAGGAAAATATGGCTCTGAGGGGCATGTCTTCCATATCACCACAAGAGATTTAAATGAAGATGAAAATATGAGAATCCAAGAAGGGAGGTTGTTTTTATATTCTTCCCCTTCCTTCATATGAACAACTGCATGACAGATTTTTAAGTTTCAAAGTAGAAGTTAGAGTAGAAAAATCCCTCTGGTGGTGGTGTTCTATATATGAGTGTTGCTTCTACAGTGTAACTAAGGGACAGTCATCAGCCACATCCAAGTTAAAAATAAAAGACAAGATTTGCATATAAATTTAAACAGAAACCTCATACAAAGGCAGAAATCTTAGACAAAACAGGTTGGTTTTTTCCAGAGTTGCTCAGCCTTTGAAGTTCCAGTTAATTTCTGTGCTTTTGCAGGAGGAAGGCATTTGGTTTGTTTGGAAGTCAGGTATCTAAGCAGGAACTTCACCACAGATTTCTGTACCTGAAGACAGTGGCCAAGATTCAGATGCAGCCACTTTGAAAATACTGTAATAAACCTATAGTCTGATTTTTAGAGCAAATATGTAATTTAGGAACAGTTTCAGAAATACAGAAAGTTAACTACATTTTTTTCCTGAAAAATTGTAAGTTTTCTTACTGTCTTGGGTTGAGCTGGCAAAACACCAACTGCCCAAAGACAGAGTTGCCTCCGGCTGAGAAAAGGGAGAAAAGGGAAAAAAAGCCTCCAAAACCAGTTTTATGCTTAAAACTAAGTACACGTATTTATACAGGAAAGAGAAAATTAAAACTACAATATAACACAAACTTACACAAGTTATATAACAAGAAAGAACTTCCCACTTCCCAGTAAACACAAATTCTACCATTTTAACCACTAATCACTTTAGAGAAGTCAATTCCCCAGAGACAAACTTAAGCAGAGAGAAAAAACTAAGAACAAACATGTTACTTCCCTAAGATAACATGATGGTAAGCCGGTAGTCTGGGCTTGGGCCTTCCCATCCCTCCTGGGGCGGCACCGTGTGTTGCTGGGACCACAGCTGTGAAGCAACTGCCCAAGCCACACCCACATACGGGATTTTACTCCTTTTGAGATGATGTAGTATGGTATGGCATACAATATTATTGGCTAGAGGAAGTCAGCTGTTAGCCAGCTCGGCCCAGCTTAAGTCAACTGACAATTTTCAGGCCTAATCTGAACTCCAAAATCCAAACCCAGGCCCATCTGGCTGAAACCATAACACTTATCTTCTAGCTTTGCTGGTAGAATCAGCCAGAAGCCCAAGTCTCAAATGCCTGAAGCTGTTCTGCCTCACTCTGCCACCTTCCCACTGCCCTTCATGAAGTCATCCTGGGTTATACTGCACAACAGGCACTGCAGGTGGAAGTCCCTCTGACTGCAGTGTGCTGGCTGTTACAAAAGTGCCTCACTTCTTGTAACTGTAGGGGCAGCACATTTTAAACTGAGCATGGCAGTTTTCCATCTAAGAAATAGTTTGCTACCATATCCATTGATGCTGCGCTTATCCTTCCTTCCTGTTTTCAGTAACCAGTTTTTTGCTAGCAGGACAAAGAGACACAGGATTCTCCTTGTCTTTATTTTTTGACTCAAAATCAGTTGTGAAGAGTTGTTCCTACTAATCTTCCTTAAGCTGGAGCATTAAGATCCATTATATGAACACACTGATACATTTTTAAAAATAAGATTAGATAAAATGTCAGTTCTAAAGAACATAGTATTTTAGTCCCATTTGTGTTTATTCTCTTTTCAAACTTACAACTTGTATAAACCCTTACTTTACTTCACTTCAATAAAGAACTTCAATGCTCTACATTAGGAAAACAACTCCAATGTCTCATCATGTTTTTGAGATTTTTCAAGTGGATTCAAGGAGTAAGGATCACCCTCAGATTATACTTCTGTATCGCCAGCCAGAGAGCACATGTGAAGGTAGACTGTCTCTACACTGGGTTGTAGTGCCTTAGTAAAGCAGCTACACTAGATTATTACTGTAGATGCACCAAGAATTTAATTTTCCAAATGAAGTAAGAGTTTTCTTTGAAAGGAACACATCCTCCTGGCTAGTTTCCCACATGTAAATGTAGTTGTTCAGTTTATCATCAGTTCTACAAATGTGGTCATTAGATTATGCAAATGGCTAATCTAGTCAGGTGTTTGGGGTTTTATGTTTTTAATAAACAGCCCCACACAACAGAAACGTTTCCAACATGACTGACCAGAATAGCCATGGGAAGGTGTCCATTTTCTGTTTTCAGATATGGAAGATACATTCCTAGAGGTAGAGAGCATATTGTTTATTCATGTTGTAGAGACCAAAGCGCATCCCGGTGGGTAAGAATCAGTTATAGTTTGTGAGCAGACTACAAATTGTGTCATGGGTTTGGTCAAGAGCAGCCTTGAGATCAGTCCTACAACTCCTCACAACTGCAAGAAATTTTCTCTCCTCACTGACAGGTTTCAAGCTCATGCAGTAAGCAACCTCAAAATAATTTTTTTAATTTGGAATATTGTGTCTGCGATTCTCCAAAAATTTGTTATAGAAGATAAATATTCTCAAGAGTTAAATTATTTCCTTGCTGGGAACCAGAACTTCAGTATCAAAGAGTTTACAAGGAAAAATGGGTTTTATCTGAACAGCAGCACATTACTAGAATGCAATTTTTTTGGAAAGCCATGTTACCCACAGGTAAGCATGTTTGTTTTGCTAAGACAGTGTCACGGAAAGGAAGAGGATATATTCTTATACTCAGCTTGAGACATCTAGCTTTGCCAGCTACACTCCCTGTGTCTCCTTTACAGTCAGACAACACAGAAAAAAAGTCCTGCTCTAAATTACCCTGAGGGCCTCAATTTTCTCACTGACTGCAGAGGCAGCCTGATGGACTCCCTGAGCTGTAAGATGGGATTTCAGTTTAATTTGCTCTCTGCCTAGTGCTACTTCTGCACAGACAGCAGCCTTTGAAAGCTATTGTATCTCCAGGCTGTATCTAACAACCTTCCATCAATGGCCTACAATGAAGGACAGTTTGAATGGAGTATTTTGCTTTACATGATGCCAAAGTTTTGTTCTTGAGATCAAAAATATGGACAGCCAAGGTAAGCATATGCAGAGTTCACAGGAATATTCATATGAAAACAGCTCAGCTCTGGGCATTTTGGACAATAGCCAAAGGATATGATCATCCCATTTTTATGTTGACTCTTCTGTAATGCAATTCCCAACTTAAATAGAAAATGTGAACAAAAAATCGGTCCTATACTCTTTCAGTTTAATTTAACCTTTAGATATTCTGTAGCTTCTAAAATTAGGTACTAGAGACTTCTCTTAACTGACAAACACTAGTACTGATAACTAAAAATAAAACAATGAGATGCAGTCATGTTAGATTATGAGGTGACTTTGGGAAACATACCAATATTGTACTTTCATATGTAACATGACATTCAGTTTTGAAACAGTCTTCACTAAACAGTAAATGAAAAAAATTGAAGTTGTTTTTGAGTATATAATTTATATATATAATATAAACCACAGAACCTCATTAAATTATTATGAGCAGGTCATACATATTAATAAACAATGTGAAATTTCTCCTTTGACCTTAATTTTCTGTAGAAAGGGATGAAATACTTCTGAATATTTCCATCAATTACCATTTTTCAGATTGTAATATTGAGCATTGCCTTTGAGGGGGAAAATAACACCAAGAAACCCCAACAATCCCAGTAGTCCCTCTCATATTGTAATTCACTAGGGAAACTTCAAGTGTTCTTTCTTTCATTTCACTCTTCCCTATTTTCCTTTATTTAAGGATTTTGAACATGTTTTCACTGAATATGGAAACTGCTTTACTTTTAATCACAATGATCT
>JAWWLZ010000139.1:30290648-30309647 GCA_035041345.1 Poliocrania exsul | reverse complement strand
TTTGGAATGTAAATTATTTATCACACCTAAGTGACTCCTAAAAATAACATTTCCTCTAGATACAAACAAAATTACTGCTGTTTTGGGGAGGATGTCACTCATCTTCCTATCAAAGATGGCCTTTCTTTCCTATCACCTTACAATATCACTGGCATGTGATGACACAAAAGCATCTCAACATTTCCCTATCAACACACTCTGTTACCATTAAGGGTGTCTCAGATTCCTAGTGGAATCCAAGTGGAGTGGACTACTGTTTCACACTAGGCTGTCTGATCAGCCCCTGCTATTGCTGTGAGAGAAAGGAGATTTTTTTTTCTTTTTAATCTCAAGAGCATGAACTGTATTTGTCTTCAATTAAATCACAATGTTACTGCTTATGTCTTCAACAGGCTTCCTTAAGCACTTCAAAATGTGAGAAAACAATATCTAAATTTAAAACAGAGAAAAAGAAAATTCATCTTTTGTTATTATTACCCTACAGTCAATTATCCAAGAATACCCATGGGGAGAGTGTAAACCTGATATAAAGCTTCAGTACCACAAGATTTATAGTACTAATGGATGTTTGCTGGAATGCAAAGCCCGGTACATACAGGACTGGTGTGGCTGTTTGCCATTCATTCTCCCAGGTATTTCTCACAAGTATCATTATACCAGACACTGATCATCTTCTCTAAGAGACCTCACAAGTTATTGAACAGCAAAGTAGATGGAGCACATGTTCGGGTGATATCTACAGCTGGGATTAATTAAAATTCCAAGAAAAGATATTTAGTCAACTCTAGACCTAGCATCTCAGATATTGTGTATTCTTAGGATACAGTCAAATATCCATAAGAAGTCATGTTTTCACATGTACCTCAGAAAACTTATTTTGCAGGTGTTTAGCAGCTACAGCAGAACCGCTTGCTTGAAGACAGAATCTGAGGTTCTCCACATGAACCATGGAAATAGCCTGGCACCAGAAGAGGGCTCTGCAAAAGCCAAAAGGCTGCGTGGAGCCTTCTAATCAATCTCAAATGCAGAGTACAAGGTGTATGCTGCAATACCCTCTTCAAGAAATCAGGCATCTTAATCGCTCTAGAGATGTAAAGCAGTAGCACTGAGTGCACCTCTACAGCACTAAATGTAATGACAAACTATCACTTCTCCCTAAATCAAGAGCTGGAACACAAACCTTTGCTCTGACATTTATTTTTACAACTAGTGGGCAAGGAAGCCACTAGTTCATAAGAAAAGCCACAAGAAAGCCTGCACTTTCTGACTCAATGTATTTTTTAAATATGCTCAAGCAAGACAGAATGCTTTCACTAAAGTAGGTCCATTAATGTGTAATCTTTAGCCTGCTTGTTTGAGAACCTCTTGGAAAGGTGGCTGGCAGTCTTCTGGAAAATGTCGTGGAAAAGGGTTGGAGAAGGCAATTACGCCTGGATCTCCCTTACCCAGGGTGAGAACTTTACACAACAATTAGATAAAGAAGAGCAATGCTGTGTGTTGAGCTTCTACGTAACATTTCCATCGGAGGGAAAAAATTGGGGTGAAACTCAGGCCATCTGAAATCTGAAAAATCTGCTGTTAGCTCAGGGTACTACATTTGCCCTTACATCTCCAAACAGCTCTTGCATGGAGTTAAAAACTTCTGCAGAAACACACAGGATGTAATCATATATCAAATCTACCTCACCTTGAGGTGTTTTTGTTTTTTTTAATTTGCACTAGGAAAATTAGAAATTCCTGTCTTTAGCAAGCTAATGCAAAGAGTGAGCCACAGCTTAAAGGGCAGTTCTGGCTGATACACATGATGAAGGTGTTCGATCCAACAGCAGCCTCCTGATGTGGTCTGTTCACTCTTTTCACTTTGTACCCATTCTGGTGATGGCAACTGCACTGTGCCACCTGAATTGATTTCTCAGCTGTATAATCATTAATGTGAAGTGATGAACAGGCTTTGATGACATTACATTTCAGTTTAGTATAATTGGAGCTAAGGTTTAGATTCATAATCTAGGCTCCTAAAGCTTCTTATTTATTTTTAGGAAATGGAACAGAGTGTGACTTGCTGAAGTTTTACAAATGTGTTTATCCAGCAGTCTGTAAGTAATAACTTTATATTATTGTTTTCTAAGCCAAAACTAAATAGTAGACAATACCTATCAATTAAAACAAAATACTGAAAGTTATCTGAAATGGAATACATCCCAGTTCGTTTACTATTTTGAAAACCGAGACCAGACAGAGCATGATATATATGCTCACTGAAACAAACAAACAAAAAAAAAAACACCCAAACCCAAAACCCAAAACAACAATCACAAAAAACCCCTCCCAAAAATAACAAACAAACCCCAAACAAGAGTTCATTCCAGTAATGAGAAATGGTTTAAAATGGAAAAACATTCAATTACTCTTTTTCAGTTACCAAGCCTCTAGCTAGTATTTTCACATCTTCATAGTATTCTTTATGCAAAAGAGTGAACAGCACAGTAATGAAAGGTTTTCTTACTGGTAAAAATGTAAATCATTGTACTTGAAGGCTTTATCTTTTAAAAAGTAAAATTAATTATAAGTTTTCAAAGTGCTTCAAATGCAATTCTTTTCCATAAACAAATGGTCTGCACGCAGTAGATATGAAATGTGTAAGTCACTACAACAGACTCACTGGAAGATACTGAAAATGGTAATTTGAGAAGTAACTTCTCATGAATTTGAGAAAGCTCTCTTTTTAATCTTCTTTCTGAAGTGTAACATGACTCCCTCTTCCCAAAGGAATGAATGATTAGTAGACTAACAAGTTGAGGGTGGAAGGGGGAACTGTGTGGGGATTTATTTCTATTTTGATTAGGTATGTGTGGCATTCAGGCAAGATCTACTACAGTGAACAATGACCATTTATTTCCCCTAAATTCACTTTTTTACATAACCATGATCTTTGAAAGCCTGTCATGATGGAAAGATGTATGTTATTTCACTTAATGGATATTCAATGACTGAATTTCAAAGAAACCACAGAGCAACAAACAAAAATGACCCCAAAGTCCTGTCAAGGATGGATAAGAGTCAGAGCTGGACCCCAGAAGGAACTGACATCACAGTACTGTACATGGTGAACTTGGTTTGTAGGTGTATGGTCCCCAGGTTTCCATTTTAGTGGTTGACTCTCCTTTGACAGTGCAGGAAAGGTAAGACATCTGATAACAAAATCTAAAGTGACAGCACACTGATTCAGTATCTGTGGGACCTACTACCACTTTCATAAGCAGCCAGACCTGCAGAATTTTATGACTTCATTTAGTATTTGAAGAAACAAAGCTTTCCCTAAGACTTCTTACCTGTCTCGAGTTTAATTATCCAATGGCAGGCAGGGCTTAAGGTAAAGTGAACTTAGCTTATCAAGGGTTTTATATAGTTCTGAGATGATAGTGAACTACAATTGGAATTGCTCTCAAAGTCATTTCTGTGCACCGAGATGAGTTGGGCAGACATCAAGGCATCAAGACCAACAATATATACCTAACTATGTAATTAGAAAGCTGGCACAGAACAGGGAAATGCTTCTGTTGTCCTATTGCTTAACTGTGGATAAGATATAATAAGGACATAAAGCCCTGATAAAGGCAGAAAGAGGTGCTGAATTTCTTTGGAAAAAGTGAGCAAAATATCTCAACCCTTATTATTGTGCAGTTTCCCAAATAATAGTTACAAATACTTATTTGTTGCTTCAAAACTGGCAAGTATTCACTTTTCTCAGGATAATTAAACTATACAATTATCAAAGTCAGTTAAAAGTAATTTTGTAAGGTTTTTTAAAAGTTTTTCAATTGTGTGCACTTTTATAAATATTATATAATTTTTTTCTCCTAAAATTTCAGATGATATAGAGATAAAAGGATTATGTACAGTAGGAACACACAATTCCACTTGCCCTGCCCCATGTGAAGAAACAGATTATCCTACCACTGTCACTTATTCAAGTTTTGGAGGAGAAAAAGCCATAAAATATTTTTCTGCAAAACTGAAGAAAAATCCAGAATATATCAGGTAATCTTGCCTAACACCTTGTATAATAAAGAAATTATCAATTCCTTTTAACCATGCTAAGAGAGCATATGATGAAAATATGAACTTAAAAATATGATGTGTGATATTAATAACATTGTCTGTGAGATAATATAATCTCTTAGACAAAACCAGTTAAGATTTATACATGTTCAAATATATTTATATAATATACTTAGATACATCTAAGAGTGTAGACAATAAAAAATAGTGCAATTCAAAAGTAACATTCTCAATTGCCTTCTATGTTCTGGATCTCTTATAACAAAGCTTTTTGAGCCCTTTTTCAATTAAGAATAAATAAAAATCAGGGTTATCAAACCTACCCACAATCCATGTGAGCAATGCATGCAACAGAGAAGACAAATCTTCAGCCTTCCACAAGTGAAGTCAATGAACAATCTAAACAGATGCTATATAAAGTTGTTATCCTTTTAACTCGTTCCCAAAGAAAGCTTCGTAAGCACTGAAGATCTAGGTTTTTCTGTAGCAGTAATGCCACAAATTTAATAGTATTTCCTATAGTTAGTAGAATTCACTAGTACTAGTATTATAAAAGTTATTTAGAAGATATTTTCCAAAAGTTATTTAGAAAATCTTTGGCATAATATTAATTCTTATGAGGTAACAGAAGATGGCTCTTTCTGTATGACTGAAAATACTACACAGTAAAAGAAAGTAGGTCTAACCAAACAGAAGATACCTTTTAGTGTGAAAATGTATCTCAACAGTATTGACTGCATCTTTTATCCAGGAGAGGCTGTTAAAACTTCTGTCATGCATAAAGCTGATGCAATCTGCATACTTGTAAATTCATAGATGTCATGTATGCTTATGCTTTAACCAAGCATGTATCCTTTACTGTTATAATAAATTGATGCCAGACTTCCTTGCAAACACAAGCATTATATATCCAAAAAATGCAATTATTTCCAGATTTTTATTGCCAGAAAGATACAATCTACTTGTCAAGGAGCATTTAACACATTTTCATAAACTGAATTGGCTCTTGCTCACAGCTGTAGATGTCAGCAGTACAATTATTCAGGCAGGTGCTAAATGAACTTGTAGTACACACAACATCAAAGGATGTTTATGAACAACTGTAGAAAATGTGGTTAACAGAATATTTATGAGTTTCATTGTCTCAGTGACTTCAGTTTTCTTACTTTCACACCATCAGTGTGCAAATGCTTGCATATGTTTACACATGAATAGGAACCATATAAATCATAGAACAGTTGGGATTGGATGAGAACTTAAATAGTCAAATGATGCAACCCCACCTGCAATGACCAGGGACATCTTCAACTAGATCAGGTTGTTCAGAGTTACGTACAGCCTGACCTTGAATGTTTCCAGGGATGAGGCACCTACCAGCTCTCTGGGCAACCTGTTCCAGTGTTTCACCTCTCGCACTGTTAAAAATAATCTTTCTTTATACCTGCTCTGAATCTACCCTGTTTCAGTTTAAAACCACTACCTCTTGCCCTATATCTGCAGGCCCTGTTAAAAAGTCTGTTTCAAATAAAGATTGAGAAATTGAATCTGTTTTTATATGCAAAAGATATTAATCCTGTGAGGACATTTTATCTTTGTTGATTATTTTATTGTCTGTAAACATCATAAGCAACCCAGTTATGATGTTAAGCAATTGATGTTATTCAATTAAGCAAGTTACCATATAGAACATTCCCCTGTTACCAAGCCTTAACCAATAGGAATCCAGCCCACATATTAATGAGTACATAATCTGAAATATAAAACCTAGAGATCTATTTATTTATGAAAAGGCAAGAAGGGAAAAGGTAAAAAATTATTGGACAGTTCTGCTAGCAACTCCATGACAATGGTAGGAGTCTTACTAACAGAAACTATGAGAATAAGGTTATTCTTATTAATCAGTGCTACCTGACTTGTAGAATTAGCACTCAAGGAGATAGAAGTGATTACTTTGTATAGAAAGCACTTTATTTTCATGAATATTGTTAATGAGCTCATTATCACTGTAAACCCAAAAATCTGTATCTGTTCACACTTCTGAAGAATTGTAGAACAGTTTGGGTTGGTAGGGACCTTAAAGATAATTTTGTTCCAACCCCTCCGCCAATGGGCAGGGTATCACCCACTAGACCAGGTTGCTCAAAGACCTATCCGACCTGGCCTTTAACAGTTCCAGGGACAGGCATCCATAGCTTCTCTGGACATTTGTTCCAGTGCCTCATCACCCTCATAGTAAAGAATTTCTTCATAGTATCTAATCTAAACTTATCCTCTTTCAGTTAAAAGTCATTCCTCCTTGTCCTATCCCTACATGTCCTTGTAAAAGTCCCTCTCCAGCTCTCTTGTAGACCCCCTGTATATGTTGGAATTCTGCTGCAATTTCTCCCTGGAGGCTTCTCTTCCCCAGGCTGAACAGCCCCAGCTCTCTCAGCCAATCTTCATAGGAGACGTTTTGATAACACTCGTCTAATTTTTCATTCAAAGACACCATCACTCTCCCTGAACAAAAAGCACACTGACAGATGTTGGTCAAAATAAACAGCCCTCCTGACTGTCTCTAGTGAACTGTATGTATTTGTCATTAGGCAAAACCTTGTGCGTATTGAGATTAAATACCATGATCTGAGCTACAAAATAACACAACAGCAAAAGGCCTTGACTATATCTGAGTTGCTTGGTAAGTGAATGTTTAGTATTTATTTATTACTAATAATTAATCTAAAAGTAATAATAAAAAACCCACCAGACTTAAAAAACTTGGGGTTTTTTTGTTTTCTCTCTCTTCCTGAATCAAAGACTATGTAGTCTTCTGAATAAAAAGCAGTATGTTTTATAATTTACTGGTAACAATCATATCTGTCTTATGGTCGGTTTTGATATTGTTTCCTGTCATTCCAGTAAAGAATTTGTGTATGGACAGCAGTTGAGAGTAAGAATTAAGTTTGGCACTAATTTATATCACACACAGGACTACAAAAATATTGTCATTTATGCAATTGTGAGGGGAGAGGGAGAACACAGGCAGGAGAAACAAGGAAACAGTTAAAAAGGCATAGAAGTAGGAAATACTTTAAGTATCTGTTTCACAGTAGAATGTCTTATGTTGTACTTGCTTTATTTAGAATTTTCTAAAACACATTAGTCTTCTTCAGTAAACATTCTTAAGAATATTAATTCTGTTTTCTTAAAGTAATGGATTATGTATATTGAATCTATTTAACACTTGAGGCTGGCAGGCTTTGTTTTCTTCCTAGACTAAACCAAATGCTTTAGTGACATATGTTTATTTTCTTCTATTACAGCCGATGTAGGTGGCCAGCTTGGATTGTTTTGTGGTGCCAGTATGATTACAATCATAGAACTGCTTGAGTATATTTTTACTAACTTCTGTTGGATGTGCATCTTTTTTCTGTTGAAGGCTCCTGAGATGCCTCAATGGAACAATCCAGCCCAGAACCAACCAATACATAAAGAAAAAGAGAGGGGAATACAAGAATGTTAGTGGCTTGTAGAAGTCCAGAACTAATTGGTTTTGCAACTTCCCTTTCTAAGATACAAAGGAGACACTAATATTTTACACTGCTCTCTTCTCTGCACTCTTATTCTCCCTTCTTCTTTTATTGCTTTAAACTATTTAACTGTGCTAAAAACTTTAAAGGGAGCACTTTGCAAAGTCTCACTTTCCTTGTCATGTAAAGAAAAACTCAATCTTTACTGAAAACTTTATTTTAATAAATTAACAACTTTTTAAATAACATAGCAAGTGATGCTGACACGCAACACAATTTTGCATTTATGACCTAGTTTTTCTCTTCTGTATTTTGAGTGACAAGAAATAATACACATATTATCACACACAAGTTTCTTGACCACCATAAAGGCAGAGCATTGCAATGCTGAAAAAACAGGTTCCTCATTAACAACCAAGTCTTTGCAAAGAGGTTACCACTGTTACATGTTCCAGTGAAGAATATGGAGTCTTTGTTAGCAGAATTAGGCATGTGCCTAAAAACATAAAATCTATAGTGTGCTGTTTGTCTGAAACACATAAAAAAATCTCATGAGTCTGTCAGCTACTACAGAGAACCATAGGGCATCTGAGTGGATGGCAAATGGGCAAACACAGGCCAAGTTCACTGTCATGAAAGCTCATATGTCATGAAAGACAATAATAAAGACTAAAGACTTCATCAAAGTCTTACTAAAAACCACTGATGGTAAGAATTTTCTGGCTTTGGTGCTGATTCAGGTTTCCTGAATGTTTATTCCTTTGAAAGTGTTCAGAAAAGGTTCTATAATTTCCTACATCTGTGTAGGCCTATAGAGCAGTAGTGGTTTAGTCTTATGTTCTTTTAAGAAGATGGTGGTGAGCAAATAAAGTAGAAAGAGTACCTACTAAACAGCCAGGTCTTTAAGTTTAGATGTCAAATAATGAAAATACTACCATTTGACCACTGTTTGCAACAGCTTCCTTTCAACATAAGCCCTAGGATATGCAATTCAGGAAATACAGGAAATGTTTTTGGTACTTAGAAAGAGATGTTTGATTTTTGTTCTCTAACTGCAGGCTCAAGAGACCTTAAGGTTAAATATTTTTTTTCTCTATTCTTTTTTATCAGTGTCACTTCACTTCTTTTGGGACCTTTCCCCCCTCACTATTACCAAGCACATGCACATTTGGCTCAGCAGCTGTACAAAAAAGGTCATTTTAACCCCACTGTTTGAGGTGTGTATTGGCCAACACAGAGGAAGAATGGAAAGAACAGAGCAAACACACTGTAATATCTCTCTAAAGACTTCTCCCAGCCTCAAATAGTTTGTAACTGTGGAATTCCTAAGCCAGAGAAAATTATGGGTTCGGAAGTAGGAATCAGGTATTATCTGACTTCTGGATAAAGAGAAAAGCAGGGGAAAGTTTAAACATAGTAATCTAGCACACTTTGCACTTCAGAAATCAAAGTGGTTTGTAGCAATCAATCAGAATGATTTGTTTGTTTTGTTTGCTTCTACTAATAAAGGCTAAATAAAAGAAAACTGGTATTGTAAGGACTAAACAAAACAAAACTGTTATTGTTTCTGTGCAAAAGTTGAAGTCAAATGAAGCACAGAATATGCTAAACAATGAACCAAAAAAGACACTTCTCAGAAAGGGAAGGTACTTGCATCATTGCTTAGTCTAACAAGATCAAAACAACTTTGGTTTACTCCACTGACTTTGGACAAGGATAGCTGAGATCACTGCTTGGTTACAGATTCTTCTAACATACATGGCAAAAGGAGCTCTGAAGAAAGCACAAAGACTTGTTTCACCTAAGGTCAAGTGACAGACTCGGGGTTTTTTTCAGCAATGGTTTCTGATAAGATTATATAAAGCATTTGATTCCCCAGCAAGTCTGCTGTGCAGCAGAGCAGAAATAAGGGTGCTTTTGTCTTTTGAGGTATGACTTCTATTAAGGCAACAGAATTTTAAAAAGTTTTAAGAAAATGTTTGGCTTTACTGGGTAGATAACAATGTCATATCTGTAAGGAGAGCAGAAGCAAGGTATTTTAACAGTTTGATCAGATCACATCCCAGTTTAGCATTGCTTTGCTATTTTATTGTTCACTTTTTTTTTTTAGAAGTGCACACCCAGGCTCCAAGTAAACATATTGGCAAGTTTTTCCCATTGTAATAGTTTGATTCTAAAATGGTAATGCTAGCAAAGAAATTAGTGACATGATTAGGAAAGCGCCCTTGGGCTTCTCCCAAGTTTTAGTCTAATATGCACAAAAAGATTCAACACAGCATTTTATGAAAAAACAAAATAAAAAGGTATTTTTAAATGCATTCTGCAGAAGTCATTGAACTTTACTTAATACTGTAGAGAACCTCATGCTGTTGCAGACAACATTTTCTGAAGAACGGAAGGAGGCAATTGATTCATGTGCATAATGACCAGTGTTTGGGAGCTCTGGATTTTATGACCATAGAGTATTGTTGTGTTTCCTTATTCATTATGTTCATTTTCAAATCCTTGGGCAGTAGACCTGAGTGTCAAATAGCTCCTGGTACAAGAAAGACAGCCTACCAGAGAACTTGCCATGAGGGATTGGGGTAGGGGAAGGTTGGAGTAGTTAAAGACATGCATCACACCTTTTCACAAGTTTCCTTAACTCATTTCCTTTCTTATTCTAATTAAGATATTACACAAGGCTGCTATTGCAATGTACATGGCAGACACCTCTACAGGAGTGCCAAAAAGTAAGAATTTATTCAAGGAGCAATTTTTTCCAAAGAGCTCAGGAAACAGGCCTAGCATTTCCTTATTTGGCAAAGCAAAATGTGCCCAGGATTTGGATCTGCCTGTCAGACAGTAGATTAATTCATTGCAGCATCTCACCAGTAGATGCCCCACTTACCTTAGGCTGCTGTTCACAAGCCTCCTTGTGCACAGAGTTTTTTCAGCACCTACTATGGAATTACTCATTATAACTGAAGATTATTTCCCTCTGATTATGATGTATGAGCTGGGGAAACATTTCAAAGGAGTTGCTGGCAAATCTGATGTTACTTAGCCTGAACTAATTGAAATCATCTTTGCAACACAATGTTTGGATTGATTTCTGAAGTAAACAAACAAACAAAAGTATACAGCCATCACCATTCTGTATCAAAATAAGCAGATCAAAGCCTCTCCTAAGGAGTTTATACAAGCCAGATGATCTAATGTTGCTTAAAAAGTGTTGATTAAGGTAAAATAAGTGTTTCCTTAACCCTCACCAATTCTTGAAGCTGAAACTATACAGGAGAAAAAAAGAAAAAGGTATTTCCCTATACAACCACTCAAATTTGAAGGTAGTTAGCTGTGCCTACTCCCTAGCCTGAATACAAGTTTTTGCACTGTGTGTGTCTGGTGCTGGCAAAACTCCAGAAAAGCAGCCTTCCTCACCTGAGCAGTACACCATGGCAGCATGAGACAGCTCCTTGGTTTCTTACAGTTCCTTTCCAGCTACATGGTAAGCCTTGCAGTTGCTCTGTATTTTGGAAATCCAAGCTGCATCATGCAATTCTAAAAACTCCCTGACCAAGATAAACCATAATGGTTCACCCATACTGCCTCTCAAAGTACACAGTGTCTCAGCAGTGTATATCCCTTATTCTGCTACAAACATTAGCACATCTTGTCACTCTAACTGAACCCAGGGTTAAACACATTTTCATGTTGGCAGTTGATGTGCTTATTAAACTCAGGATATAAGAAATATCTCCAAGCTCATATTATATTAATTACTTTGTGCAATGTTGAAACGTGACTGGTTTATAAATGATAAATTCTGTACTGATAGGATACTCCTGTAGGTCCAGGGTTAGCATCACATCTAGTTCATGGTGCTTATGACCATCCTGCACTGTTAACACTCTAGCACTGCAAAGTTGCTTTATCCACTAGAAGACCCTCACCTCTGCTGACTCTTCACTAGAAGCAGTCATTACAAGAAGAATAAAAGCTTCTTTAGAATGGAAAAACTTCTAAATGGCCATTCCCACTACACATACAACTGATGTCCAAAAAGGGGATCCCTACCTATCTCGTGTCTTAGGACAGAGATGCTCAGGGTGGTGGGTTTGGGGGTTTTTTTGTTTGTTTGTTTGTTTGATTTGGTCATATTTTAAGATCTTTTGGCATCAGGGCTGCTTTTACAAAACTGTAGGAAGGAGAGGTCCACACAAGTAGTTATTCTTTCTAGAAGGAAATACTAAACCCCTTCTATCTCTACAAAAGCATGTCATTTTGCAACAGCAAGCCTGGTTAAGTGTATATCTAGTTTTGCCTTGCTAATTGTGGGGAGTTGCTTGCAAAGAAATGATTCTGAGCCTTAGAAAATTTAGTAATACTTCCAATACACTTCAGGGTCCTTAAAGAAAAGAAGGTTTGTAGCCCACATTATAATTGTTAGCATTTCTGTCTACTTGGTGACACTTTCAAAATCACTCTCAACCTACCTAGTCATTTTAAGTAAAAGAGATGAACACTTAACACAGGTTGTGTCCCTTGTGGGTCTCAATCTGAGCACAGCATTGGGTTCCCTTATCTACTACCTATTTGAGACTTGGAAAATAGGTATACAAAGTAGGATTGATTAAATACCTGACTATTGCTGATGTATCCTTCACATACTATGAATCAGCTGAAGATAAGAAATAGAACAGTCACAAGAAGGAATGCTTTCGTGCAAACCTGTAAAAAATGTGGGTTTGTCAGGGTTGGATACATGTCACAGAACATGCAAGAGCTGTTCATTAAAAATCAAAATTTACTTTTAGTGTTGTTCAACTCAACCCATATACTTCCCACAACAATGACTCAATTCTTAGTGCAGTTTCCATAACTGATACTTTCAATAACTTTAGCCAAGACTTTTATGTAATCCCTTTTCTTTGGGTAACCAACAGATCTTTGTGTGCAGTAGCTGCAAGGAAGACATACTTAGAAGGCCTACTATGAGTACTGGGTAATAGGACTAGCCCAGGAATACTTTCCTGTTGGTCACCTGGTCTGTTACATTTGTAACCCTGAAAGACGCCTTAATGTTTCTAGTCACCCCCTGCAGGACTAGTATTACTTGTCACAGACTTGATGCAGAGTGTTGTGGAAATTTTCCAACCTGAAAATGCAACTTCAGACCATGCCCATGTAAATACACAGTACACTTACAGGTTGTACGTCCTCTAGTCTGGAAGTGTTACACCACATCTTTATCTTTTCCTGCAGTCTAAATAAATGGAATTTTCTGGGGTTGTTTTAGTCCAAACATCTGAAAAATGCATGAATAAAAGGGGCAAACAATGCCCCATATGAAATAAACCAGATATGAAAAAAAAAAAATGTGACTGGAGAAACATCACAAAATGTCTCTTCTAAGACTAATTGTAAGAAGCAGTTCACTGTTGAAACATGAAAATCAAGCAAACAGTAACAAGTAGGAGGGAAAAAAAAAGGTAATACTGTTACTGAGAGACCTACATAGTTATAGAAAAAAATCTTGAAGGAAATGAAGTCACATAGTACAGTATGGCACCATATTTTAGAGAATTCATTTGTCCTGAAGAGTAATATGGTAATTGCTCTTTTTTTTCCAGTTTCCCAGTTCAGACAAGTACTTGACTGTGTGGAGTACCTCACAAAACACAGACCCTGATCCAAAGGTCCTTCAGCTTTAGATAACTGTAAGGCACCTGTCTCGTTCCTCAATTCAATGCACCTGAATGTTTTCGATAAAGTTTCACATGGTCAGATAAGAAAGAAGTGTGGTTAGGTAGGCAATTGCTATTACCTTTTTTCTCACTCTTACTGCTTGCACAGAAAATTTTGATCTCTGAACATAAATCAAGTGACCTAAATAGGGAGCAGACAACAGCAACAGCACTGTCATAGGTGATGGACATGACTCTTAGTCTGCCTTGTGAAGGGAAACATGTTATACACCTGGTGTATGAAGAAGGGGGGAGCAGCAATGGTTTGAAATTCTGCTGAACAGCCCAGCTTTCTGCCACCCAGTTGTTCTGATGACATCTTTGAGTTTGCTCCAGCAAACACCCAACCAACATAAGCTCTGCTGGTGACACTAGCAAATACTGCATTATGATGTTTACATCTAAATTTGGAGACAATCTATTCATTCTTTATTGCTGATGCACTACTGAATTCTTACCAGCTGGCATTGCCAGATTCTGCAGATTTCATGGGAGGTTTTCAGTACAATAAGCCAGTAAGAAACTTCTGGCAGAAAACTCTGGAAACCAAGAACAGTGTAAGCAAATTAGTAACTGTATTCAATTTTCATGATACATCCAAGAGAGGAAACAATCTCTTTTTGGAAGAGGAAGGGGTATTTTCCAGCTGAAGAAGAGACTATTTCTCATGATGGTACGTTTCAGATCTTTGAGGAAAATTAGAAAGGCTGAGAGTGCAAACAGTTCCTGTGCTAAGGGAAACACTAGACTTTTGCCTTCTTTCTTAACCTTTGTGTCTTTCATAGCATCAAACTTCTTCTAAAGGTAGAACCTTCCACTGAATTTGCACTCAGTAATGGAATTCAGCTCCATTAACTAACTCTTACAATAAACACTCATCATATTCTCACAGAGTAAAGTCAACAATTACACTTCAGAATTCACCTGTATAATTCTGACATTTTTCCCTTGATAAAGAATATAAAGAATACTACAAACTGATCAGTAATTTACATGATTTCAAGACCAGATCTAGGATGCCTTGCAAGGAAAATATGCACCAGCTACTTATCAATATGAATGTCATTAGCAACAAAATCCTATGCAATAGTGCTTAGAACCACCAAAATTTTGGAGGGTTACATTAAGGACAAAATTTTACTGGCTTTTTTTTTTTTTTAGTCTCCCTGTCTTGACCTATAAATACTACATTTCCCAAAAGCTTTCTACCTTCAAATAACCAGCTGAAAGAGGTTGAGGGTTAGTTTTTGAGATTGTTCAGCAATCAGCTGCACAGAATGGCTCTCCTGCTGAGAAAGCTATTAGTGGAATGGATTTATATAATGCATGTGGAATGGATGCATTGGGCTATGTATTACCGTGGTAGTTTTGGCTTTAGTTTCAGCTAGGCCTCAGTTTCAGCAGGCCCAGAGAGTCGATATAGATTAGAGGGGACAAACATCACCTGACTTAAGTAACCAAAGAGATATTTCATATCATTTTGACATCAAAACCAAGTATAGGAGAAGGTGTAGGTGGTGCCTACCTCAGTCCCCCGATGTCTGGGTGCTGAGTGGACCTGCTATCCCCCTTGCTGGGAGGAGTGGGGCCTCATTCACCACTTCACAGCTGTTTGATTTGGGAAGTATCTTTTTTTTGTTGTTGGTTTTCTCCTCTCTTGCTGGGTACTCTTTGGTAGGGAGCTTCTTGGAGTGTTTTTACGAGCTGGGGTGGTGGAAGTCTGTGTTGTTTGGGTGGCCAACTTGGTGGGTGGTGGTGGTTTTCTTCTCACATTTGTATATATATGTATTATATCATATTGGTTTTAATTGTCTCTTTTTTGTATAATATAAGAAGCTTGCTATTTGGGGTTTGTTTTTTTTCCCTCTCCTCTTCTTCCCTTAGTGAGGAGGGTGGATTTTCTCTCCATGTTGGGCAGTGGGCACTTTGCCAGCTCACCCTAACACAATTACTAACAACAGATTAATTAAATAAATCATATACAGAACCTGATAATTAAAATAAATGCGTAGTTCACAGGCATCTATAGAAAAATATTTGCCCTAAAGAGGTGAACATCAGCAGAACAGAAAACAGATGCCAGGCAGCTCTCAGATCCATAAACCAAAGCAATTCCTTTGGCCATGCTTATAGAATTGGTTAGTGCCCAAATTCTGTCCCTCTTTTTCTTATTAAGAGTGAAAAAGTGGCAACATTGCCTTGTACTGGTTTCTTTGAGTGCTGATGGAAGAAAGTCCTCAGCAGGGACCAGATCCTTCAGCACCTCTCAAGGCAGTGTCCCTTGCCCAGGCTCCCCTGCACCCACCAAGCCACACTCCCTCTGCTACAGGGCCAGGCAGGTGCATCCCAAATGCTGCTGCTTGTGCAAGTGTCCAAACAATGAGAGAAACCCATATGAGACCTGGTGCTCAGGAAGCAACAAGTCTGCTTTCTGCAGCCTCCCGGTTATCTGTTCCACCTGCCCCTGCGTGGAGGAAACAGGCATCATTGAAAAAGCCATAGCAGTGCTTAAAGCTATTGCCTGACTCAGCTGTGTGCTGGGGGTGTGGACTGTTCCTTTCACAGCCTAATTTCCTGTGAAGAATCCTATTCCCCTGATTGCTACTGAATTGTTTTGCACCAAGCTGTGCACTGATAGAATTCGCTCAGATGTGTATCAGCCCTGAAGAAAGCTGCTTTTTGATTTTACATGGACAGAGAGCTTTCCAGCATATGTTTTTTGTTTAGGAGCAGGAGATGTTCCAGCCTGACCTAGTGACTGTGATTAGTAGGTCCAGTCACCTATGGATGTTTTCAAGTACAGTGAGCAAGTAAACCAGTTCTGATAAATGCAACCAAAATTTCAAATCTGCATTACTGAGATGCAAAGAAGGGAAAGGGAATTGTTACAGAAATAGAAGAGGGAAAGAAGCAAAGACTTCAACATCAGTCCCTCCAGTTCAGCCACATCCTCACAATTAAAGATGCAGCATGGTTTAGAAAATAAAGTCTAAATGAAAATTGAGGTTAAGCCTCTCACAAAGGTAGAAAACTGATCATTAAACCAACACTTTTCTCCAAATAACCTATTTTTTCAGCCTTGTAAAATTAGTAGTGGAAGGAAGCAATTGCTTTCAAATCCAAATATTTACCTGTATAAACAAAATTGACCTTTCTTTTCTTTCAGTGACCAAAGTAAAGCAGCAGTTACTTCCTTGGTGTCCCATAGTAGGAGAATTGAGTACCTCAGGAAAGCAAGTTCTTCCAAAAGCTGCTGACTTTAGATTTTGCAGTCTGTATGCCACTCTTGCTACTCTGTGCAAGAGTGTGCAGTACATAAACACTTGCACAGTTCAAGGTGCCTGTTTGGTCAGAGAGTAATTTCTCATCTTTTAAATAGGAGTATGGCAGGCACAGCAGAGAACTAACTGCTGCTAGTCAGGAGAAAGCAACAACTTAGCAAGGTGACCCTGTGTTTCTTCCCTTGCAAATACCTGCAAGATCCTGCTACCTCCAACCAAAAGCAAGCCTCCAGCACCTAAGGTAAGACCATTTGCCTTCATGCTTATGGCCAGCTACTTCCCTGTACCCTTTTGCCAGGATGGTGACAACAGGGGTAGTTGACAAGTTTCTAGAGGTGCACAGTCCTGCAGCCACAGTGAGCTCTTAGCCCCCTGTCTGGCAGCAGACTCTGCCTTGGGATTACAGACCAGATTTATCATAGAATATCCTGAGATGGGAGAGACAGGGATCATCAAAGTCCAACTCCTGGCCCTGCACAGCCCTGCAAATCACACCATGTGCCTGGCAGTATTGTCCAAACATTCCTCTAAATGCTCCTTGAACTCTTAATTCTATGATTCCTCCTCATTCCTGTAAAACGTCTGCATTCTTACAGATTTTCTTCAGCCATGGTCCATGTGTTTGTTTAATTCAGAATTTAGTCTGCTTCTAACAAGTTCTGCCTGTGTATTATATGCAAACTCTTCATCCTGCAGTAACATGGCTCATGGCCCTGCAGTCTCTGCTTGAGGCAGAGGTGACAGCCCAGTGAACAGCAAATCAGCCAGGACACTGAAAGACAACCTTCACCCTGCAGGAACACCAGGCAAAATGTTAGTGTTCATGTCATAGCCTAACAAACATAAAGTAACTCAGTGCCAAACACCCAAGTTCCTTTTTTCCAGGGAAAGTTTTATCTTCTAATTGTATATAAACAGGTAATAAACATTAAAACATGGTTAAGATAAAACCATCCAGTTTACAGTACCCTCTTTTACAGACTTCAATTTAAAAATCCCAAATGGAACAGGCACACTTCTTCTTCAGGCAGCTCCTGTTCCACCACCCCTGGATGACCTGTTTGATTTTGTAAATGTCTTTTTTTCTGGGTCAGGACAAAAGATAATACTGTTTCTTTTCCCCAATGTTTTATAGCACGGGATATTTAACCAGTTTTGAGTTACTGCCCAGGAAAACTAATGAACAAAAGAGAAGCTAAATCTAGTTGAGCAAATGCCTTCTCAGTATGTTTCTAACAATGAATGCTGTGGTGCTTCAGTGGGACACAGCTGTGCTGCATCCAGCAGAGCCACCACAGGTCCAGAGGAGCTGCAGGTCCAGCCTTGGCAACACAAGCCTCATACCTTTTGCAAGACTAACAAAAATTAGGGTTCAGCAATCCATCCCATCACTTCCCTTTAACTTTCAATTAAGAAAAGGTAGGATTTCCTTTTTTGAAGTGTTCATCCTGTTTTGTTATGATTATACAAAGTGATTGAAATGGGGGTTTTTTGATGTAGAGTATTTAACCCAGGTGGTATTGCAGTGAGACATGAAAGTTTTGGCTTTTGTTTTTGGTTTTCCAGAGCACTGTTTCATTATATGAAGAAAAAGTATTTCTATTAATTATGGAAGGAGGGAACTAAATTTTTGCTGTCATGGTGGATGACACAAAAAAGGGAAGTCCAAACTCTTGCACTGAAATGCTCTTAACACAGCACCTCTGACAACTTCACTGCCTTTTCCTCAGGATGGCACTCGAAGTCAGGTCTGAGTTTGAGAAGCTACAGGCAGATCATACACCAAGCAACTGCCATGGCTTTATCCTGTCAGCCGTGGAGAGCTTTCAAAGCCTGACAAAATAATCTGAACCTCTGTTAAGGAAACATCCCTTCCAACCATCCAGCAGCCACTCCAGCCATCACAATCACACCATGTGAACTGGGACCAAGGCTGCTTCACAGCTTCACACACCACACTCACAGTCAGACTAGCTTCCTTACCAGCTCAGCCACAGGTTTCTCAGAGCAGTCTCTGATGTCCAGATCCTTCAAATAATTTCATCATGGTGCCATAACTAAATAACAAATTAACAGCTTGAGCTGGTGCCTCAGACAGATCCCAAACAAAGGACACCCTGGGCTTTTATATCCTCACAGTCTAAGCATGGGAAAGTCTGGGAGTTGTTGTCTCCTGCCATGTCTCTGCGTGATTGATCCCCTGGCTGGGCCAGAGGTCCTCCTGCCCTTTGCTGTGCAAAGGGTCAGTGCCAGATCACAACCTCTTGCCTGAGGCTCTTGCAACCCAGAGCTCAACCTGCAGCTCTCACTGTAGCGGCACACCAAGCAACCTGCGCAGAAGGTATTCCTCAACACCTTTTTGTTTTCTGTTGCAATGTTCTATATAGATTGTATTACTGTAGCAACGGGGGGGGGGGGGGG
>JAWWLZ010000139.1:30276111-30290638 GCA_035041345.1 Poliocrania exsul | reverse complement strand
CGCCCCCCCCCCCCAGAAAGTAGCACACAGCAGCACACAGCATTTAATTACCAAACATAATATCATCTGATAGAGAACAGGCAGGGTGCTTCCATTAGACAAGAAGGAACACAAAAACTGGGGACTCACAGCTGTGCCACTGAAAGGCTATCCAGTCAGATTTCTTGACTGGTTATTGCATGATCTCTCATGTTGCAGAAGTTCTTCATTTTGCAGGTTCATTTTGGACAATATATTGAGCTTCCAAGCCCGGAAATGAGGAAAGAGTAATGAGAAAAGCAATCAGTAGTGTTTTGAAGTGTTTGGTTCCCTTTGGCTCTTTCTGATAGGCTATGGCACTCCAACAGTAATGTCTCCTACTGCTGCAGTGCTGTGGTGCCAGGAAAGACACAGTCAAAAATATGAAGTATCATAGTTAAAATGTGACATACCTGGGAATGCAAGAGACAAAGTAGATTGTCTCCCACTGTAATCTTGTATTTTCCAACTGAAAATACAAGTCAACATTTATCCACTGATACCACAACAGGAAAATTGATTGTGCCTAATAATGAATAAGCAAAAAACCTATTCTAGGACAGGTAAAAGTTGAATTTTTCTTGGCATCTTCCATTAATTACAGCTTGAGAAAAAACTGACGTCTCTATAGTTTTAACAAGGTATGTATACCAAACCTTAAACTCACACAGTGCAAGTTGCAGATGAGAAAATAACACTGCAATCTGAAACAATTTTGATCACTCTAGTTGGAACTCAGGTGTTTCTCTCCTGTCCCGAGCTGTACCCTTCCCTGCCAATAACTGTGCTCCTAACATTGTCCATACATTCTACATTAAACAGAAAGGGACTGCAGGGACAGGGACAGGAACTAGAAGAAACTGCTCAGACTCCACACAGTGCCTTCATCAATATTACTACAGTATTAGTGCACATGTATAGGCCTCATGAGTATTATCTTTTCCCCTGCACACAGGCCCGAGCAGCAAGGAAAAGAAGAAAGGCGGCATACAGAGAGATAAACTGTGAGATTGTGTGTGTGAGTGTGTGTGTGTGTGCATGCGCATCTATAAAACTGCCAAGGATAGGATCATGTAGGAAAGGAAGGCCGTGTCAAAAGGGGTGTATCCTTCTTTTGTGGGCAAGTTTCTCAACCTCTAGACCATTATGACATTGCCCACAAACACCTATAATGTGACAGAAAGCAAGGCTTTGGTTCCTTGTACAGGCAGTTGAAGCTCTGAATGATTCACTATGCCCTCTGCTGAAACAGGTTACTTACTCTTCAAGCTCCTTATACAGGTTTTTGTTGGAAATCAGATTGTTTCAGAACACTTTGCATAGGAAAATTTACACTTATTGACTAGCACAAAATATCTGAAAATAACAACACAACTGTCTGTCTTTTCTTTCCAAGAGATTCACACAGTGTTTAGGACTTGCAAGAAATAGACATGCACTTCTTCACGCTTAGTACAATTTCAGTGTGATTTATGAAGATGGTTTATTTTTCACAGTTAATTACAGCACTATGCTCACATTGACATAGGAGCCAAAGCTAGCAATACTGAACTCAAAGTTTTATTTCTCATTTCAAAACTGTGGCTGTGCAGTTTTTCTGGCTCATTTCTGTCATTTTAAACAAAAGTCAGTCGTTTGAGCACTAGACAGGACACCACACTTATCAAAGTGTAAAATCAATTCTGAAACACCAGAATGACCCTAAGAACCTATAATATAAAAAAACTACACAGGCTTCCTGGCTTCCTGCCAGACGTGTCTAGCATCTGAACAGATATATGATCATCACACAAAGTTGTCTCCCTTGAAAGTACAGTTGTTTTGTAGCATTGAATCTGCACTAGGTGCATAACCATCTCTGCAAAAAACAGTAGCAAAGACAATGACAATCTGACTGCTGGATATGGGGAATAGTCAGGAACAAAACCTTTATAAAGGAGATTACACAACTTCATTCCAGAATAATAATCACAGTATTGTTCTTACATTCCATAGTTGTCATTATCTCCAAAACAGTCACATTAGCAAAAAGACCCGTTGATTATGATGAAAATGAACATTAGCCTTTTCCTGCTAGTAACAAAACAAGAATTGGTGAAGACAGCACATACTGTTGCAGTTTTTCCACAACTGTCAGCCAGAAGTCTGAAGAACAGCAGAAAAAAAAATAGTGCCTTATATGTACAGCTATAAATTGGGCAACAGAACCTTTTTTTTTTCCCTACAGTTACATTAACACAGCTCTGTTTGCTGGCTTATTACTTGCTCCCACCTTATGGTCAGGTGGGTAGATGAAATGACAAAAGTTCTGGATTCTCTCCCTCAGGAAAGAAAGGATCTTGTTATAATAAAAATGAAAATCTTAACGTAAAACAGGACTGTAAGTCCAGTAACTTCATTTTACCTGGAGACGATCAGCCAACAATGACTGACAGAACTAATGTACCATTGCCCATAAGCTCCCATTTGTACCACAATGCTGGCTGATGACTCTATGGAGAACATGAATGCCAAAATCTCTGAGTTCTCATAGTGCTACAACATGAAGACCCAACTTATTTCCCTCCTTTTTAACATACAGTGGCTCTGGAAATGCATTGAATAACCATTTTAGAGTTTGTGACAATACATGTAAAGTATTGACCTGTCTGCATGATGAATGAAAACCAGATTTTAGGATACAGATGCCTCAGGCCTTGCTCTGGCTCTGTGAAGATACGTGTTACTGACAAGGCTATTGAAATTTCAGAGTACAAGAGTGTACATTGCAGTGTACAGCTTGACTGCAGTACACTCAAATGTTTATTAGCTTTAACTACAGTTTTGCTCAAATAAGATTCTGGGGCCTCCAGCTTCATCCAGTTTTCATTCATGCCAGATGCAATCATTTCCGTTCCTATTTTCTTCTTGTGCATATGATTGTCTTTTAAATGTCAGTTTGGAACTAGTCAGATATGGTTTGTACTAACATCTACATTAAACACCATAAACAAGTCATAAAAAAAGATCTCACATAACCTTATTTGTTTTGTCTTCATGTGTCCTTCCTGGAGGATGTCCTTTATAGAGAAGGACATTAAGGTTGGAAAAGACCTCTAAGACCACTGAGTCCAACCATTGACTTAGCACTGCTGTGTTCACTGCTAAAACATATTCCCAAGTGCTGCATGTACATGCTTTTTGAACACTTCAAGGGATGGTGATTCCACCACTTCCCTGGCCAGCCTGTTCTAATGACTGAATACTTTCCAGTCAAGACAT
This sequence comes from Poliocrania exsul, assembly GCA_035041345.1. Classification (NCBI taxonomy): domain Eukaryota; kingdom Metazoa; phylum Chordata; class Aves; order Passeriformes; family Thamnophilidae; genus Poliocrania; species Poliocrania exsul. Next base: position 30,287,359 of record JAWWLZ010000139.1, on the reverse strand, counting down.
TTTTGAGATATTTCTGTACGTAGATATTGAAATGAGCATCTCATACATTGTTTATTGTTCTATTAAGAAAAAAACAAACAAACAAACACAAAGTTATGTGCCCAGAGGTTGTTCCTACCAAGCACCAAACTGGCATTTTGGAAGGCAACTGCACTGCCAACTTTAAATCAGCAGTAGAGTCTCAGAGTCCCCTGCATGGCCACAGCACAAACACCATCATAAGCCAATTTCTCTTGCCTATCTGAATTCCAAGGAATGCATATGATCCAAAAGATTACAAACAGCTTAGCATTCCACAATTTGCAATTTCATGGCTGCTTTCCCCTTCTCCTTGCTTCAAACTTTTTTTCTTTTGGCAAAAATACTAAAATAATATATGTGCATTTGTAAAGACCTTTGAAACAGACTTTGGCAATTACTCTGTCTCATTTTTCAGCTACAGAGCTTGTACTGAAAAAGCAAATGACTACAGTGAAATAAAAGAGGCAGTAGAGCCCACACAAAAGAACCAAATACCTGCAGAAGTGTTTAACTGTTATCTGAGAATAATATTGAACCAAAGTATAATTTTAGTAGCTGAATGCAGCATTTAAGTGAAGACCAGTTTTAGTAACAGAAGTGGTTAAGCACCTGCCTAAACTGTACTAAAAGCTCCTATATGAACACAATATGTGCGTATCATTCTAGTGCTTTAAGAAATTGGTTATGTTACAGTGTGGCTTAACAGAAGCTTTAATATTTTGAAGTTATTAAGAAGGTAGAATATAAACTCAGAGCATTATCTAAGTTTTCTGGCATGCCATCTTCCATCAGCTTGAACTGTCATACAGAACTTCAGTTTCTTCAGTGCTATTTGTGTTAATTATATCAATACACAGCCACAGCTGTCACAAATCCCATGTCTTTAGGAGTCACCATTAAAGCTGCCATAAACTTGATCAACTTCAAATCCAAATTGCTGCTGTGTATCTATTCAAGTGAGGCAATCTCTGATGGTGTGCTGGGATGTGTTGGTGTCCGCCAGTGAGGAGATAGAGAAGAAAGTATGTGGCTTCCTCTCTTCATTTCCCATTTCCTAATGCTTTGGTTGGTAATGTATATCCTGCTCAAAGTGGATGGCTAATAATTTTTGATTGTTAAATATTGTCCAAGACTTTTAAAGGGAGATACACATTTTTGCAACCTTGTCTATTATTTTTGAAGCATTAATACAAACATTTTGAACACTACTTTAATCGGAGGATATGATCCATTAACCTGAATGCATGAGACTCTGGGACATTTGCAAACACTGGAACAATGATTCAACGACTTATTTAAATTTGGACTGAAAATTAATGGAGAAGATACCTGTTTCACATCAAGCAGTGACATATAGTCTTGTACCAAAAGAAAATCACAAGATTTCTGTAAGTCAGTGGAAAAAATAATTTATTGCAATTTCTTTTGCACATTAACATGAAACATTTATACGTATATATTCTGTGCTAATAAGGTATACTAGATATACACAATTTTTATACACGAAGTAATTGCACTATCCTATTTTATAATGCAAATATTCAGAAATTATCAGTCAGATAAGAACAGATATTATTCACATAAAAATGCACTGCATATTGAAGTAATGGAATATCTATGCATCTGATACATTGTTGATTTTTACTAACTGTATCAGTTGATAAAAGACACTATGTCCCTTTCCAAGCTTAACAGTTCCTTTATTAAGCCATGATGCCTAGAATATTACCAGGTCCTCCCAAGGAATAAAAGAAGATCATTTCTGAAAATTAGAGAGACCAAACCAAAAAGCAACCATGGCAACTATGTCCTGACAGCATGCCTTTCAATACCAGGGGCTCCATCAGACAACAATCAATGCACTACAAGAGGTCTAAAATTGTCCAGCAATCTATTATTAATATGACAATTTAATTTAGTTCATATAAATCAATGAGAAATACATTGCAAGTGAACAGCATTTCAGTAGAAGTACATTGGCACATGCTTCAAATGGCAATATCAGAAAAACAACTGCCCCCTTTCAATACAGATGTTTACAGAGTGTCTACAAAGGGAAAATGCTGGATGATACTAAAAGAGAAACCCTTTTCTAACCAGGAATTTACAGTGCATCAAATGTTATTCACAAAATGAAGGGGAAGCATGGTAATAGCAGAACTAAATCTGATAACAACATTTATACAATCATTTTCATAATGCTGCTTTAGGTAATATTTTTAAAAATAGTTCTTTAGGTTCATTGTTCTGCCCATCAACTGAAATACCTATCTTTCCAGAAATGTCATCAATTCACATAACCACTGTACTTCAGAGATGAAGATGAAGATGTGAAGCATTAGATTGGTTAGTTGTGGCGTGCATTCTCACACAGTTTCATTCAATATTATCCAGTGGTAGGAAAGGCCACATGACTGACGTGCAAAAATGCGTATCAAAAAAGGAAAGCTTTAAATACATGCTCATAGCAGAAACATAACAATACCAAACAATAAGGACAAAAATTAGCAAGCAAGACTGGAGAAAAGTGGTAAGTATGATTTCAGGAGTAGGGCAAAAGACAATGGTACTGCACGCAATGGGAAATAACATCCATAACTCAACCTTACTGCCTGGTACCCTATTTGGAGACCGTATTGCACCCTATCCAGCGTCCTCTTCCTCTTCCCTCAGCTCAGAAAGCATCTTGCTTTGTTTCCTTGAGTGCATGGAAGTAGAATTGGAGAAATAAGGAATTTTCTTTGAAGCAGCAACATTGCAGGTTAATGTAGTGACAAAATACATTTTACAATTTGCAACCAGTATCAGTAAATAAAACAAAGCATAGGTAGTGCATGTATTTCTTTCATATGTATTGTATGCAGGAATGTAAAAATTCTTACATTCCCTGATGAACTACCACCTCTGAGATACTTTAATTTGTTCCCATCAGTAATGTAGGAACAGGGCAGAAGAGAAAGCTATTTGAAAGTGGGAAGGAAGGAAAATTGCAGCCAGACATCTGAGGCTCTCTGCAGGATTTATTTTTTTACAACAAATCTGCTTCTCAAATGAGAAGCTTCAGCTGAAGCACTGTTAAAATAATGAAGATAGTAATAATTAACCTTATATCATGCAAACAAGTGGATGCAAAATGACTAATTGGTCACAGTTGCTTTTGTTCTACATGTATTTCTGATGCAATTCTATATTTAGCTGTACTGGTATCATGGAAGATGTATCTTAAGTGGAAATAAGTAAAGGAGCAGCACTCCAAACAAACACTGTCTTGTCAATTCGGTCTTCCTCAGAAGTAACTGCTCCACATGGTGACTGGTATTAGAGAAGTCAGCTTAGGAACCAAGTTTGACTCATGCTGAACTGCTTCAACCCTGTAAGTTTCTACAGGCCTAGCAGAGCAAGGGCATATTTTAAGACTTGGTTTCACAACCATGTATTAATTATCGGTCTTCAGGGTAAAATATTATGCTGATAGATTTGCAAATGTGCTAGTAACTCTAATGGATACAATGAAAATATATCATTAAAGTGCATCTATTCTAGAGGAAGGATATTAGAGGTAGAAAACTTTAAAGTAAAAGCGTAATCAGAAGAAGTATCTTCAGGATGATTTAAGAACTGTTTTCATGCTTACTTCTATAAGCCACTTCTTGCAATATTCTGGAGTGCCTTTTCAGGAAGTTTACCATATAGTTTCTGAATATATGTTAACTTACCATATTTATTGTTATAAACAATTTCCCTGAAATTAATGGCACTGCACACAATAATACTTTAGCATCCCGAAAAATTTCTGAAAAAAACCCCCAAGATTACATCCTTGCATAAAGTGAAGTGATTACTTTGAAGTAATCTAACATAAAAAGTTGGTTATCTGATTTCTGCTTTTGGATCACAACTTGCGCGCAGCCTATAAAGTGCCAGAAAAACCCAGGAAAGACTATCTTCTCAGGAGAAAATGCAAATAGTTCAGAAAATCTTAAAGGAGTAGAAGTCAGTGCATCTTTTTGTGTACAGACAGATGAAATTGTGCAGGGAGTGAAAAATCATTATAAGATTAGAAGATTATATTCTTTCATTTTTCAAGATCACCTCTGGAAAAATGATTATCAGTTCACATTACCAAATCAATGCATCTTTCTTATCTTCTATTCTCCAAATCTTAGTACAATTTAGAAAAGATACCTATGATGGGAGAAGTCTTTCTCTCTTTAAGAATTATACCTGTATCTGAATTTCAGAATTAACAAAACCTAACAAAATTAGATTTTTTTCAGTGTGCTTAAACTGCAAGTCTTAAGTGCTCCTGAAAATCACATTCACGGTATTTTTCTGTCAGGTTTATTCCTGCCCCCATATCTCCCTCTACAAAGCTCGATTACTAGAAACAGTATTAGCAAATATCTCTCAAGACTGCTGTGAGGACTAACAAAACCAACTGTTGTACAAGATCTCTGAAAACAAATTGCAATATTTTAAATCCTAAACTATCTGAACCTTATATTTGTATTAAACATGTCTGAAGCTGAAACAAGGAAAATACCCATCTGACTCAGTACCTCTCTGAAATTTACATTTCAAATTACAATGTGCCCTGCTACAAATGATAGGACATTTATAATGCAGCAAAAAAAAAAAGCAAAAGGTGTTTAATTAAAGTGTATTTTAAATACAAATATAGATTTGAAATAATGATAGTCACATGACATTGTTATAGTTGGCATTTTGCCAGCTTAAACTGTAACATTCTTTATAGTTAATCTTGCTGTAGAATAAGATTAGAAAAGTATTCTCAAAAGTGGCACCCAGAAGTTGTAAGTAATACATCCTAAAATGCAGAGTTGAAGAACAGGCTCTCCCTTGAAGTTTAATATGAGGGGTTACTATTGGGAGTTACTGTTAAAAAGTCATGATTCATATACTTGGGTGCCAGGGGTAATAAATCGGGATTAGATCTCCTGAAAAGCCTTAACAGTTTAACAGCCTAAATTTCATTTTCAGAAATACATGAGTATTCAGACACATAATTAATTTTCTGTGACTTACAAGAATTATTTCAGCCAAGGTAATTGATGACTCATTATTTTCTTTAAGTGTATTTTTAAGATTAAATACATTAGCTTAAAACTCATCCTTTTTGTATTACTTTAGGGCAAAATTCAAGCTGTGTAAATTACTTTTACCCTTTTCTTCTCCCTGTTCACAATGGGTGGAATTTATGCACCTGCTCAGCTATGGCAAAGCACTGGCATACTGTAACCTCATTGTCTGTTTGTACTACACTTACGAGACTAGATTTCATTGGCTTTTACTGAGATTTGGGATAATGTGTCTGGAATTCTGAAACTGAGGCACCAGCTAAAAGACCACTCAGTGCCTCAAGAGCTTTACCCTACATCATTTTGAGAAGAGGATTTAGACTCCTATGTCATTTAAAAGACATAGTTTTCAACTTGTATATTTCTAAAGCAAGACCTCTACCATGCAACAGTCTCTGAACAAGTGGATTCCATCAGGGGTTAACAGACCACCATAAACATCACCTGTGAACCTGCTTGCAAGTAATTGCTGGACTGCTGCCTAGGTATTTGAAGGCACATTTACTCATTCACCGTGAGAAAGCAAATGGTGAATTTTGAAGTGCTGATAACCAGACATGTCAGCTAAACAGAAACGGACATTATATTGCAAAGTCTAGTACAGTGGATAAATCTGTAAGAGAGAGATATAAATATTTAAACACTTGGCATTCCCTCAAGGACTTTTTGAAATCAAAAGTAGTCTTTCAGGAACTGCACAAACTGCAAAGATAAATAATCAAGGACTCTCAAGTGCTGTCAAGATAGTAAATGTTAATGAACTAGTGCTGTACAAAACTTTTCATTTTTGTTAGGGAATATTTAGTTTCGCAAATGCAAATGTATCTCAGTGGTTTAGATTACATTTGTAATGTTTATGCCTTGTTTGAAAAAAAGAAATTACACTCTAGTTACTCATACCTCTGTCTCTGTACTCTTTCTGGACAAAAACCAAACCTGCATTGGTTCTTTTTTGCCTTTCATAGAAACCGGACCCCTGTACTCCAGGTGGAACTGAGGATCTGAATTTTCTGGTGACATAAGACACCTGAAATTGAAAGAGAAAACATGTAAATATATGCACTACGCATGCACATCACACACTATCTAAAATATTAAACATACTACAGATATGTGATCAAATTATCAAAATATTCAAATCTATCCCTAGATCATTATATTTGCATACTGATTACTGTATATCATAATGCAGTCTGCCATACAGTTTCATGAGAACTCACATACTTAAATAATGGTTGCAAAGTCCCCTCACTTTCAACTCCAAAAATGCTTTGATGTTATGCTGACAAAGTGATTTCTTCTAAGAGGTGAACACTAATAAAAATAATACATCACTCACCTGTAAGTATATTCAGAGACATTGATCTTTCCCTTTTCTCCAGTAGTTTCTGTTCTGCTTGTTAGATTGACAGTATTTCCAAAGAGACAGTATCGTGGCATCCTTTGACCTATGACACCTGTGACTACCTCCCCAGTATGGATTCCTATTGTTATCTTTAGAGAGAAAAAATAAAGTTTGAATATTCAAAATTATTGTAACTAGTCTGATGTTTCTGACTAAATGCAGGTAATATGCCATTTATATCTACTAGAGTTCCAATGTGCCATTCGTACTTTTTCAAATCTTGAGTTTTGTGGGGTTTGCCACGTTTGTTTTTTTTTTTACTTTAGTACAGTGTCATGCCTCTGCCTTCCACATGAAAAAGCAAACTCCATATTTTTCCTGCATGCATCATGCTGTTACTATGTACTGTGAACTTAAAAAAAAAAAGGTGGGAAGAGAGGCATACTCTGCAGGTGTGTGTTTAATGAGTACTTAAAAGGTGCAGAAATGGATGGCACAGGTCAAGAAAAAAAGATGTTTCTCAGATGAAACATGGTATTTTGTGCTTAAAAGCTCAAGAGATGGGACAGGGATTTGGAGAAGCTCAGCCTTATAGCATGTTACATTTACTGTAAAGCCCCAAATCAAACATCACTGCTTTGCCCAGTGACAAAGTGAAGTACACAGCTCTAAGCTAGGTGTTAGAACAGTAACATGGTTACTGTTAATATGCATCACTCATTAATCATTTTGCTCTCCCAGCCTTCTGATGAGGACAGGTCAATGCAGCTTGCCCAGTTCTGTATCAATGCCACAACATCTTCATAAAATCCCACAATGAGTGCATTTCCACTAATATGACTGGTGTCAGTAATCAGTGCTTTAACTGCCTATGGAACTGTACTTTTTATTGCAGTATTTTCTCACGTTGACATGAGGATCTCAGGCATGATCAAAAATATCAGTGAGGGAACAGATTGTACTTGATGCACAATAGGAATTTCTTGATTAAATTAAAATGATCAGACAAGAGACATAGATGATATGGACCTGATTTAGTCCTTTAAAAGGTAAAGCACAATGACTAGATTTTAAGGTTTGGGAACTGCATGTCACATCTACATGTGACTTTTCATATTATTTGTGGATATCAGTCTCAAAATCTAGCAATAACAAAACCTGCATTGACTGGGACTAGAGCATTATCATATTTCACAGATGTACCATCCTATCAAAGAATGGGTTTTTCATTCATGCCCACGTTTACTAACCTGTACAGGCTCTCCATCCACTTGAACTTGGCCTGCTATTTCCATCATATCCAAAGCCAGGTGGCAGATAGATCGTGCATGATGCATGCAAGGCTCTGGTAGACCACTCACTGTCATGTACTTGTCCCCAACTGTTTCCACCTAACAAGACAGATATTTTTCAATTACTTTATTATCATGGCCCTTAGTGTATTAGAACCGATGCAGTACTTCCTTCAAGACTACTTGTCCTTTCAAATAGTTTCCCTTTCCTTTCATCCAAATCACCCTAACTCCTGTCATCTCCGCTTTTTATTGAAGAGAAGTTGTAGTAAAACCACAACGTAACAAATTACAATGACACTGTGATTGTGTAAGCCTGAGCCTCTCTTCTGGTATCTTCTGAATAAAAGTGAGCTCTATGTTTGTTTTGACTCATACTCTTGTTTCACACAGTACAGGACATAAAATTAATTAGTAAAATTTTAGTAAAAGCTGGGAATGGAATGAACTTTATACATATAAACACACAAGCATACACATGTACATATATATGGTAGATATAGATATATATATCTATCTATATATATATCTGCATCTCTCTATATGTATTTACCCACCTGCTACCAGCCACATTTGCAACTACACCCCATTCCTAATGAAGGAATGAAATTCACATTGAATAACTGAATAGCAAGTTATAATTTACAACTAGGAAACCCAGGTATATGACTGAAAAACTTAAAGCACAGTGTCAGAAGAACCAAAAATGGCTTGTGTAAGTACACATCTGCTAAATGTGGAGGGAGATTTATATATTCACATAATGAACTGCAGAAATCCTGCTGAGAACTAAGCCCTTTATGTTCATTCACACATCTAGAGATAACCAACATAATCTTCTTTAGCTATCTAGTATCAGGTAACACAGTTCAAAGACTGAGAATATAAATAATTTTTTTAAAGCCTAAAATCCAAAGGATGGAAAAGACTGACACAATAGTAAATTATTGAAAAGTAACAGATTAGATACTTTAAAAATCTTATGCTTACCTTATAAACAAATGGATTCCTTCGTGAATCAGTCAGAATATCAAATCTTGTGTAAAGATCATTTAAAAGATTGACAATCTTCATGGCTCCCTCTCCAGAGGCATGTTTACTACAAAAGGCATTGAATCCAACAATGCCACTGAAAAGAATGGTGACATTGTCATACCGCTTGGCTGGAACCGGACGCTTGTGTCTCAGCTCATTTGCCACTGATGGTGGTAGAACAGAGTACAGTAATCTAAACATGTAAGAAAAGAAAGGCACAAGCAAAACAGAGGGAATGTGGAGAAAGATTTTGACAGCAGTACTCTTCAAGTATTACCTTTGCACATCCCATAGGGTTTACAACATACTCCCATCATCAACAATACAAAAAATGTTTATGGAAGAATATGTTATTTGGGAAACAGGAGCTGATCTACATCAGCATACCTAAAGCCATGACATTTCAAACACACACTAATACATCTAAATTACCAACAAAATGAGACATACATTGCTAAATCTTCTGACATGATCTGTTAATAGTGTCTTGGATCACGTTTACTAATTTCTGCCATATTCTCAGTTCATATAATCTAAATTTTGCCCACAGAAACCATAAAAACTGCAAAAAAGACCATAAGGAGATCAAATACTTTTCCACCTCTGATCAATTAATCAATTTCTAAATGCTTCCTTTTCTGCTTAGCATGCTGATTTTAGGATTTATATTGTGCTTTTTTAATTAATAGTCTATATGACATATTAACACTTGTTCATATTATAAATGATGCAAATAAAATCTAAATCCCACACACAGAGTTTCACCCTCTTTTCATGTGTATTCCTTCAACTTTCAATCTGCCATCTTAAGGTCTATTTCCCTCCAGACACAGCTAAGTGGACAAGCTGAAGATCTTTGACTGTTTCACAAATCTTCAACATCATTTTGTACACAGCCTCCTGCACAAACCCTCATTAGCTGCATTTTTGGCAAGTTCACTACTGCATGAGTTATAATTAGTGAATACTTTTGGCGCATGATATAGTAACTGACACTGTCTGTTCCAGCAGCTGCCAAGAAGGCTAGAATTCCTGGAGATAAAATGACTTTACAAAGCAAGTCAACAGGAATGAATAGAAAAAATACTTTTTAGGCTTCTTTCTGGTTCTTCTGTCCACCCCTTTCAAGTATTTTTAAAATAATTTCCATTACTCATACAGAAAAAACCCCTGTCCATAGAGAGATGGGGACTATGTTTTATATACAAAAGTCAAACACCATGCTACTTTTCACACAAGCTTTCACTTATCTGCCAGTCACCACTGAGCTGAGATGCCACAGACTAATGCTATGAATTGACTTTACAGTTATCTGCAGAAATGGATTTGAACATATACTCTGTGTGTATATATATGCACATATATATGTATATATATAATGCATATGCTGTATTATTGTCATGTACTTATATCTGAATAGCCCCACATTCATTTCTACAGGTAACTATAAAATCAAATTCATAGCATTAGCCTACTGCAAAACTTCAGCTCTACACAGATATGTAAGATATGTTTTTCTGTTCTATTAACCTGTGAGCATGGCAGTCCAGAAAGACAAACGTCAGTTTACAGAACTCTGTCAAACAGCAGCATTTGGGCATTCATCGAATTCACCTTCGCTAAAGTTTCCAAAACTACTGTTTTAGGAAATTGACAAATCAAAAAGAATTGTCAGTTCACTTCTTATTATGGCCTTTATCAGGGAGGGAGCCATGAAAACACCTGTTAGGCACAGGATGACATTTGACAGTCTAAATAAAGAAATAACCTATAAAATGTTCTTTCTTGACTCCAAAATTACCAGCCCTGGTTCTCTCATACATTCCTTCCAAGATTCTGCTGTTTTTTGAAGGCAGCTATGAATAATATATTGCTTTGAGTGTTTCAGCTCAAAATCGGGATTTGGTTCTTACGTGTCAGTCTTTTTCTTTTCATCTTCCAGTGCACGCAGTGTGTGCTGCAGTCTGTCAGTGAGGATCTCAAGCTCTTGAGTCAGTTTATATTCCTCTCTGAACTGCTCTCCCAAAAGAACCAGATCACGGGTAGCATCATGCAATGGAATATCACTCAGATATAAACCTCTTCTGGTTAAATCATCCAAGTTCATCACACTGCAATGTGGAGAAATATATAATAATATGGGTACAATTAAACTTGCCAAAGGAGCATTTAAAACTCAAATGAAAGCTGAGGCTGCTGAGTAACAGAGTAAAATTATGGTTCTGAACTTCTGATGAGCTATACAACATATCCTTTCTACAAAATACCTTATTTGTGAACATTCATGTCAACCCATAGCTCTTGATTTTTGCATTTAAATACAGAATTCTCATTGATGAGTTCCACGAACATATTAAATGTACATACTTCATTAAAGAGACAAAAGTGAGATTTTGTTATGGTAACCTCTTCCCACTTCCCCCTTTACACAAGAGATTAATGTATCGTAACTGTGT
>JAWWLZ010000139.1:30260906-30276011 GCA_035041345.1 Poliocrania exsul | reverse complement strand
ATTATCTGAGGAGGAAGTCCCCTCCTCCTCTTGAGAGTAAACATCTTGGTTTTTTCCCCTCAAACCAAGACACTGTGTCATCTGATGTGTTAGTTTAATATGCTCTTAGCTAAAGAATCCTTTCATTCAATCCCACATTCCAAACACTTCTTTATCACTGCTCTATTACATTAAAACTACTGGAAAAATATATAAATTGACATAGGAAACCAAATAATTTTAACATTTCTTAGCACCCTCCGAGTAAGAAACAAAGGCTAAAACTTGCAAAAAAACGGAATCAAGAGGAATTACCATTTGTACAAACTGGGCCAGAGCAACCCAGTATTTATATTGAGTTAATTAATAATCAGTCAAGTTCCAATGTTTAAATGCTCCTCCCTCTTGCAGTATAAACACATCAAAGCCAATTAAATCAATACTTGAACCAATTAATTTCTGTAGTACTACTCTCATAAGTGTTCCTATAATGAGCCATTGTAAGCTGAAAATCAGTACTATAGAACTCTTTAGGTTTAAAGTAGTACCTTGGTGAACAAAGAAAGAGAATGCTGTCTGCTTCAGGCAAGTAGATCATTTGCCCTTTCAGGCGTAAGCAGCTGATTTCTGTGCCAGTCAGTTCATCTTCACACTCCAGCTTTTCTACATCCAACAGCCCCTCCTGTTGATGAAAGTCACAATTGTGTAAGGACAATAGCGTGTTATGCACCAGGCCAAGTATGTAAGTGTATTCACTATGAAGGCAGCCAGATTGTTAGGAATACACTTACAGCCTACATTAAAACCCAATTAATTTCTCATTGGAACACCATGCTCTACCCATATTTTAATACTGTGATTTGTTACCTTGAAGATACAAAGCATGGTATCTTTCTTTACATTCATGTTCATAACTCCTTATTTTCTTCTGCATCATTTCTTACCAATATTTCGACAAAAGTATTGCCTGTTCTATCAAGTTCTATCTGTGCCTGGGAACATCTCCAAGAAATCCTGTTGGTTTCTCTCAGGTACAGTTTTCTATAAATAAACAGCTCCTTGATATAGGAGCTGCTACCCTATATGCTGCATTTGTTCCTATCACCTGCCTTGTCTCCTGCCTTCTCAAGAGAAAAGGACACAAACTTGTGTATGAATGTAGGGGTCCAAGCAAGAACACATTTCATATTTGTCTTCTGCACTGTTATGAAGCAACATTTGCTTTGGTACAGTGCCATATAATGGACTGGCCCCTTGCAAAGAACAGATCAGACATGAAGTGTATTTGTTCCACCATACCTATAAAGCATTCTACTTAACAACTACACACAAATTCATACCTGTGACTTTCTCTTGGCTCAAGACCCAAGAATCTGAGCATAGAGAATTTTCTCTGAAGACTTCTGAGGTTTGGGCACTTCTTCCTACCTCTCCAAAGCATACTTACTGAAAGAAAAGCTGGGAAAATATTCTCTTGTTACCTTAGTCCTCAGTACAAAGACTGTATTGATATGTGAGAGGATCCCATGGAAACTAATATCAATATGAGGCCGGACCAAGGAGAAAACTGACAACAAACTGCAATTTCCTGGCTGCAACTAGAATATTAAAAAAAAAAAGAAAAAGAAAAAGGATTGTTATCTTTTATTAAAAAATATACATGAAGTAATTATATTCAATTTGCTTAAATGACAACACTGAATGGAAGAGAATATATACTTTATGCATTTCTCCATTAAATCATGAGGTTTTTAAGTTATGGATTTTACATCAGAAATATGCTGACTTCAAAGTGCAATTCCAGTCTGCAAGATGACTCTGTAATATTGTATTAGACTATCACATTTGTTATCTGTCAAACATTTCCTATTTCACAGTAAAAACACTTTCCAGTATTTTCCTGCTAAGTGAACTCCTTCATACTCTCTTTCAATAAGCCATGATCTGTAAAGCATCAGCTCTGATAATAAGGATTCGGATTGCCATCCTCAGTCATCTGAATAATTATAGCTGTTCAGTGAATGCCCTTGGGAAAAATCTGGCAGAGCTACTTAGAGCTCTTTTTTTAAATCTTTCTGCAAAATTCTGAGAGAAATTACCAAAAACAAATTCAGGAAAAAGCTGACAACATATAATTACATATAAAAACTATATCAGTGGTTCAGAAACAACATGTTATGCACAACATTAGAGTCTATAATTGTAAAGATCATTTGATATTTGATGTTTTTGTCATCTTACCTTTTGCTTTTCTCATAATACTGCTTTTACCTGTTGCTTATTTTTAGAAGCACTGTCAGCTATCATAGGCAAGAACTGAGGTATCCATACATATACAGACTACATAATATTAAAGGGACCTCTGAGTACCCTTTTACTGTAAATAACCAAACGAAATTGCAGCAGCTGTATTCGGTGCAGCACACACATATATAAATCACAACATAGTTTGGCTCATCTTAGTTAATGCCAAAGCTTTAGATGCACAAGTCAAGAAAGTATGATACAATTTCTGTTATTCTGCTCTTCAGTTATTGTGCATCTGTGCAGCTGTGTACTGCTTCAGTACTTGAAGGCATTAATACATATAAGAATATGTACCTGATGCTAAACTATCAGTGGTATGGGCAAGACCTTTTCATGAACCCCAGGCCAAGTTGCACTGTCTCACATCACTTTAAGGGCCTATCTGCACTGTCATAGCACATGTAGCTTGGAGAGAGTGAAGAGAAAGAATCGGATATCAAGCTAACAGTTGAATTGTGGAGGTGGCCAGATCTTCTCTGCTCAAGCTTATTCTTTTAGTCCATATGGACACAATTATAAAGAACAGAGCTGTTGTAGAATTAGGGCTATTTTTACAGTCCTTTTTCAAGCAAGATCAGCACAATGTAGTAAATATAATACACTTATGTGAGAATTCTGTTCAGACAGAGAAGCTAAAATCTATTTTGTTCATCTTTAAAATTAACCTGTGAAGCATCTAGCATTAGGAATCTCTATGACTATCCACGCATGAGAATCATCTAACCTGTGGAAGGACTCTGTATATAGCATTGCCACACTGCGTAACCACCAGATCTCTGTCAAATATTATGTGGAAAGGAAAGGCCTTGCAGAAAGTATAGGGACTGATGCGAGACTCTTGGGTACCATTTTCTTCAAATCTGTCAAGGTCTTCATAATAGTCCTCTTCTTTAGACTCTTTCTCTTCAATTAAAAATTGAATGTGGTCACACTCTTCATTTCTCTGTTGAATAACCTGGAAAAATGAAAGTGAAAAACTGAAAACTCTACTACCCATTAGGAACTGGAATGATACTATGAAGACAGGAATGTATTTAGAGCAGAAAGATGAATTCAAGAACTATATCTGCATCTTGAAAATACTGTATCCTAATGAGAATTTCTGATTTTAGTGTATTTATAATTCAAGATGAATATTATGCCTTTGCTTAGCCACAGTAGCTCTCTGCAAGAGCAACATATTGAAGATCACCCAAACACAATTTATTAAGCCTAAGTGAAACACACATCCTAAAATCAAAGGTCAAAGCTCAGAGTATGCTTGCACTTACTGGTACTTGCCAGAAAACAGGATGCTCCCCTTCCCTTCAATGAACCTTTGGTGAGTCTTGAATTATACAGATCACTTGAATCCTTATTTTGATCAAAGCTGTTTGCAAGATCTATATCACAACAGCAAACAGTGCTGACCAGAGGTTGGGCATGTCACTGACAGCAAGAAGAAAGGTGGACAGAGCAGATGTTTGAAAATACAGTCCTTCCACATTCCAGCAGATTGCAAGATCAAAGCCAACACATAAAACTAAAAGCAATTACAATCTTCTCTGGGCTGTATTCACTATTAATGAAACCATAGGAAAACTAGAGTCATCTACATTGGTGGAATCAAAAAGCTGTCTTGAATAGAGTATTTCACACTTCAGTAATTTTACTCAAAGTTAGTAAAACATATGAAATTAATAGGGTTTATTTTGTATGCAGAAAGAGCCATGTATTGCAGTATAATTAAAGCTAATAACTCACAGAATAACATCATTTACCTTGAGAGGCCAAATTTAGCTCTTTTCATGTTTAATTAGATTTAATGACTGGAACAGAACAATTCTACTTACACAGTATTGTTTAGCAGCAACTTTCTGGAACATGTTGCACCTAATTCTACTTTCATGTCGAGTCTGATCCTAAAGCCATTGAGGCAAAAAAGAGTTTTCTACGCTTTAAACATACTCTTAACTGATGAGATTAAAAGCTACAATATGAAAACTGAATGGATATGCACAAACACTGCACTTGATCCCTAAAATGTTTATTAAATATTTCTCTTCCAAAAATGTCAGACATACTAGTTGATGGGTTGGGGAACGCTGATACCTTTATTTGGTTGTATACAAAAGGAGGAATGTAAAACAACAAAACTATATGTTATTGTTAAATGATGCCTAATTTAAGGTGGCAGTCTTCTTTGATTTCCTATTTGACTACTCATTTGAAGCAAAGAGATGCTTTTCCGGAGGACAATTCAGAGCAGGAGCCTGCTTTAAGTGCTCTGTAGCCATGTGCTGCATTAGTCCTCTCTTTCTATTGCATAGTTATGGAACTTGGAGAAAGACCAGACTACTAAATTTACCAGCTAATCACAGAATCACACAATCACAGAATATGCTGAGTTGGAATGGGCCCACAAGGATTATTGAGTTCAACCCTTAGCCCTGCACTGGACCCTCCCCAAGAGTCACACCATGTGCCTGAAAGTATCATCCAAATGCTTCTTGAACTCTGTCAGGCTTGGTGCTGTGACCACTTCTCTGGGGAGCCTGTTCAGTGCCCAACCACCCTCTGGGTCAAGTATATTTTTTCTAATATCCAACCTAAACCTCCCCTAACACAACTTCAGTCCAATTCCCTTGGGTCCTGCTACTGTTCTCCAGAGAGATCAGTGCCTGCCCTTCCTTTTCCCCTCACAAGGAAGTTGTAGATTGTGATGAGGTCCCTCCCTCAGTCTCCTCTTCTCCAGGCTGAACAGACCAAGTGACCTCAGCCACTCTTCATACGGCTTCCCCTCAAGTGCCTTCACCATCTTTGTTGCCCATCTTTGCATGCTCTCTAAGAGCTTAATATCTTTCTTATATTGTTGTGCCCAAAACTGCACACAATATTCAAAGTGAGGCTGCATCACTGCAGAGCAGAGCAGGACAATCACCAATAAATGCAAATGTTAATGATTATAAAACCTAATTTCCTCAAGAAACTGTGTTGGCAATCCATATGCCAGTGTGTGGCAAAGAGAAGTGGGAAATTATGAGTTAATAAAGGGTAGACCTCAGAAAAAACATTAAATGTGTTTGTCTAGAAAAACGGAAAATACTAGACGTACTCCTAGTTTTCTTTCCCTGAATTCAGGTTTTAAAGGTTTCCTATGCCTTACTCTTCCTTTAAATCATTATCCCCGAAATTGTGAGACAGTGGCCACACTGAGGATTAACAGAATGCATTTAGAGTTTTAGTTCTGACTTACTGTCACTCCTGTACACTCCTACAGGTTTTATTTTAGTACTACTGCTATTGTGGCCAGGGATGGCTGAGATTATACCCAGAAACTTTTTTCAAATTGTGCAGAATTATCTCTAGAACTGATCTATGCTTCCAGATCACTTCCAGTCTTGAATCTTACTTCAAAGTGTTGCTGTTGTCACAAACAGATGCAAACACGCATACTTTGGATGAAAATCTTCTTAATTCAGCAAAACTGATTTTAAAAAAAATCTAGCAATTTTTAAGGAAATGTTCATATTAACAGCACATTACCTTCCAGAGATATTATCTCCTAATAACCATCTTAGTCACTGCATACCCTTTCCTAAAATATTACTTCCCATTGGATATGTAATTTCATGATGTCTTCAGCTATCTAACCTTCCTATCTCATGATTCATCCATCTTGTCAGCAAATTTAAAGTAAGCGCTTCTGGCCAGTAATGTAATATTTTAAATTCTGTCCCTTCACCCTTGTACCTACAGACCCAAGCTAACTGGCTAGATATTTGTCTAGCATAAAGACCTGCCCTAGATACTCTGCTCAGCTTAACTAAAAAATAGAACTTATCTATTGTTTCTTTCTGCAAGCAAAGTTTGCAAGCCACAAAATTTCAGTATCATTTAAATATTGTTGAAGAAGCCTCTGATAAATGCTTGACAAATGAAAGTTAAGTGACAGAAGCAACAAAGCCAGCAATCAAATCTAATTCTTCCTCCTCCTGCAGTCTTAGCTGGTGAAGTGACATCAGTTCACCACGTCTAAGAGCTCAATCACCATAGTAACTGCAGTTAAAATTGAAATAAGAAATCACTCTCCTGGTTTCAAAGAGAATATATAACATCTAACTGCTAACCTGCCTGTGCTTTCCAGAAGATGAATCTTCAGAGTTTGTCCTTGCTTAATCAAGTGAAAAGTCACACTGATATTTCATGGAAGGACAATTCAGAGAAAAGGTAGTTTGAAAATGATTGTGGTTTAATGTATTTGGTGAGCTACACACAAGATATTAAATTTGCAGTATCACTTTGATACATGTATAATGAACACATGCTATCTGTTAAACTGTCACTGATGTGCCTGTAAGATAAGACTCAATTCTGTAGATCTAAGCATATCTAAGGACACACTTGTATCTCAGCATGTAGGGACAAAATGTCCTTGGACAGGGATCTTTTTACATGAAATTGTGAAGATTAATACAAAATCAGTAGGGCTTTGCTATCTTAAGGTCAATACAGGATGAAATTCTTAATCTCTTCTGATCACAACCGACTGTGCAATGCTACTTGACAAATTTCACCACAGTTTTTTCAGAATGATCCTGAGGCAAAGCAGTTCACTGCGGAAATGGCACCCACTCTTAGTTTTGCATATCCAAAGTTAAAACTGAGGATGCCTTCATCTGGCATCTGATTCTAATGCAGGCTGTCTCACTGCACTCAACCCTCAAGCCTGGAGATAGTGAAGCTTTGAGATACACTTGTGTAAGAATTTGAGGCTGACCAAGCTCTGTTACTGACCTATCTTCATACACAGCATTTTAATGTGGATCAGCACTGCTCATCCTTCATGACAAGTACCCAAGTAGCTCTTAGGTCAGCTCTGCAGCTGGTCACATCTTGGCTTTGTTTCTTATGTTGCAATTAGTAACAAGACAGTCTGAAATGACCATCTTTTCAAGATTTCCCTACATTTTTTCTCATTTTTCATTGTAAAACATCTTCCACTTGTAAAAGAAAGATTTTGATAGTCTGCTCTCGGATAATAACAGAACTGCAGAAGTGTGTTCTCCCAACAGATTTTTGGACTTTGCTGGATTATGTACAACATTCTTTGATGACCCACACCATTAGTAGTCTTGAGGGAATTCCTGTCCTAACTTCACCTTCACAGGTCACCCTCATGTATATACAAACAACCTCTGACAAGTGGAACAAGAGAAGGCATAGCCGGTAGGCTGCTTACAGAGATCTCATGACAAAGTTCATCACCAGCATCATGATGATTTTTCAGTTACCATACTGAGACTGGCAGAACATGAATATTCTTAGTGTGTTCTCAAAGTCAGCAACAATTCTTGAGACAATACCTGCTGCAAAAATTACATAGTCTTAGCTCTCTATGCCTAAAACTGGATTACCACACTGGAGAAAATAAGGCAAATGGATTTGAACTATATAAACAATGGATGTAAACTTTGGCTTTTCTGAACTATTCAACTGAAATTTTGAATGCAAGCTCAAACCAAATTACTTTCTTTTCAGTGTCAACAAAGTTTAACAAACTGGCACCTTTTTTTTTTATGCCTTCAGGGCACACATATCCTAGGTGTTAAAAGGTACATTTCCAGAAAGACACCATTTGGAAAAAGGAAGCCCTACCATATTTCAGAACAACACATACCTATATGTGTGTGTGTGTGTATATGGATGGACGGATGGATGGATGGATGGATGGATGGATGGATGGATGGATGGATGGATGGATGGACGGACAGACAGATAGATAGATAGATAGATAGATAGATAGATAGATAGATAGATAGATAGATAGAAAATTGTTGTGTGTGAAACTCAAGAAAGGTGATAAACTTTCTATTTAGCTATTTCTCCACCAAAAAAACCAACCTGAGACAAAACAAGATCAAAATCTTTTCCTCAATAGTTACTTTTCCTCTTGTGGTCATTAAGATTCCCTAGGTTTTCTCTGCAGGTTGAGGAAGGTGCTCCTTCTCCCCTACTCAGCACTGCAGAGGCCACACCTGGAGTGCTGTGTCCAGTTGTCGGCTCCTCAGTGCAAAAGAGAAACAAAGCTACTAGAGGGAGTCCATTCCCTCTAGCAAGGGCCACTAAGATGATGAAGACACTGGCAGACTTTACTTTAAAACATTCACTCCACAATATTGATTAATATTGACCTGTGGAGTAATGGTGCAAGACTTTCATTGTCTGTGTGGATAAGCTGCAAGTTTTGGTACTCTCACTTTACAGAATCAAGTAGCTGATTAGTTTCTGAGCACCCATGGAATACAGTACGATTTTGTGTCTTAAAGGTGTCAAAAGCTAGGCTTTATGGACCAGCAGAGACATAAAAAAGTTCGGAGTGGAGGACGCATGACTTTCTTATAAGCGTAAGGTTAAAACAGGGTAACAGACAAAATAAAACACAGACAATAAGTACTTTCTTCAGTTTAGAAGTAATACTATTTTTAGACATCTATGTGCTTTTGGCTCAGCCTGGAACAACAGTGTGGATTCAAATTAAACTTTGTGTTCATTTACAATAGGTTTGACCAATACTATTAAATTTCTATTTACTTACAGTATGACAATAAAATTTCCAAAAAAGCCTAAAAAAGTCAAAGGAAAATAAGAAGTAAATATATAATAAACATTTAAACCTCATTGGACCATACACTATTTGTCAGAAGTCCTAGACAGATGACAATACAATCTGCAGACTGAGGACAGTTGACAAAAGTTTGTTCTGGTAGCTGCTTTAGACAATCTGCGTATCTCCTCTGTCCCACAGATCACTTTTGTCTCTGGATGAACCCCTGACTATGCTGGCAGAACTCTCCCTAACAGAACACCGAACCACATAAAGGAACAGATGTAAGTAAAAATAATGCACAAAAAACACTTGTTATTTTGAACCCAGTTCATTTCTTCAGTCTAGTTTATTTTATAACTTGACACCAGCTGGAGACATACAGCTGAAGAAGCTGCTGTAGGACAAGCTCAAGCACTAAGAGAAAGGAGACTGCTTAAGTTGCCTGTGCTACCAAAACAGATGCTTGTCAAGCAAGAGGTTCAGGACTTTTGCAGCCAACTTTCCATCATGGTCCTTGTTGTCTGTCTCAACAGTTAACGTAAATACATATCTAAAAAGCGAATTGTTTTGATTCTTCTGTATCCTTCTGTATCTGATTATTAACACCTGCTGCAAAAGTTTGAACTGTGTTTTTTTACAAAACAGAATCTTAACAAGGACACAAGTATATCACCTCACTATACACAACTAGACAGTTACTATAAACCTGTGCTACTTACAACAGGAAATCTAAAAGGCAAATACTCCTACAGAGCAGTGCAAATATCTTTGTCACTGGATTGCTTGTAAATCTCTTATTTGAGCAGGATCATGTTTTTGTGATAAACTTACAAAACTGGAAAGGATTTTCAGAACAAGCATATAATGAAACTGTGCTAGAAGTATCATATGACTAAGGAATAGTGAAAAAAAAAAGAATGTTTGCTGTACCTGCTTATATTCTTTTCTACTTGATGAAAAGTATTTTACACCAGATGGAATACTTTCTAACAGCAAAAAGCTTTCATTTTTTGTTTTCCCTCCCCGCATATACACCTGCACCTTGGATCAAGCTCTGATTTTATACCATTACATATGCAAGGCCCAATCAATTAAATCTTTCTGCTGCTCTGTTTGGACATAAAGCAGAAGCCTCTGTCCCATTTCATAAGTGACTTAGCATACATGACATTATGTAAATTCTGTGACTGAGAAACATTTTTTTTACTTCTGGGGCTGTAGGTGAACATCTAGTCACACTCCCACACAATGACAGTATGAAACCCACAAACACATCTTGTTTCTGGGAAGGACTATTGGGGTCACCCTTTGTAGGGTTAAGGGGGCTGCACTGATGACAGTCAGAAGAGCTCAGGCACAGCAGGCATCAGAAGGCTTGATCAGAAGGCTTACAACTAGGAGAGTTTTCTAGTAACCCCAACACCTTTTATATCCTCTTATATCTAACATGTCATGACATTATTGGTTAACCAATTCACCTCACATACACAGAAGCATACCATTGGTGACAAGACACCACACACACTACAGGTAGTTCTCTGCTCCTTAAGGGTGCACTCCAGACAGCTTTCCTTCAAGGATACACACACTGTTATCCCTACAAAGGACCTGGCATGCAGGCTTGGAGGAAAACTGCTTACCAGCCAGGCCTCATCAATACACATCAGTCTCACAGTTTGCACACAGATGAAGAATCTAAGGCACAAAGACGAAATGTCCATATTCTCACAGAACACAGCCGACAGTAAGAAATTCATGTCAAATACAAAATAAAGGGGAAAAAAAACCTATCCCAAACATGCCAGTATCTAAATTTCTTTACATGCCCTTCTCTGAATAAGGGGATATTGTTCTGAACTGTTCCCTATTGGGAATGCTTGCTAATTAGTGCTGGCCACCTTAGCAGATGGCTGATCTATCCTTAAAGCAACACAAATTATGATGGCTCTTCCTGAGACAGTATTGATGCTACCACTTCACAGAAGACAGGAACAAAGAGAATTGCTGTTTGCCACCACTTTTTTTTTTATTATGTCCTAATGCCATAAATTTTCAATGCGTACATCACTTCAGACATTACCTTCATATCTATTTCTGTACCATGGATCTGTTGAGCTACTGTTTTGATGATTCCAATGACAATATCCTGAAGACCTTCTCTTTCTGAATAGTAGTGTAGAATGAGTCCCTTCCCCTTCTCCGCATCAGTGCATCTAAAGGAAGGTGCTCGCATACCTGGGTAAATAGTAGCAAGGTGATCATGTAAAGCATCCAGGTTCTGGAAGAAGAAAGTAAAAACATGATTATAAGGCATTCACTTATTATTTCTTAATAAAGTAAGTACGTATCTTGTATAATCTGCATATCCTCTTTCTCCTACTGCTGATACTGTGCATTTGCCTTATTTTTTGGAGAACTGTCATCATAGCAGGCTTTTCAGGTAGGCCTCAATGTTCTTTCTATCTAAAATGGCAATATTTGGACAATGAATGGCATAAAATATAGAACTATTAAGAATTACACCAGATAGTAAGAATTCATGCTTGACTATGCTGTATTTGTAAATACTGTGATGATTTAAAGACCTTGTGTATGATTCTCAATCCAGGACCTCATCCATTTTCATCCCTTCCAATTCTAGTCTCTGTAATCTCCTCTTTAGATATTTATTTAGGAGTCAAATACAAATAAGCATGTCTGAGTAAACATAAATCTTCATCTTTATTATCAATGAAAAAGCCTATTTCTGACATTGTAACAGTCAACCCAAGTTTATAAGGCCTGTCTAAGTTTTGAATTTTAAAGACTTAAATCCTTGAAAGACCAATCTCAAATACATATTTTCTTTGAGAATAACTGAAATGATTCACAGAATAAATTGAGCATATAGCAGCTACTGTAATAATGTTTCAGAATAAGTTGTTCAGAAAAGGGAAAATATCTATTTTTCCAGCTAACATCTTTGACATCTTATGTATGTAACTTTAAATCTTGACCAGAAAAATTATGCTTTGAAGAGGAAAGCTAAATTATAAATTGATAGGTAAACCTATTAAAAACATTAAAGAGAACAATGAGGTTAAAATCACACTCAAAACACAAAACTAGCTCCAACTTTGATTATGAATCAATCATCAAGACTCCAGTTTGCTATTTATTGTATACCTAACATAGAAAGAACAGCCTAGTTTGCAAGACAGTGTTGCAATCCCTGTAATTCTTTATTTATGTTGTAAAATGCATACAACTTCTTGACAGCTTAAGTCCAGAGCATTACTGCACATTTTAAATGTTGTTCTCTCACCACCCTGCAAGTAACTGCTACAAGGCTTTGCATTTTGTTTTCTGTCAGCACAGGAGGTGAGGTGAAAATATTTTCAGTGTACTGTCTGGGCCATTCCGCACCTTTCACAAGCATATGCTTGTCAATCATCAAATTTGTGGAAGCATACTGAACTGGATTTCATGTGAGCTGTGAAGTACTTGAACAGCTGCCTCTTCTGGAGGCCTCCAGAGGAAATGAGAGTCTTAGAAATTAATTCCGTGGGATGCACTCAGCCTGGAACTCCCGCCTTCAGCTTTTTAGCAAGTTTCAAATTCATGGTTTTGTTGCTATATCAACATCTTCAAATTAAAACTTGGAGAAGCAACTATCTGAGAGTCAATTCTATCCAGCTGTTAGCAGGCATTCAACAGCAAAAAACATAATGCTTGAAGCCAAATTCTGTAAGAACTTTGCAGGGTTCAAGACAATGAAATTAGAGGAGATTTCTTTGAAAGAGTGCAAATGAGAAAAAAGAGATGACTGGCTCTGAAAGATTGCCCCACAATCTCTTTAACTGAGGGCGGAACTGCAGTTTCAGTACATATGCCTCAGAAACAGCTAAACTCACTGATCTTTTGGGAAAAAAAAACTCTTAAGGAGATACATGGGAAAAGACAACAATCTTCCAGTTAAACAGTCATCAGCATCTGAAGAAATTCAAAAGGAGTCTGTTATGGGAAATGGTCAATGCCAAGGACAGAACTTTTATAAGATAGTTGTCTAATTATTAACACAAGTCTGGCACAAATGTGGCTGATCACCAGCAATAACCCCATTCTGCAAAACCACTTTGCCACCCCTCTACTGCATTACTGATGTTCAAGTAGTGTCACAGGCGAATCCATGTGATACGTCTCCCAGTTTTTGCTCTCTAATCATCCAGAGTGTGGGGCTTGCAGCTTATTCTATTCAAAACTTGCTCTAACATATAGTCAAGAAGCAGTAGACATGTTCTTCCAGATCAAGGAGCTGAAATCACTTACAGATCCTGCCATTTAGATATTGTCATTGCTACTCCTAATTTTTGTTGTGTTTGATCCATTCTAAATTGATATTGCAGCTTCTGGAAGAACAAATGTGTCTTTTTCTCTAGTATGTTCACCTGCTGGGAGCCAGAGATTTGGCCAGGTACAGATAAAAATCGATTAAGTTGTCTCACTGAATTCTTGGTTCCTAGACTGCTCAGAGGTATGCCAGTGTTTGTGCTGGGACAGAGACACTAATTCTAGAGCTTTAGGGAACAGTAGTCAGCTTAGAACAATAAGTGATACTAAATCAGGCATATTCCGGCCCATCTAAAAGTGAGAGTTGTGATAGGCACCTGAAATACAAAGATACGTTGTTCAGTGCAGTGTGGTACAGAGCATCTGGAAACTTACCTAAAAGAGGAATTAGTCCCCTGAACTGTATTACACTGAAATCATGAACAACTAAGCAGCTATGTAAATGACTCCCTAAATGAAAGAACTAACCACTACTCTTTGTACTGCTTCTCTTTGGCACAGTGTCCTTCAATATGATTTGCGAATTTTCCATGCCCATGTTTTTGACAGAAAGTATACATATTAAGATTTAATTGCCCTTTTTACTTTCCTCTTTCATGAAACTTGGAATACTTGTGTTTCAACTAAGAATGAACTAAATTTTCTTGACATGTCAAAGGAAACAAATATAAATATCAGATTTATTTGCACATACTTTAAAAAGTTGCAGTCCTTGATTATTTCCTATATTCTACACTCAGTACAGATTTCAAGAAGCACTTTTTGGAAGCCTTACATATTTGAAGAATCTGACAAAAGTTCAGGACACTAAACCAAATCTACACCTATTTTTGTAACAGGTACATAAAGCAGTTTCCTGACCTAATCTGACTGCTGGAATATGCAAAAATAATAAATCACACATAACATTGATTGTTCATCATAATAAAAAGCTAAAAAGTACACTTCTGGCACAGCTACTAGTACATTAGTACTGTTAACATTTACAGAAGTATTTCATAGCCAATGTCATCTGTTAATACTGAAATTCAAACAAAGCAGTTTAAAATATCGTCTTTAGAAGAATATAAATGTAAGCTGTTCCCACTTTTATAGATGTTTGGTGTGCATACCAAATGTGTCCAGTCTTTTCATTATCACCCACAGCAAGGAAAGAAAAGAGAAGTATACTATATGGAAAAGGGGACGAGTGAAAGGAATAGGGAAGGACTGGCCCATACATGAGTAACCAAAATGATGAAGTGAAGTAATGGGCCAGCTGCACCTTTTTTTTTCCTCCTTCCCTACTCTTGCTCAGCCCTAACTGCAGCTTCAGTACCTGACTTATCTTTAAAAATTACATTTATCATTTATGAAGGCTCAATTTAAGGGCAACCTCTGAACGAATCTATGAAATATAAAGGATGCCACCACCCATAGACAGACAGTGGTTTACAGATCACACATGACAGACATATGTTGGCACATACACGCAGCATGCCTGCCCAGCAACTACATTTCATGGGATCTGTGTAAGATGTCTGGGTTGACACCATCTAGGATGCCCTGGAACGATGCAGGTTTTGGGGCAGACAGTGAGACACAGAAGTAAATATTCTAGTAATCCAGCAAACCATGCATTCTGCTTTTTAACCAAATGCTGGCAAGATGTTAAAGGTACAGATGACAAGAGGCAACTAAATTTAACATTCAGCTTTTTGGCAACCTCCAGTTCAGTGCTTTTAACCTCATTACAGTACACAGTTCTCTCCAAGAGTGATATAGATCACAAATATTAAAGCCAAAGTGCTTTTTGAAGTGAACAACTTTCAGGTGACAAAAAAGGGAAGGCCATTTTTATCTACACTTAGAAATAACATTTTAGAGAAGTCCATACATTTCTTCCATGCTATTGAAAAATT